>JAKSZT010054326.1:119114-149807 GCA_026826555.1 Tolypeutes matacus | reverse complement strand
TCCTGAGTACTGTTGTGGCAATGGATGTAGGCCATTTTAAATCAGCACACACCACTCAGAACTGAGTGGGAGAGAGTGTGGTCTACAGTGTGAACTGTGGTCTATGGTTGGTGGCAAGGCTCCAGGAGGTGTAAGTTCATTGAGGTTGGTGGGCCACACTATGGGAGATGTTTGTGTTGGATGTGGTGGGAGGTGTGGGAGGTGGGCAACATGGGAATCCGAGTGGGTTCCGTATAATATTTTAGGTAATCTAAGCACCTCTTAAAATATATGTATATATATATATAAAAAATAACATTTTTGTAAGCAAATACACATATATGCATATATATTTATATATCATTTTACAAATGTTTGTATGTATTATGAGAATTTTGATTTTTACCCATAATAAAAAAATAAAAAAAAAAAACCTAGAGTATAGGTTATTAGGATATAAGAGGAGGGCTGTGAAGGAGTACTGATGCTTAATATATGTAGAAGTTTTAATTAATTTGACTGTAAATGTGTGGAAGTGGATAGAGCTGGTAGTAACACATTATAGTGAGTAGCAGCTGGTTTATAAATGGGATTGTGGCTGAAAAGGATAGTCTAGGGATGTAAATATCAATTGAAAGAAAGCTAGAGAATGATCTAGGAACTGAATATCACAGTGAACCCAGAAGTGGATGAGAATTGTGGTGAAGAGTATAAATGCAAGGATGTCCTTTTGTGAATTGGAACAGATGTACATCGTTATTACAGTGTGGTGGGAATATGGAAAAGCGTGGGAAAAATACAACTGATGTAGCCTATGGACTATATTTAACAGCAATACTGTAATATTCTTGCATCAGTGCCAAAGATGTACTGTGTTTATAATGGGGTATGGAAAAATATGCCAAATGTACCCTATGGACCATAGTTAGTGGTAATAGTCTGATGATATCTATCTCATAATCTGTAACAAATGTTCTACAACAGAGTGGTGTGTTGGTGAAGGGGTGTTGTATAGGAATTCTACACATGTGCACGGTTGTTTTGTAAGTTCACTACTACTGTAATAAGAATTTGTTTTTTAAAAAGTGAAAAAATGTCATAAATAAATACTTTCAATAAAGTAAACATATGGATAATTACAAATGCCAGTATTATTGAATTATATTTTTTGGTATGCAACTCCACTTCTGAATTCCTACAGGTACTGAAGTGAAATTCCATACAAGGTAATGAGAAATATTTGGTTTTGGGCATACAATATACAAAGATTTAATTTGTAACAAATATAAAAAATAGAGGGTGGGGAGGTATAGAAACAGGGTACCTATATGCTCTTAAATTCAAGATGGTATAAAACTGATTGAGCCACAGCAAATATGATTGTTATATATTTGGATGTTAAATTTTAACCCAGAATAATTAGGCAAGAAAAAGAAATAAAAGGCATACAAATTGGAAAGGAAGAAGTAAAACTTTTCCCTTTTGCAGATGACATGATTTATATGGATAAAACCCCAAAACTACAACAAAGCTATTAGAGGTAATAAATGAATTTAGCAACATGGCAGGGAACAAGATCAAAGTGCAACCATCACTATTGTTTCTATACACTATTAATGAACAATCTGAAGAGAATTTTTTTTTTAAATTCCATTTGCAATAGCAACAGAAAGAATCAAATATCTAGGAAGAAATTTAGCTGAGGTGCAAAGGGCTCATATGTGGAAAACTACAAAATATTGCTAAAAAGAAATCAAAGAAGAGCTAAATAAATGGAAGACATAAGAGGCTTATGAATTCAAATCTAAATATAGTCAATCAATCAATTCTAGCCAGTGTGATTTACAGATTTATTGAAATCCCAATCAATGCTCTGTTGCCTTCTTTGCAAAAGTGGAAAAGCCAATCTTACTTTTATATGGAAAAATAAGAGGCCCTGAATGGCCACAAAATCTTTATTTTTTTTTAATGTATTTTTTATTTATTTTAAAATGATACTTAGATTACCTAAAATGTTACATAAAAAAATATAAGGGATTCCCATATGCCCCACTCCCCAGACCTCCCACTTTTCCCCCCATTAACAACATCTTTCTTTAGTGTGGTACATTCATTGCAATTGATGAACACATTTTGGAGCTTTACCACTAAGCATAGAACATAGTCTACATTGTAGTTTACACTTTCCCACTCAACCCTGCAGGTTATGGCAGGATATGTAATGGCCTGTATCAGTCATTCCAATGTCACTCAGGTCCACTCCAAGTCCATAATGCCCCCATATTACACTTCTTCTTCCCCCTCCCTGGCCCCAGCACCCCAAGTGGCCACCATCTCCACATCAAACATACAATTTCTTCCAATGTTAGAATCACAACAAGTCTTTAGTAGAATACTAATTGCAGCATCACTCAGTACAATTCTCAAGTCCCAAAAAAGCCCTCGTATTACAACTGTTTTTCCTTCTCCTTGTCCCCAGAGCCTCCAGTGGCCACTGCCTCCACATCAATGTTGTAATTTCTTCCAATGCTAGAATCACAATTTGTCTGTAGTAGAATACCAGTAAGTCTACTCTAGTTCATAGTCCACTCCCCAACCCTGTGGACTCTGGGATGTTGATTTCAATCCACCTGCAACTAAGAGGAGGCCTCGATCCCATGAAGCCAATTGAGGGGATTCTCTTGCTTGCTGTTGTAGGCTCTCTCATCTCCTTGGTATGATGGTTGTCAATCCTTACCTCCTTGTTAGTTTCCCTGGGTGAGTCCAATGAACTGGAGAGTAGGTACTGCAATTCTGCTGATTTTCTCGGCCCAGCTGGCCCATGGACAGCCCAAAGATTCTAGTATCTGGATTTGCACCTACAAACTCCATCACCAAGGGACAGGTGAGCTATGTGAAGGGAAGCCACAAACAAGTCCAACTCTGTCACTCTCAAGAGTACAAACTCTAAAGAAGGGCCACTGGCAAGGTACCAAACTCTGGAGCTATCCTCCCTGACCATAGGACCTCAGTGTCTCCAGAGCCCTTCGGAGCCCCACCATTTGGGGCAGTATCCATTCTGGCAGGCCATGAGATCCCACCGAGATGTGCACAAGCATTACCTCTGGTATGACCTCCCGACCCACCGTGAAGTCTCTTAGCCATACAAACACACCTGTCCTTACCTTTTCCCCTTTAATTAAAGGTCATTTTCCAGTTGCATTGCCAGTCAGTGCCCAGCAGCAATTCCTCGGTGCTAGGAAGGCCCATCCCTGGGAGTCATGCCCCATGCCAGGGGGAAGGCAATGCATCCACATGCTGGGCTTGGCCCAGATTGAGGCCAACATGAGCAACAATGAGGCTCTCAGGAGGCAACTCCCAGGCACCCCACAACACTAGGCCATGTTTCAACCTCAAGAGCAAAGTCTCATGAGCACAGTCATCAACATCAAGGGTCCATCGATGGATCACCCGCCTCCACCTATCGCTTCCTCAGCACTTGCGGGACTTGCTGCTCCACTAAGGAATGTGGCAGACCTCTCCAGGATGGGAACTGAACACTCTCCCGGCTATTGCGTGAGTTTCCACCCACTGCGACAATGCCACGCCAACATCCAAGCATATCCATATACCCTATATGTATGCCCAGGTAACCCCCCCTACCATTCACCCCCCACTTCTGACACCCCACACCAATGATCCTCCCCTGCCCCAGCTGCAACCCCTCCATGATCCAAAGCTTTCCCAAAAAGGAAGCCATTAAAACAGCCAAATACAATTAATAGGAAAATGAAACAACAATGATAAGTTTGAATATAAGAAATAAAATACATAAAAATAAAAAAAAAAAACTTAAAAAATAAAATTAAAAGGTTGGGATATTAAACAATAATGAAAAATACTTTAAAAAATTGTTTTTGACATTTTGCCTTTCATCACTATAATATCTGGTGTCCTGTAAGTACAGTGACATTTTCTCCCATTTATTCCCCAGTGTCTTAATTTTTTTCATTTATTTCAAAGAAGTTTTAGGTCATAGTAAAGTCACATACAGAATACAGGGGACTCTCATATACCCAACATCCTCCCTCTTTCCCCCTTCCCATATTAGTACCTTTTATATGTGAATGGTACCTTTGTTACAACTGATACACAAATAGTGAAACCTAGCTACTAACCATGGTCAATGGTTTACATTATGGTTTACATTTTAGACTGTTCACTTTTATAAATTTTGATGATATTTAATATGGCCTGTGTCCATCATTGAAAGATCATGTAAAACATGCCCATTGCCCACTAAATATTCCCTGTTTGATCTATTCTATTCCTCTTTCCCTCTCCCCTTGTGGCTCACAGCGACCCCTGACTTCACTCCTCAGATCACAAGATTCATAGTTACTTGCAACAACATTGAGGTCTTGACACACTAGTTTATCCTCCCCTATTGGGAACTGCCCATGCTCTCAAGAGACTCCCACCTCTCTGTTTGTGAACAAATCAATCCTCCCCAGGATGGGATTCCAACTCCTTCTGCTCATTTTGTGGGTCTCCACCCACTTGCACAACACATTATGACAAAATGATCATGCATACACTCCCTTGAAGCCTGACCTAGGTGCTCCCTGTCATGAATGTCCCCCATTCAACACCCTAAACCAGAAACCCTTCCTTACTATATTGCCATAAGAGCAGTCCCAAATTTATACTTTCAACCACATACCCAAAAATCCCCAGTGTTCACATGGTCCCTCTCCTAACACTCCCCCCAGTTCCCTCGACCTTCCAACTCACCCTCCCCAATCTACCCACCTGTCAAACCTGCACCACCCAATGCGATAATATCACTACCCTCCTGTCATATCCATTCAATACACAACTACACACTTTCACCGTACCATAGATTACATCCATATAGACGTTGGCTCACAACCTTCTTCTCCCTTTCTATTTCCTGTAAACCTATCTTCCAGACAATAACTCTCTGAGTCCACTCAATTTGCTTAATTCATATCAGTGAAGTCATGTAATGTTCATCCTTGCTTCACTCAATATAAGGTCCTCAAGATTCATCCGTTATCTCGTGTGTTAGCATTGCATTCCTTCTTACAGCTTAGTAATATTCCATTGTATGTATGTACCACATTTTGTTTATTCATTCATCTGTTGATGGGCATTTGGATTGATTCCAACTTTTGACAATAGTGAGTATTGCTGCTATGAACCTTGGTGTGCATATATCTGTTTGTGCTTTGCTTTCAATTCTTCTGGGTATATACCCAGCAGTGGAATTGCTGGATCATATGGCAGTTCTATAGTTAGATTTTTGAGGAAATGCCAAAGTGTCTCCCACAATGGCTAGACCATTCTACATTCCCACCAGGAGTGGATGAGTGTTTCCATTCCTCCACATTTTCTCCAATTAGATTGCAATCTTATCATAGATTTCATTTATTATTAGTCAGTTTGTCCCCTTTTGGGGACAAAATCCTACTTCTAAGATGACTAGAGAAAGCTTCCTATCAATAGTTGTTTTTGGATTTTTTGCAATATCTTTCCATTTCTTCCTGTCTCCCCATTCTGCTTTAAATGTTGCTGCTGATTTATCTTCCTAACACAGACCCAGCTTGGCTGTTCCTTCATTGAAAAAAATTTACAAATTTCCCTATTGTTTAAATATATAATGCCATATACGTACTTCAGCCACATATTCACAGTCCCTCACCGCTTGGTACCGTTCTACCTTCTCAGACTTCTTTCAGTATTTCTAACCCAGTGTGCTGTCCTGGGACACATTCTGTTCATTCCCACCACCTTGCTATTTATTTATTTATTTTTAAGGTACTCAGGGCCAGGCCTGGGACCTTGTATGTGGGAAGCTGGTGTTCAACCACTGAGCCACATCAGCTCCCTTGAGTTCTTTTTTTGTTTGTTTTGCTTTGTTTGTGTTTTAAGAGGCAGCGGGAACCAAACCCAGGACCTCCCATGTGGGAAGCAGGTGCTCAACTGCTTGAGCCACATCTGCTCCCTCTCTCCCCCTCCATCCCTGCCATTGCTTTTGCTTGAGCCAGTTCCCTTACAGAAATGACTTTCCTCCATTGACTTATGAGTTGTGCATCCTTCAAGGTGCAATACAGAATTCCTTCAAATTCCAAATTTTTTTCCTTATCCTTTTTACTTAGAATTAACTTATTCTTTCCATATCATCCCATAACATTATTGAATTGAATAGAAATATTTATTTCTCCACAGAATGGTGATAGGAGAGGACAGAGCCACATTTCATACATTTTCCTATGAAGTGTTGTTCTAAATTCCTATTCTCCAAGAACTGCTTCTAGGCATTTTTAATCCTTTTGCATTTGGAATTTATATCTGCTTAAAAATGTGTTTGAAACTAGTTTTGCCTTTTTAAAGTGCTTCAGTTAAGAGAACTGATATAATGTCATGCTGTTGTGTAGTCTTTCTTCAGTACTCTTCTAATCTGAAAAATAACAGTTTTGCTAGATTTCACATTTTAAAAGAGACAACTGTCTGAATTTTTTAATACTTACTAGAATGTTAGAAAAGGAAAGACCTCATACATTCCCTTACTAACTAACAAACAATGCTCAGTAGCTAGGACCACTTATTTTCTGTTTCACTATTGAATTTTTAAATTGTTATATATATATATATATTGATTTAAGCTGATGGCTAACCAACATTGGGAGTAATAAATTGCTGAGTCATATTCTCTGGTGACTTGGCAACCCGTTTATCACAAAGTTGTGTACTCCCAATATTTATTAATATGTTTCTTTTTTTCTGGTACAGTAATATCTTCATAAGAGTATATTTATCTTTAATTTCCTTCTTTGGACTCCTATTAGTTGTCCAGTAATGTGTATTGGTCCTAAAAAGGTAATAAACAAATAAATGAATTTTATGTGTATATATAAACAAGATTACAGGCAGGCATGGGCAAGGACTAATAAACATATTTAATTTTTTTGCTTGAAACTGGGTTAAATGCGAATCGTCAATATTTTTGGATTGCAGACATTTTCTTGTAATCTCTTCGTCTTATAACCTGGCTTGTCATTTGGAAACATTCAAAGTATGATTTGAGTTGATTAAAATTTAGAATGTCTTTTTTTTAAAAGTCATCATTGCATCTTATAGGACCTTGATTTTACCATGCTTTTATATATCTAATTTTATGTGCTTATAAATAATTAACTAGAAATAGTTTTCTTATGTAATTGTCTAATTGAAACTTTTTCAAAAGGTTATTAATTTTACTTATGACTTAAGACTGTATTTTAATTTGTCTTATGAAGGGAAATTACCATTATTTATAAAATCTGGATTTCAGTTTGCTAAAAAATAAAACGAAGGAAGAGGGAGAAAACTGCTTGTTTATTTTATTTTATTCACTTAGATATTTGGTATATATATTTTTTTAACTTTTAAAGAGGTGCAGAAATTCTGGAGTATCAGTCCCTCAATTCTACTTTTTTTCCCCAGGCCCTTCTCCAATTATCAAATTTTATCCAATTTTAAATTATCTCTAGCTTAATATTTTTAGTTTTCAGCTACTATTTGTGAATATAGCACTTAGCCAAGTACAAGTGTATTACACTGGAGATGTGTTACTTTGTTCTCCTATCCACAAGACTGGAAATCTTGAATGCTCTCTAAAAAAATCAAGCTCTAAACTTTATCTTCTGTTGAGCTTTGTTTACCAAACTTTTCATCTTTTCTTGTATTCTTGTCTTGTCCTTTTATTTTTTTAATGTACTTTATCCCACACTCCCTCGCCCACTGCCATGGCTAATTTTCTGTTTGCTCATTGCTTTTGCTCATTGTCTTTTTTTCCCCCTTAGGACGCACCAACCAAACCTGGGAACTTCCATGTGGGAGGTGGGTGCTGAACTGCTTGAGCCGCATCCACTTCCTGCTTGTTTGTTTTTTGTTCATTGTCTACTCATTGTTTTTTATTTGCTTGTTGTCTGCTCTTTGTTATTGTTGTGTTGTTTTTTGTTTGTTTGTTTTTTGTTTTGCTCTTGTCTCCTTGTTGTTTTTATTTTATGTCTGCTCATCGTTTGTCTTCTTTGGGATACACCTGGAACTGAGCCCCTGAATGCCCATGTGGGAGGCGGGTGCTCAACTCCTTGAGCCATATCCGCTCCCCCATGTTCTCTTATTTTATACTCTCCATTCTTAACTTTCCTGCTCTTAGTTTTGCATGCTTTATTCCTTATACTTGCCATCATTACTCTTTGTTTTGATTCCACTTTATATCTTAGATTAAATGTACTCAAAAATAGAAGATTGGATAGGTAAAAAGCTACATTTAGTCCTGAAAATAAATTAGTTTCTACTTAAAGATACATAATTTGAGAAAAAATAACCAATTTACCTAGGGTGGTTATTTGAGTTTATTCTAGAAGTGTATGTTTTGACATTCTACTTTATTACCCTCATAATTATTGTGATGTGTAATTGTTTCTTTAATTCATACTCTGAATTCTAACATAACTTCCTTTAAAATATGTTCTTGATTCTTCCTTGGTATTTTTCTGTGCTCAAATTGATACAGGGGATCTCTGCCTTGAGAGCCTGAACCAAATCTTAGTGTGTATTTCCATCTTTCTCTCCTATTTCTCAGCAAGCTCCGTTTCCCAAATAAATTCTTTTTACTGGCCTAGCTAAAAAAAAAAAAAAAAAAAAAAAAATTGATACAAGGCTACTGTTCCTGCTTGAAATTTTACAACTGAAAGGGATTTGGAAAATTTGCATGTAGTACATTAGAGGGAATAATTAGAACAAGAGAACTTTAAAGAATTTAGATTATTTAGGTAAGAAAACTATATTATATTTTTTATTGGTTGATGAGTGTTTTTATTGGCTGGTGGGTGTTATATATATAATTGAATGAAAGGAACAGGCCAAAATTTACTGGCTTTTAAGTTGTAGCCAGGAACAAATAGTTGAGATAAGTTGAAAGGACAAGAGATATAACTAACTTTTGCCCATTTTCCCCCCAAAGCTTGCAATCTTTTTATTCACAATGGAGTAAAACATGGCCAGGATTGCTTTGTTAAAGAGCCAGGCTTTCTTGTTTTCTCAGACTGCATGCCTTGGGCAGTGCCTAGAAAGGCCACCTAACCCTAAAACAGAGTCTGCCTGTTTTGACTTTCTAATCAGGTCATTAAATGTGAGGCTACCAAAGTTGTGCACTATTTGATATTTCTATATGCTTCTCTCACATTCTGGGATTTGTAAAAAATGTTTCTTTTTTTTTTTTTTTTTTTTCCACTGGTCCAACAATCTTGTCTTAACTTTTCTTTTAAAGGAAGAAACAGAATGAGAGTAATCTGAAAGCACTAGTGGGCATCAGTTAATTCAAAATACTAGCTTCTGAGTTCCAAAAGTACTTGCAAAGAAAACCTTTCAGAGCATGGAGGGGTGGTGGAAGCAATTCCTAATAACTGGAATTCCATGAGTGTGTACATCAAGTCTCATGAGGCTGTTTTTTGAATTTATCTTTTACTTGGTCACTTTTTTCCTCAAACACTACATTTTTCTTTGACTTTTTCCTCAAAGTATAAAAAGTGTGAAATATAATCAAGCTCTTGTATTGCACACTTAGAATTGTACAATTCAAGAATTATGGAGCTATCTACATACTGATAAATCCCATCAAACATTGGATAATTCAATAATATATAAAATATCAGGGCAGAGATAGAACTAAAACCTACTTCTTTTTGTTACACATAAGATTCAAATATTCAATCTAAAGAAAAACAATCATATTTTAGCTTTCCTCTACATTCACATGTTGATAACACTTTAAAAATATTCCTGTATATTATGTTTGGTCTTATTATTGTCAAGTCAGGTTTAAAACCTCAAAACCAGCCATCCAGACAAATCAAGTAATCATAAAGATGATCTCTTCTCCATCTCCCTAACCCTGATAACTTGAAGTCAATTTTAGCACATGACTCCAAACACTGGGTTGTGATGACAAATGCTAGGTCCAATTTCTTCATAATCCTTTTTGGTATGGCAAACTTGGTAGAACTCAGGTGTGGAGGCCAGCATAGTTCCCCCAAACCAAACTGCGTATCATTGCATATGGTGTGTAATCACTTGTACATCAATTGGCTTTGGCTTCAATCTACTGCCACTCAATTCTTCACTTAATTTCAGCCTGAAATCTACAGTCCTTTTCAAATCTCTTTGCAAGTGGTGTCCAAAGTCCCCGAACATGGTTGAACCTCCAGAGAGGACAATGTTCTTGTAAAGAGGATGTCTGACATCAATAGGACAATTCTGAATTACTGCATCTACAGCTTCTCAGATAGGTTGTGTGAAATCTGGATTAGCGAACTCTGGGAGAAAAAAGATTTCAGGTGCTAAGAATCTCTCAAAACCAACATCAATGGAAAATTCTTTCTTTTAGATAGCATTGATTCCAGTATACTGCTTAATCTACTTTGACTCATCTGTGTCATACTTGTTAAATTATTTTACTAAATCTGGGCAGAAATAACTATAGCACTCATTTACTGCCTTAGCTATTTCCAAGGATTGCTCTGGAGGGATTCTTACTTCTCAGTCTCTCAGCAACTGCTGAATAAAATATGTTATATCTTGTCCTGCAATTGGAATGTGCTTAATGCAGTTGCCAATCACATACCCTTCAGCCACAGGAATAACATGAGTGACACCTACTCCACCGTCTATTACTGTACCAGTCAATGTCTGTTCTCCTACTTGTCTTGAGGTCCAGGATGCAGCTAAGGCAACAACAGCCTGCACAGCAATGTACAAGCCTGGAACATTGAAGGACTTGAACATTATTTCAGCAGTATATTCCCTGTTTTCTGGAGTATTCAGTGGAGATTCAGTCAAAAGAAAATAATGGTCTTCAGGTCCTGCCCTTAAGTATTTAAAGATCACTTGCTCCATAAACCTTTCCATCTAGTCCCAATCTTGAACTATTCATGGCGGATTGGCCAGTTTGTTGCATATGTTCATTTTTGTATTGTTTCATCACAAATGAAGAAGTGTAGGTCATCAGCACCTTTCATTACTGTCCTCTGAGCTTAATCACCCACTTTTGCTGACTCCTTAATAGCAATACGGAAGGTATGATAAACTGTGTTTCTGTATTTCCAGCATATCCTAGTTTTGTATACTCAGCATATCCTAGTTTTGTATACTCTGTGCCACAGTCCACCACACATGCCAGCAGCCGTCCCACCACCTTCCTTTTCTCCTGCTGCTGCCTCTGCCGGCGGCGGGAGCTGGGGGCTCTCCGAGGATCCACAGCCAGGCCCCTCTCCACCCTGGGGGGTAACCGGGAAGCCGAAACAGTGGCAAGAGGCAGCAGGCTCGGTCAGCGGCTACCACTTCCACAACCCAGACAAGTAGTCCCCACCCTGACCCGCTGCAGCCTCCTCCTCCTTTCTTTTCCCTCCCCTTCACTACTGTCCCCACCCTACAGCTTCCACCCCTCACACCGCCTTTCCCCAGGAAGCCAAGATGGCCACCAGTGCAGAATCCCCAGCCAGGCCAGGACCAGGCCACCAGAGCGCCCCCCATCTTGCTAGGAGCCAAAAATATTCTTTTTATCTTTATTTCTCTATGGTCAGACCAAAGGATATGTGAGGTAGCCATTTAATTAACAGTGAGGTTTTTGGAGCATTGTTTGTTCAAACTTGAGAGAGGCTATTAAGAGAGATATGTGTTCCTTGCAAATTATTTAGTTGTCTTAATGAAGGTAGAAGGTTAAACTTGATGACTTCTCACTATTCTGTCAAAACTGTATTTTCCATTCTAGTTCCGAGTCCTGTCATTAAATTTTCTTATCTCAATTAACAAGTTCATAATTTAATATTTGCTGCAAATGTTACTACGTTACACTAGTGATATATAAGCTATTTGTTATATATGAAGTGCATTTGTTAACTCGGTGTAATGTGGAGCATGAATGAACATATTGTTACTAAATTGGTTAGATAGTTTTTGCAACATTAAGAATTGAGTCGGAGAATTGCTTGTTTAGCAATTGAGCTCCTCTCTCCTACATGGGAGGTCCAGGGTTCTGTTCCAGTGCCTCAAAGAAAAGATGAACGGACAGAGAGAACAGACAGTGAGCACAAACACAAAATAACAAGAGGGGGTAGAGGAGTAAATAAATAAAATAAATATTTTTTAAAAATTCCTATGGCTGCTGTAATAAAGTACTACAAACTGGGTGGCTTAACAGAAATTTGTTGTCTCAGAGATCTGGATGCTTGAAGTCGGAAGTCAAGGTGTCAGCAGGGCCATGCATCCTCTGAAACCTGTGGAGGAGAATCCTTCCTGGCCTCTTTCAGCTTCCAGTGGAGGCCAGCAAGCCCTTGGCGCTCCTTGACCTGTGGCATCATGCCAGTCTTTGCCTAGGAGCTCGCATGACGTCCTGGATTCTCTCTCTGTGTCCATGTTCTAATTGCCTCTTCTCATGAAGATAGCAGTCAAATTGGATTGGGACCCACCTGAATTGAGTGTGGTCTCATTTTACCTGAACTAGTTCCCATCTTAAATGACCTTATTTCTAAATGAAGTCACCCTGAAGTAGTGGGGGTTGGGACATCAACATTTCTATTTTGGGAGAATATAATGCAACCCATAGTAAGAATCAGCGAGCATGAATTGTGAACTCCTGTGCCATACCCAGGAACATGAAATTCCTTCACCAGTAACATATATTTTACTGTTAAAAGTTTAACATGCCAACAAACCTAGCAAATAGATTTATTCCTAAAGTTGCATATTTACCTATAAGACTTATTAAAATATGCTTACCTACCTATATACAAAGCACATAGTTTATAGTTATTGGACTATTAAATAGTAGTAATTCTCAGCAGCTCATAGAAATTAATTTATTTTAATGGACATTGATTTCACAATAAATGGCTTATGATGCACTGCAGCATTTCAGTGAAATATAAAGTCTTCAAAATGGATGTTCTTGTAGCAGAAGAGTGATATGCTCAGTAATAACACTGTAAATTCCTTGTGACTTCCTAGCATGTTTCTTCCAACGTGCACCCACATAAATATATTATGAATATGTTGAATATGCCATTTAAATAAATTGACCAGAACAACCCAAGCAATGCCTTCCACAAAGTATTACATCCCATTCAAATATTTTCGGCAAAAGGGAAAAGTTAAATTAACCTTTTGAAACTCAAGAAGCCTGTGCCCATACTGGTTTTCCATTGTTTTACACTGAAAATGCCATTGGCTTACTATGTGAGTGTTAGATCCTCTAAAGATTTTGAGATCCTTATGGTTTCCCTGAGCCATCTGATATCCATGACTCTTTGCAATATTTTCTCCAAAACCCAAGGAAATCTGGCAATTATCTTCTCATTTCAGTTTGAGGATTTAGTGCTTTGATCATGTGTCTGTAATGGAACTGGGCCCCCAAATCAGAAGAATCTGACTAAGGAGATTCTCCCGCCTCTAGGTCTACTCTGTTTCACCACCTGTGCTTCAAATGGTTGTTCTTTGAATTGCGTCACATGCAGGCTAGTGAAGTATTGGCTTAGTGTCTGCTATTTGGGGATAGGATATTCATGTAGGAGCCCTGTCTTGAAATGGCATTTCACTCTTACAGAGCCTCCCCTTAGATTTGACTGACAAGTCATTGTAATTACCTCACATCCCAGGTGACTTATAACTTTAATTCCCAATATCCTTTCCACTTGTCTCTAGGGCAAAGCTAGTTAATCTCCTCCTCCTAACCCCCTCCACTTCCCACAGTCTTACAGTTCCAGAAACCAACAGCATGCCCCAGGAGTTTTGTAATTTACTCCTCTACAAGTTTATCCAACTGGTATTGCATTTGCCATTGTGAAGAAATAAATTCATATATAAATTTTGAGTCAAATGCATGTAAGATTCATCTCCTATAAAAGCAAGGAATAGGATTTTCTTATTGTATTTTAGAATTAAAATAAGTGAAGATATCAAGTTCAAGAAATTTAGCATTTATAGAAAGCTTACAGCCTATATACCAATTTTTTTGTGTGTCCCAGTAATGTCCTTTTGGGCCTTTTCTCTTCTATTATTAGATCCTGTACAGGATCATGTATTGCATTTAATTTTCATTGTGTCCTTAGTTGCTCATTCTTTGTTTTTAATTGTAGGAACATATATAACATAAACTTTCCCATCTCAGCCACTCCCAAGCATACAATTCAGTAGGATTACTCATATTTACACTTTTGCAGTACCCTTATGGCCTTACCTTACTAAAACTTTGTCAATTTCCCAGACAGATACCCATTATGAATTGACTTTCATTGCCCCTGTCCAGCCTAGCCCTGGCAACCTGTAATCAAATTTCAGATCTGAATATGAGTTTGGAAATTCTCCAATATTCCCTTTGTAGTTGTAATGGGGCATAATTTAACATCCTATATCTCTAACATTCTTGTTGGGTTAAAGATAAAGTTAATTTCAATAGTATATACAAACTATTTCCTATAGTGCTTTGCCCCCTCACGTTCATGTAGTTTTTGTCACAAACTAAATGCTTAGATATTATGTGTCCAAAGCCACTGATTTATCATTACAGTTTATTCATTTGCTTTTTAGATCATGTAGGAAGTAAAAAGTGGTGTTGCACACCAAAAATACAATACTACCCGTGTTGTTATCTTTACTGCAGATCCTTATTTCTTCATGCAGCTTTGATCTATTGTCCAGTGCCCTTTCCTTTCAACCTACAGACTTCTCATTAGCATTTAATATAGGGCCAGTCTAGTGGTGATGAATGCCCTCAGCTGTTGTTTATCTGGAAATTTGCCCTCATTTGTTTCTTTATTCTTTATTTTGAAAGAAGCTTTAGATTAAATAAATCTTACATTGAAAATACAGGGGATCCCCACATATCCCACCCCGCCCCCTCCCACACTTTCCTCCATTAACAACAGCATTCTTTAGTGTGGTATATTTGTTACAATTGATGAACACATATTGTAGCATTGTTACTAACCATGGTCCATAGTTTATGTTTTATAACTTTGCACTATACAATTTTTCAGGTTTTGACAAAATGTATAATGGCCTGTATCTGTCATTGCAATGTCAATTAAAACAATTCCAATGTCCCAAAGATGTCCCATATTAGACTTATTCTTCCCTCTTCTTCCCTTCAGAACCTCTGGTGGCCACTGCCTTTATATCAATGGTACAAGTTCTTCCACTGCTGGAATAATAATAAGTCTACTTTAGTCCATCATTGCATAGCCCCCTTATGATTGTTCAATCCTCATTTTGAAGGATGTTTGGATGCTTCAGATTTTGAAAGATATTTGTGTCAGATATAGAAATCTGGTTGACGTTTTTTGCTTTCAGCACTTTAAATATGCCATCCCACTATCTTCTTGCCTCATTGGTTTCTGATGAGAAATTGGAATGTAATTATTTTGAGACTCCCTTATATGTAGCAAGTTGTTTCTCTCTTGCATCTTTCAGAACTTGAAAGTTTGATTATATGTCTTAGTATTTTGGTTTATATTTGGGTTTATACTGTTTGGAGTTCCTTGAAGATCTTGGATATGAATATTCATGTCCTTTATTAAATATGGGAAGTTTTCAATCATTTTTTGAATATTACCTCCACTTCTTTCTCTGTTTCTTCTCTTTCTGGGATTCCCACAATGTATACATATATCCCACTATATATATATATATATGTGTACACTTTATGGTGTCCCAGAGGTTCTTCAGGCTCTGTTCACATTTCTGAAATCTTCTATATTTTCCTCAGACTAGATGATTTCAATTGTCTTATCTTCATGTTCACTGATTGTCCTGTCAGGTCCATCCTGCTGTTTGACCCCTCTGAGGAATTTTAAAATTCTGTTACTGTGGTCTTCAGCTCTGCTTGCTCTTTTTCACAATTCCCATTTCTACACTGATATTCTCTTTGTGTTCATCTATTATTTTCCTATTTTCCTTTAGCTTTTTTAATTTGCTTAAGAACATTTTGTTTTAATATCTTTGTTCAGCATGTACCAGGTCTAATCCTCCTCATGGATGTTTTCTAATGCTTTAATCTTCTCCTTTGCCTGGGATAACACTTCCTGTTTCTCTGCAGGTTTTGTAATCTGTTGTTGAAACCTGAACATTTTGATATTTTAAAGTGTTACTATTGGAATTTAGACTCTGGGAAATTTCTTTCTTAAGCTTGTTTCCAACTAGTGTTATGACAGTGCTTTCCTTGCATTCCAGGGAAAAACAAAAAATAAAAAAGAAGGGAAAAAATGACAACACTTTCCCAAGTCTCTGAAGATTGACTTGTGCATGTGCTCTCCTTCAGAGTTTATCCATACAATGAATTTAGAGACTAGTTCAAGGTCAAAGTGTAGGAGCCACCCTATTCTTTTCTATGTATGCATCTTGTCTTGGGCATGTACATGTAGTCCTAGGAATTCTCCAGTTTACATCTTATGGATGTTCCTTCTTGCCTAGGAAACAATTCCCTCACATTGCCTGGTACTGCACTTTATACCCTACAGTCACCAAGCCCTTGCCCCATGCAGTCACCTGACTCGTCTCCCACAGCCTTCTGTAAGAGAGCTCTGTGAACTGCCTTCTACATTTAGGGCAAGTTCTGGCACAGCATGTCTCGGGCCTGAGACGGTCGCAGGTCACAGCAACACAGTCCGAGCTAGACATACAGGCTTCAAGTATGTGCATAAGGGTTACTTTACTCCCTCGAGAACCAGGACCAGGGATCCATACTGGAGACACAGGCTGGTTCTCCACTGAGCTGGTGACGGGTGAAGGAAGGGACATCCAGGGCACTATAGGATCGTTCTGCTTTTAATTATTCTTCTGGATTTGGTACACATTCTGCTATTCCAGTCCTTTAACTGTTTTCTGGGCTTTGGGAAAGATGTTTTTGCCAGTTCTTGCTGGTTGTATTCATATTATCAGTCATAGTAGTAGTAATAGTAAGAGTAGTTGTTGTAAATGTATCTATTCCTTGTCAGAATTCATTTATAAAGGCATTCAGGCCCTCACCTTTTTAGAAAGTGGATTTCATATTCTATTTTCAATATCATCAGTTTATTGTTTGAGTCATTATTCCTGTATATATTTATTTTAGAATTGTATATTTATTCTTCATTTATTTGGAAAAAAATTGAAAGGCTCATTTTAATATGATTGTACTTAATACTGCTCACATGATATATATATATATATTTTAATTTGTTGAAGAATATGATTCATGCATAAACATACCTAAACAATAAGTGTATAGTAAAAGTTGTGAACTTACAAAACAGAGATACATAATATCATACAGGGCTCTCATACCTCACCTCACCACCAATACCTTGATTGTTTTGAAGCATTTTTAACTGATAATTAAAGAGCATCCTCAAAATATTACTACTAAACAAAGTATTTTACAGTTGGTATATTTTTCCCCCAACCCACCCTATTATTGTTTTTTATATCATTTGTACATGAATATACATAAACAATAAGCGTATAATAAAAGTTGTGAACCTATAAAGCAAACATGCATAACATCATACTGTGGTCCCATACATCAACCCACCACCACCTTGCATTGTTCTGAGATATTTTTTATAAATTATGAAAGAATATTGTCAAAATCTTACTACTAACTATATCTTATATTTGGTGTATTTCCCCCCAACCCACTCTATTATTTTTTTAAATATATTTTTATTACAAAATTTGTGAATTTACAAAACAATCATGCACATGTGCAGAATTCCCAAAAACACACCTCTATCAACACATCACACCATGATGGAGTATTTGTTACAAATTATGAGATAGAATTGTCAGACTATTACTATTAATCATGGTCCATAGTGTATATTTGGCAAGCTTTTTCCAAACTCCCCCATTATTAACACAGTATATCTTTGGCATAGATGAATGAATATTACAGTATTGCTGTTAACCACACTCCATAGAGTATTTTAACAGTGCTTCTCCACATTCCCACCATCCTGTAATAGTGATGTATATCTGTTCTAGCTCACAAAGGACACCCTTGCATCTGTAAAATCAACCACAGTTCTCATCCACCTCTGAGATTACTGTGTTATTCAGTCCCCTGATTATTCTCTAGCTTTCTTTCAGTTGACATTTGTATCACTAGACTACCCTTTCCAGCCACATTCCCATTTATAAACCAGCTGTTTCTCACTATGTGTTACCATCAGCTCTATACATTTCCACCCTTTTAGGGTAAGGTTAATTAAAACTTCTACAAACTTTAAGCATCAGTAGTCCATCTCAGTCCTCCTCTTATCTCCTTTAAGTATCCACCACCTAGCACTAGGTCTTGAAGATGTTTTCCTACATTTTCTTCTAGAACATTTAGGGTTCTTACTTTTTTTCAGGTTTTTTTATCCATTTTGAGTTAATTTTTGTATAAGGTGTGAGATAGGTGTCCTCTTTCTTTCTTTTGGTTCTGGATACCCAGTTCTTTCAGTACCATTTGTTGAAAGGACTGTTCTGACCAAGCTGCATGGGTTTAAAAAGCTAGTTAAAAATCACTTGACTGTAGATGTGAGGATCTGTTTCTGTACCATCAGTTTAGTTCCATTGGTCTATGTGTCTGTCTTTATGCCAGTATCATATTGTTTTTACCATTGTAGTTATATTATATGATTTAAAGTCCAGAAGTGAGAGTCCTCCAACTTCATTTTTCCTTTTGAAGATGTTCAGGTTATTCTGGACCCCTTACCCTTCCAAATATATTTGATTATCATATTTTCCATTTATTTTTAAAATGCTGATGGAATTTTTATCAGGATTGCATTGAATCTGTTTATCCATTTGGGTAGAATTGAGATTTTAATGATATTTAGACTTCCAATCCATGAGCATGGAATGTTCTTCCAATTATTTAGGTCTTTTTGAAATTTCTTTTGACAATGTATTATAGTTTTCTGAATTCATCGTTTGTTAGGTTTATTCCTAAATATCTGATTCTTTTATTTGCTATTGTAAATGGAATTTTTCTGCCTGACTTCCTCCTCAGATTGCACATTAGTGGTGTCTTTAAAGTTTTTTTCATCTGATATAAGTATAGCTACTCTGGCTTTGTTGTTGTTGTTGTTGTTGTTGTCCCTGCATGTGTGGAATATCTTTTTCCAGGCTTTCACTTTCAATCTATTGGTATCCTTGAGTTTAAGGTAAGTCACATGCATACAGCATATAAGTGGTTCATATTTTCTTATCCATTGTGCCAGTCTCTTTTAATTGGGAGGTTTAATCCACCAATATTCAATGTTATTACTCTAAAGGAAGTTCTTGTTTCACTCACTTTGACCTGGGTTTTATCTGTCATATTTTATTTTCACCACTCTTTTCAGATTTTTAATTATTTTTACTGATATAATCTTCCTTTCTAGACTCTCTTCCAAGCTCTCTTTCTTCTCTTTTCTTTTCTGACTTTATCACATCCTTTAGAATTTCCTGCAAATCTGGTCTCTTGGTTATAAACTCTGTCAATTTCTGTTTATCTGTGAATATTCTAAACTGGCCCTCATATTTGAAAGACAATCTTGCCAGATATAAGATTTTTGGCTGGCAGGTTTTCTCTTGCAATATCTTAGATATATCATACCACTGTCTTCTTCCTTCCATGGTTTCTGATGAGAAATTGACACTTAATCTTATTAGGTTTCTCTTACATGTTATGCATTGTTTTTCTCTTGATGCTCTTAGAATTTTCTCTTTGTCTTTGGCATTTGACATTCAGATTAGTGTGTGTCTCAGAGTTGGTCTATTTGGATTTATTTGTATGGGAATACATTGTGCTTCTTGGACATGGAAATCTATGTCCTTCCATAGGGTTGGGAAATTTTCTACCATTATTTCTTCAAATATACCTTTTCCCCTTTTTCACATCTCTTCTCCTTCTGGGGCACCCATGACATGTATGTTTGTATGTTTCTTGCTGTCATTTATTTCCCTGAGACCTTATTCAATTTTTTCTATTCTTTTTTCATCTATTGTTTTATATGTTTGCTTTCAAAGGCCATTTGTTCAAGCTCACCAATCCTTTCTTCTGCCTCCTTAAATCTGCTATTTAATGATTCCAGTGTATTTTTAATTTATTGTGCCTTTCATTCCCATAAAATCTGCCATTTTTCTATGTATGCTTTCAAATTCTTCTTTTGCTTATCCAGTGTCTTCTAAATATCCTTAAATTCTTTAGCCATCTTATTGAATTTATTAAGGAGATTTTTTTGAACATCTATGATTAGTTGTCTCAACCTCTTTATGTCATCTGGAGGCTTATCTTGTTCCTTTAACTGGGCCATACCTTCCTGTTTCATGGTATGGATTGTAATTTGTGTGTGTGTGTGTGTGTCTTGGCGTATAGCTTATTAGATGTATTTATTCAAGGTGTAGTTTCTCTCTTTCATTTGGGGCTCTCGTGCCCTTTCTCACTTGCTGGTTGTATAGTAAGAGCCGAGGATGTAGTTAGTGCTGTAAGCTGTGGAGGCTCAAGCTGCCCATATTTCCTTAGGTACTGATGAAACGTCTCCCACTTTTCTCCTTTGCTGGGCTTAGGGACAGAGCCACAGCCATTTGTAATAATCCAATTCATGCAAACCTAAACTGTAGTTGTCCAGAGAGAATGATGATGCTCCATGCCCCTTCCTCCCCTCCCTGGGGAGCTGATGGAGTTGCAGGTGTAGGCAGCAATCTATGTTGTGTGGATCCAAAATGACTGCAATTGTGCCAGTAGACTTTGGACTATTCAGCCTGTGCCAGCTGAATGTATATGCAGTTACCGAAAGAGGCTGGTGCAGGGCCTGCCAGCCTCCTGCCTGCTAGAGGTGGGGCTAAAGCCTAGGCTAGGGCTGCAGTATGAAAGAAGTGGGTCCCTACCATACTGTGATTTTCATTCAGCCTGGCTTACCCTCATGCTGGGGGCAGAGTAAAAATGGCAGGTACTGGCCTCTTTCTGACGTGGACAGGTTCAAACCTGAGCTGTTATTAGGGTTATACTATAGCCAGCTGAATTTACTAATCAGTAGCTGAAGATTTTACCCAACTGTCTCTTCCTCCCCTGGTTTTGGGAAATGGAGCTTCCAATTCCAGCCACAGAATAGCTCCCAAGGTGGCTTGTGCTGTCAGTGTAGGATGGGCACCAGCCTCTGGGGCCTGGAGTGCTCTACTCAGGAATCTTCTCTGCAGAGGGACAGTCTCCTCTTTCCAGTGTCTTAAGGATGTTGCAAGATGCTCTTCTGGTGTTCTGGAGCACCCAAACAGGTGCTTTAGATGGGTCTTGGTGATTACTAACTGCCCTGTAGCACAAGATGACTCTTGGAGCTCCTTACTCTGCCCCCATCTTGCTGGTTGTCTCTTAACATGATATTTTAATATTCTCTTTTATGATTAAAATCCTGAGTTCTGGAATCCATGGGTTTTACTCCTGCCTCCAACATTCCTGATTTTTCTCTATTTCATGAAATGTAGAGAGTACATAATAATAGCACTGACCTTATAGGATTGTTTTAAGGATTAAATGAGTCAATATCTGTGAAATGCTTAGAAAAGAGCAGGCCTAGAACAACTGCTTACTAAGTGGATCTGTGAGTTTTACACAGGTGATATCTGTTTCCTTCACTGTTAATTTGCATCCTCTCTTATTCCATAAACAGACTTGTCAAAGGTTTCTTTTTTTTTAAGTTTTATTTATTTATATATTTTTAATCCATTTTTATCCCCCTCCCCCCTTTTATTGTTTTTGTTTTTGTGTTCTTTTGCTGGGCATTTCTCTGTCCTCTGACCTCTCTTCTCATCTTCTCCTCCTGTCTTCGCTGGCATTCTATCCTGGGAACATCCAATATAAGAGAGAGGTGTCCTACCACCTGCGCCACCTTAGTTCCCAGTGTTTCAGTGCATCTCATCTTGTCTTTCCCTTGAGTCACTCTCCTGATACGTCATCATCTTGCTGAGTGGCTCGGTGAGGCCTGATGGCACACTCACGCATGGGGCCTAGTGGCATACACGCCTTCTATATTTTTCTTTATTTTTACCAGGAGGTCCTGGGGATCAAACCCAGGTGCCTCTATATGGGAGATGATGCCCAACCATTTGAGCCACATCTGCCCCTCTCAAAGGTTTCTTTATCTTTGACTTGATTGATTACTTTTAACTTCTGGCTGTTATAATTTGTAACTCAGTTCTTTGGCATTTTGCGTTGTTTTTGCCAACATTCTTCCATTGTATAATTAGTTCATTTCTTTTCAGTATTTCTTGTTTCTGGATATGTACATAAAGAATTATAACTTTTTGTTCCCCAAGGAACACCCTAGACATCTTAATTCTAGGTAGCTTGTAGTTTCCATTTTGATTTCCCTTTTAAGCAGAGAGTTATTTATAATTTTTGTTTTTAATTCTCAAGTGAGGATAGTTTTCGTTTGTGTTGGGGGCTTTTCTTGGTATTTTTTTTTGTTATATAGTTCTCATTTTGTAAAAAAATATACAAGAGATTGTTGTCTTTATGATATCTGTTCTGTGGAAATGTTTAAATTTTCTTTGTGTTCTTATAGTTTAAAATGTTGAATTTTTGCATTCATTGTATGTTGAACTTTATTTATATTCATTTTGTTAGTTGTTAGTTACACATTGCCACAGTATATGTAGCATTACTTCTTTTATTCACTCAATACATATTTCATCAGTGTATCCCATGTATCTGTTCCAGGCACTGGGCCTGAATTACATCAACATCCTAATAGAGCTCTTCTTCAGCAGTTTCTGTTCATTGACAATATGAAGAGTTCAATATATGTGTGTGTATATATATATATATATATATATATATATATATATCTTATTTCTTTTTTGTCTCTAATCCTCTCAATTTTCTATAGCATCCCCCTAGCCTACTTGGTAGGCTTTATGCCAAGATGTTGAAGCAGTGTCATTGAGACAAGGTGACTGTCTGTTGATCAGCTTTCCACAGAGCTCAGCACAGAGCTGTTCATTGGCCCTGCCTTCATGCTTTGGGCAAGTCCAGGACACACAGGAGACATGGATATCACTGCAGAATGGGCAAACCAGAGGCCCTGGCCCCATGCTTGGAAAGGCACCAGAATGCTAGGCTTCTCTGGTCCTAGGGCACAGGACCTTCCAGGTCCAGAGCACAGGGCTCTTCAGCTTTGAACCCACCGACCTTCTCTACCAGAGCCCAAAAACCCTTCTCTTCTATGCTGATTATTCACTCAAGTTTATCATTCCTCTCTGTCAGGATGGACAATGATGATCCATTCAACCCATGGACCAGAATATAAACAATATCTACAGTGGTGCCCTTCTCTTTGTGATGGGGAACTGGTAATCTTCAATTTTTACTAGAAGGGGAGATAAAATAACTGCTTCCCATCGTTTTTTAAAGCAGGAAAAAAAAAAAGAAGGGAAATCAGAACTAAGTTTACATATTAAAACAATTGGAATTTGTTTAATTTGTTCCAGTCCTCTGTATCTTTTCTTATGTTTTGACTATTTGATCTGTTATTGGCACCGAGAGGCATTTTAAAGAATTTCTTTAGTTACACTGAGGTTGTCAATTTCACAATATGCTTTTTATACATTGTCTAATTTTATATATCTTCAAACTTCAATATGTAAAATGATTAATGTCTACCTTAATAATATAATGGTAGTTTTATCAATCTAAAATATCCTACTCTTCCTTTTTAATGTTCTTTGACTTGAATTTTTTTATTTTTATAACATTAAAATGGTTACATGTTCTTTTCAAAAGGTAATGTAAATTTACAAGCATACACTTGTAACACAGGAGGTCAATCCCGGGAAAGCTGACCAAATAATTTGATATTCCATAGAAACCACACAGGAGCCCAGCATAGGTTATGCCTTTATTACTTATGATTACCCACTTAAAAACAGACAGCAGCCACCGGGTAAAGTTATGCACCACCTTTTGAGAGTTACAGGTTTATATACAGAAGTGTACATGTACAAGTGTGAAACAGCACATTTTTGTGGAATAGGTAATGGGTACAATGAAAATTGGTATAGTTAATAATAAACTTGACTATAACTTATATGAGCACATACAGGTTAGACAACTTGTCATCTCTCTTAAGGTAGTTCCACCTGAGTTGTTGGCTAGTTCAACCCCATCCTTAGCAGTAATCTACACAAATAACTAGTGGGAGGGGAAGTAGGCACTCCATGTCCCCACATACCAAGTAAGAGAATAATATGATGAACTCCATGTACCTACCACCAACTTCAATACCTACCAGTATCTTTTTGCCTTTTTCCTTTCCCTCAAATTTTAAATATTTTTTTAATGTTATATTTTAAATCAAACCCAATAAATAAAATTATTTCCTTTGTAAAAACTGCACCTTTCCATAATAAATAAGAACTGTTTTTTAAAAGCATATATACACACACACACACACAATAATACTCAATATTTACATTCTCCAATTGTCTCAAATATTGGAACCCAAACCCATTCTATGCGTTATATTTGTTTTTGTTTTTGTTTTTTTAGTGTCTTAACTAGTTTGAATATATAGCATTTACCCTATCCTCCTTTTAAACTGACATTTATTTCTTTTTTTTTTTTTTTTTTTCATTCCAAAGATATTTTAATCCCTTGTTAACCCTAATAGTACATACATTTTGATTCTGTTAGTGTCTTGACAAAAGTGTAAATATTTGCATTTACAGTACTTTGGAATGACATACCTCAACTGCAAATATAATCACTGTTTCTTTTTTCTGGCATTTTATGATTTTTATATATTTTCATATATTTTATTTGCTTATCAGAGATTTGGAAACATTTGATAATGCTTAAGTATTCACAATATACATAATGTGAACCATGAACTTTACATCTGAGATGTTAAATGACAAATAATTTGTAAAATCTTTATATCTCCCCTTCTCAATTCCATATCACCATTCAGAATATTTTCTTTCTTTTTATTTATTTTTTGATGTACAGTCAATTTTGCTGTCTTTAATTCTGATATGTTAGTATTTTACATGACCCACAAAGGATCTAAGATTACATGGAAAAGAAGAAATAGAGAAAATTCTCAAGAAACCAGTTAAATTCAAATAATTGGAATGGAGATAGGATGCCTGGATCAGATCAGGAAAACAAGGATGACCCTTTGAAAATGTTTTTTCAAAGGGTCATCCTTGTTTTCCTGACATTTATTTCTAAAATAATTCAGGTCATATGTTTTATGGACTCTCCTGAGTACTAGATTTTTCTTATTGGAAATGCCTTGTGTTATTTAATATGTATCCTCACATGACCTATATTTATATTTATTGTATACTGATGTTAAATATAAAGCCTTCGTTAGATTCAAGGTTGATCTTTTTTGAGTATGCTCCCCTGCAATCCATCCCAAACTCCACTCCATTCTCCAGGTAATCATTGATCTGTTATTATATATTGACTTGCATGTTCTGGAATTTTACATAGATGCAATCATACATGGATTGCCCTATTTTTCTATTTCTTTCAAGATACTCCACATATTTTTTTGAGGAACATGTATGTTGTTATTTGGATCAATAGTTCATTTAAATTTCTGGGTTTTATTTCATTACATGTATAAACCACAATTTGTTTACACATTCATCTATTTATTATGTTTGTTGTTTAAAGTTATTAGGTTGGGCAAATGATTTTTCTGCAAATATTCATGTACACATCTTTGTGTGAGGATAATATGTTTTCATTTCTCTTGCATGGATACCTGTAAATGAAAAGCTGGATTGTGTGATGGGTCTATGTTTAATTTTTTAAATTGTGATATTAAGCATTCTAATTGTTGAATTTTTATTTCCTTAATGATTAATGATATAAAACATGTGTTTAATGTGACTATTGGCCACTTATATATCTTTTTATGAGACATCTATTCATATTTGTATCACTTTCACTGTGTTGTCTTTATCACATAGTAAGGGTTCTTTATATTTTACATATTCTGGATACTGCAATATTTTCTTTTAGTTTGTTGCTTGACTTTTCAGTTTTTTAATGGTATCTTTAAAAGAGTACATGTTTTTCATTTACATTTCTTTTGCTGTTTCTGCTTCCTATAAGAAACTTTTCCTATCCCAAGGTCATAAAGATTTTCTTCTATGTTTTCTTCTAAAAGTCTTATATTTTTAGTTTTACCTTAAGAATTATGGTGCATTTCATTTTGTAAAATATACTTTTATTATAGAAGTTCTGAACTTACAAAATCATCGTTTACATGTGTGGCATTCCCATACAACACCCCTCCACCAACATACTACATTATTGTGGAACATTTGTTACAGATTATAGATAATATCATCAGACAATTACCACTATTGTCTATAGCATAGATATGGTATATTTTTCCATACTCGTCCATTATTAACAAGTATATCATTGGCATTGATGCAAGAATATTACAGTATTGCATAGGTTATCTTAAATGCATTTTTCCTATGCTTCTCCACATTCTTACCACCTTGCAATAGTGATATACATTTGTTCTAGTTCATAGAAGGGTGTTCTTGTATTTGTACTATTAACCATAATTCTCATCTACCTCTGGGTTCACTAAGTTATTCAGTCCCTTGATTATTCTTTAGTTTCATTTCATTTTAGTGATGTCATTTTACTGTCTTCTGGCTTCCATTGTGTCTGTTGACAATACCAGCTGTCAGACTTATTCTTGCTTTTAAAAGTTAATGTATATTTTTATTTCTTGCATTTCAAATTATCTATTTATCTTTAATTTTTGGCAGTTTTCCTATGATTTGTCCAGGTGCAGTTATTTTGTATTTAAGATACTTGAGTTCACTAAGCTTCTTGAATCTATGGGTTTCTTTCTTTAATAGTTTTGGAAAATTAACATCATTCTATCCCATTCTCCTTCTCCTTTTCCTCTGGGATTCTAAATACATGTCTTAGTTTCCTAGGGCTACCCAAAAAAGTAACAGAAACTGAATGGCTTAAAGCAATAGAAATGTATGGTGCCACAGTTTAGGAGGCTAAAAGTCTGAAATCAAAGTATCAGATGGGTGATGTTTCCTCTAAAGTCTCTAGGAAAAAATGTGGTCCATGCCACTCTCCCAGCTTCTGCAAATGCTTGCCAGCAATCCATGGCATTATCTGCCTCTGTCATCACATGGAGATCGCTCCCAACACAGTATTGCTCTGAGTCAAAATTCTTCTTCTTACAAAGACTTCAGTTATATTGTATTAAAGGCCAACTCTGCTCCAGGATGACCTCATTTTATTTTGTCTGATTCCATCAAAAATGACTCAATTTCCAAATCATATTCTCAGGTATTTAGAATTAAAAATTCAATATATTTCAATATATACAACATCTAAGGTGGGCTTTTTGACTATTTTCCCTTTGAGGATGTTGATGATATTAGCTTCTTCCAGAGAAGGTTCATCATAACCAATGTTAGGCAGCTAGAGTGGAGCAAATTGCTGTAATATAATTTTGGACCTATCTTACTCAAACTTGGGTAAACATTTCAAAAGCTTCTGTGCTTCTGATTCAGCCCTGCTGCTACTCCATGGCTCTCCAAATGCCAAACTGGGAACTTTTGTTGATTTCCAGATGTCACATCTGTCTTGGGTCCTCAACCCCAATTTCAGTCTCCTTTACATTGGATGTCTAAGGAAAACATAATTCTGCTGTCCAGCAGTTGTCTGGTGAGCTCTTAAGGCTCTTACATGTTGCAGTTTAAAAATGTTGCAAATGCTTAGAGAGGGCACACAACAAAGCCAAAGCTCACCACTCAGCACTTCACTTTTCTACAAGATTTTTGCCTCTTAAGTGTAGTCTATCATTTTGATTCCAGTTATAACTTAGACAAAAAAAAAACCTAGAAGAGGAATCATTGCAAGAAAAGTCTTACACTAATAAAACATTTGACAAACATTGCTAAATTTCTCCTCACAAGGACTGAAATTAATTAACTCTCATCAAAATATACTGCAGAAATTATTCTTATTTGGAAAGTGGCTATTTTCCATAGTCCCTTGATTCAATATAGGCAATAAATAAAGATGTTCAAAATTACATGAATCATTTTGTCTACAAGGAATTCCTTCTAGAAATAAGAGTAGAAATGTGGTAGCAGATAATCCTTTTCAGCTTAATATGAGAAGATAAAACAAATGGCTCCTCCTTGATGAACTCCAAACAGTATGTAGTGATCACTGTAAATGGAGAATTAGTTAGTATACCAAATAATAGCATTACAGAGAAATTGTCATTTCACTCATGTCTTGTCAGTAAGAACGGCCTTGGTTTTGTGCCTTCCACCACTTTGTGTATGTATCATTATCAAGGCATCAACAATAGTGTATGTCTTTAAATAGACTCAAAACTTTGAAGGTTGGACCTCTACCTAATCATGTACCTGTAACACAACTGCTAGAACACTGTGGGTATTTATTACAATTGTGTCAAATGAATATTGAATGAAGGATAGGAGTTAACAACACCAGCAAAATCTTTAGCTTACACTAAGTCAATAGAATTACTTTTTTTTTTTCCTAATCTTCCATAACTGGTAGACATGTTCTTCTTCTGTTGGTCAGAAACCTTAATTAGAGCATCCAAGATATGACCCAAGCATGGTACCATAGGCCAATATTGACTAAAGAAAATCATAAATTATTTTTCCAATGATCTTACTAAATATACTTTAATATATATATATATATATATTTAAAATTTCAGAATCTATTATCATTAAAAACCAAAGAAGGAATTATTATTTTTACAATAATAAAAGTAAGTTTTAAAGAAATTCTGTCAATATTTCAAGGTTCATGCCCTGGAATTTCCTGATCCATAAAGTCTGTGTGTGTGTAAATCTCATGGTTAACTAGAGGAGTGAACCCAAATCACATACCCACCTTTACAGTTTAAGAGGAAGCCTGAGGCAAATATTAGATATGGATCATAATTAGTAGCAATACTTTTATGATGCTTGTTCATAATTTGTTACAAATGCTTCAAAATAATGCAAGGTAGTAGAGTTAGGTATGGGAGTCCTGTATCATGTTATGCATGTTCATTTTGTAAGTTCACAACTTTAACAATACACTAATTATTTATGTATGTTCATGTATGAATGGTATACTTTAATAAATTTTTTAATGCAAAAAAAGAGAAAAGCTGAGGAATCATTTACTACTACATCACTCACATCTCTCAGTCAAGATTCTACTTTGTACCATCATAAAGTCACATGTCATGTCACTTCTGCTGAATTAAATATTTCTGCTCTCTTGCCTTGGTCTTGCTGCAGAGCTTCAGTCACATCCTCACCAAGCACACATTTATTAAGGCAATGGAGCCCAAAGTACTGATAAAACTATTATTCACAATGTCATTCCCTAAAAAAGCTTTAAATTACATTTAATATTCCTGTGACAGTCATGGTTTAAAGGATGTCAGCTTCACTTATTTTCTTAGATTAAAAAGGTTCCAAATTCTCAACAACTTAATGTTCTAAAGTAAAAAACTTCCACCAAAATATAGGAGTTTTGCAGAATTAAAGTGAAACCATGGCAGTCCTTCAATACAGATCCTTTGCTAATAACTGTCTCAAAGACACTGAGTTTGGACAACATTTATTCCTTTGCTAAACCATGTACAAGTACAGTTTCAATAAAAAAGTATTTTCCCACAGTAGGTTAAAAGGTAAAATGATACACATTAAAAAATATTATTTGAACCCATTATAAGCAACATTATGAGGTTTAGAGTATGGAATAGTGAAAAGTAAAATGAATGTGTATATTCTGCTGCAGATATAACAATGTTGCCAAGAATATTTTCTAATGTATATTCTGAGAAATTGAGAATACCTACCTAAATGACTGAAAGGGCTTAATTTTGTAAATTCCCTCTTATACTGTAAATTTTCTTGCATTAAATTCAAATATACAGTGTATACACATTGGTATATAAAATTTGTTCATTTAATTTTATTATAAAGAATATTAATGCTTCATAATACTAATGGAAAATTGGAATAAACCTAGAATGTCTATTTCAGTATTGCCTCATATTTTAACTATCTATTCATTCACTCACTCATTTTTATTACTTCTGTGTATTTTATCATTTTTATAAACTATTTGAAAAAAATGGTTTCAATGATATGTCCTTATCTTTTACTATTTAAGTACATATTTATTAAGAATAAATGGTCTCATATATCTCCATAGTATCATTATGACTTCAAAAATTTAATGTTGACCCAGTACTTGATTTAACCACAGTATATATCCTAATTCCATAATTTGTTCAATAATATTATTTTTTTTTTGAAATTTATTTTTATTTTTTTTATATATATATACATATATTTTAAGAGGTGCTTAGATTACCCAAAATATTACACGGAACCCACTGGGATTCCCATGCTGCCCACCTCCCACACCTCCCACCACATCCAACACAAACATCTCCCATAGTGTGGCCCACCAACCTCAATGAACTTACACATCCTGGAGCCTTGCCACCAACCATAGACCACAGTTCACACTGTAGACCACACTCTCTCCCACTCAGTTCTGAGTGGTGTATGCTGATTTAAAATGGCCTACATCCATTGCCACAACAGTACTCAGGA
>JAKSZT010054326.1:84176-114114 GCA_026826555.1 Tolypeutes matacus | reverse complement strand
TACATCCATTGCCACAACAGTACTCAGGACAACCTCCAACTCCCAAATAATATTATTTTGACTGTCTTCTCTTTCCTTAGTACAGATATAGATTATGTGTTATATATTATATACTGATCTTGTTATTTCTCTTTTGTTTCCTTTAGTCTGAACAGTTCATCGGAATACCTTTGCCTTTCATGACTAACATTTTGAAGGAGGCAGACCATACATTTTATAAAATCATCCTCAGTTTGAGTTTGTCTGATACGTGCTCATGACCTATTCAGTTTATGCCTCACCAGATTGAATATATGTGATGATATACCCACAACATGAAGTCCATCACCTCCATTGGTGATCCTAATATTGACCACCTGGTTGAGGTGCTGCCTGGTCTCTCCATTCTATAGTTACCACTTTCCCCTTGCAACTTTCACAGTGAGAACACAAGTGATAACCCTAGTTTATTACATTTATGTTTTTGCTCGATTCTATAATATGCACAAAACAACTTCAGAATCACCATACTTATAAAGCCATACATACACACACACACATAAATTAATATTAAGTGTTCAAAATTTGCTTCTTGTGGTTCTGATGGAGGAATCTGGGTTACTGTATGATGGGTAACATTTAAAAATAATTCTGATAATATCTCCTGATTGAAAATTACTGATACAGTATGATATAGATTCTATCCATTTATTTGCCCTTCATATAATTTTTATTACTTATTTAGAAGTATTTCCTCTCATTTTAGTATATGTATCTTTGTAAACTGATGAGTCAGTTGGCTATTGCTGAGTAACAAACTACTTAAAACAAGAAACCTCTATTTAGCTTATGATTCTATGAGTTAACACATTAGGCTGGGTTCATCCTGGTGGTTCTGTTGATCTTGGCTTGGCTGGCTCATCCATCTGACCAGGTACTGGCTGGCCCAGGATAATCTCATTCATATGCTCAGCAGAATTTTGGCCATTGACTGGAATGATGGGGTAACTGGGGCATGAGTTCTGATCATCGAGCAATGTTGATAGAGATTGGACATCATAATTAGTTTCCAAGAGAATGAACAGAGTACACAAGACCTCTAGAAGCCTAGGTTTGGAAACTGACCCTCCTTCTTTCTACCATATTCCATTAGTCAGAGTAAGTCATAAGACCAGCCCAGATATAGACAGTTACATTGGAAAGTGCATGGACACAGGAAGAAGTGAAGAACTGTGATTGTTTGCAATCTACCAGAGTTGCCAAAAGTTTCTGGAAAAGGGTGTGATCTATATACAAATAAATAAGTGAAAGAAACCAAAAAAGAAATATTTTACTTTAATGTAATTTGGTGTTGATGAAAATGGCATGAACACATACAGGAAAATCATATGGCATTTGACTTATGATGACTTTTATGATTACTCTCTCTTTCCAAGTGTGTAAATCAAATATCAAAATAGATCATACTTAATAGTGTGTATTTGAGAAGTCTAACATTATTTTTTGAAGAACAGACTAGACCATGAGAAAAAAAAAAACTTTAGAAGTTATTTCTTATACTTTTTAAAAGTAGTTTAATATGAAAAGGATTTGGGGTGGCATGTATAGTTTTAGGAAATGGCATACTGTGTGGGTAAAATATTTAAAGAGCATAAGGGAGAAGAAAATTGTCCCCACAAAGAAGAAAACTGACAAGTGAGTGCATAAAATGGATACAGAAACAAATTTTACCTCATCTATGGACAAACTTTCTAGACAACTTTCAAATAACGGTATGGCTGCCACAGGTCATAGGAGTTATATGTCATCAGACAGAGTCCAGTAAGAGTGTAACAAATTTAAGTACCAAGTACTGGGTGAGACATCACTGATCTTTAAACATCTTTCATCAGTAGAAATCGACTTGGGATTTAAAATGTTCTCATTGGACCTGGTTTTGGTGGAGGGAAGAGAGCAGGGGGAAGGTTGAACAAATACCCTTCCCACATATCACCTTCTGCAATCCCTTGTCAGTTACCATAAGGTAACTCATAAACATTAAAATACTTATGTATAAATCTATTCTACTCCATTTATACTTCCAATAGGAATCTTATTTTTTTACTCAAATACAGCAAATGAATGTCTATACAGAATGACCAATTTTACAACATAATTTATAAAATTGTATCTTTGAATCTCTAGTTTTATCTACAATGTTCAATTATTCCAAAAGTAGAATAACTAGGATTCTATAATAAAAGGGATGATGTTCCTTTATGTTAACATATTCTGTATAGAAGGAGAAAAAGTATATAAGTTCCCTGAGGGGCAAATAAGAAAAGCAGGCTTGGCTTTTACTGACATTAATAGTCAATAATTCCACATCCTTTTGCATTTCAACCAACAACCCTGGGCCATCCATAAAGTCCAATTCACTGGGTTGGTCTCAGCAGTGTGTCAACATTGACTACAGAGACATGTTTAATCAAGCAGTCATTTTCCAGTATGTTCCTTTGTATAATGTCATTGATTTGAATTCTTGTGGGTCGGTATTCCAGTAACCAAGTCTAAATTCCTCTCCTCAGCACAGCTGGTGCCTGGAGTTTTCAGGCCAAGGCTGAAGAGATGTATACTGTAGAAAGATGAGCCTGATTGCCTACAGCTGAGCTCTGGAAGAACGAGCCTGGATTAGAGAGAGAGACCAGACATCATTTTGCCTTGCCACATGGCAGAAGCCTAAGATCTCCCAGTAGCCGACCTATTAGTGAGGCAGGATCTGTGATGATGCTTTGATTTGGAGATTTTCAAAGCTTCATAACTGTAAGATTTTACCCTAATAGATTTCCATTTTAAAAGCCAACTCATTTCTGGTATTTTTGCATTGGCAGCCTTTAACAAACTAAAACAGTTGGAGACTGTTAAAGAGTGCTGTAGTTGAGGATAGAAAGGAAGTTAGACATGAAGATACAACAGGTGTTGGAGGATTCCCAAACTTTTTCACCTCATGGGAAACCTAGAAAAATAGATATCTGTACAGCACACTGAGATAAATGGATGAAGCTGATCAAGCTCCCTCAAGTCTTGCCCGGAGTCTAAGGGCTTGGCATACCTGTATCATGCATACCAGAGAATATCTTTCAAAAGCCCTGATCTGCTTGGGTGTTGCAGTTGCTAAGAATGGGATTCAAATGATTAGAAGAGGGGTGGAACAGGAGACTGGAGCTAAAGTTATCGGTATCTTTTCATACAATTCCCATCCTGGCTAGGAACAGAGCAATAAATGTAGAAATTAGAAAGGAAAGAAGAGATACCCTTGCTTGCTATTCTCCTTTCTTGTTATCATTATGTTGCCTTATCCTTGGAACACAGATCCACTGTGGATGTTAAAGTTCTACTCTGATAAATAGAATCATTCCCTCCAATACGAAGGATAGTTATTTTTTTCCACATTTATATCTCTCATTTTGCTGGTGACTAAACCTGTCTTAAGCTAACTTGCATCTTTTAGAAGCTCTGCTTGTTTCTTCCCAGGTTCCTAAAGGGCCCTCCAGTTACAGCTCACATAATATCTGCAAAGATTCTTCATGTATGACTGTTCCATACATGAATACTGGTTCTCTTTCCCATTTCACACCTCCTTACCTTCACAGGTGGGCCTATTGGGCAGGACTAAAGGGGCTTGTGGTATGTTGAATTATATACCCTATCACAACATGTTCTTAATCTTAATTCATTTCTTGAATGTGAACCCATTTAAGATCTTTTGAAGATGTTATATTTGGTGGAGTGTGTCCCAATTGAATAGGATTGGTTGAAATACTATTACTGGAAAAATTATTTGTGAAGAGAAAGTCATAGAACCCAGAAGTGAAAGGAGAAGGCATTTCCATGTGCATTGGCAAGTGGCAGAGAAGCTAAGGACCCAAGTATCTCTAGCAGCCAGCCCCAGAACAGCACAATATTTGGGGATAAAGCATCACTTTGCTGATGCTTCAATTTGTGACTTCCCCTTGCCTTAAATCAATAAATTCCCATAGTCTACACCAGCCCATTTTATGATATTTGTTTTTAGCAGCTGGGAAATTAAGACATTTTTGGTAGCAGAAAATAGGGTGCTGCTATTACAAATATATAAAAATGTGACGAAGACTTTGGAATTTGGCAATGGGTAGAGGATGGAAGAATTGTGAGGTTGTCAGTAGAAAATACCCAGATTGCATCAAAGAGACTGTTGGTAGAAATATGGAATTAAAAGTGTTTCTGGTGAGTCATTAAAAATAAATGATGAGTGTATTATTGGAAACTGGAGGAAAGGTGATCCTTGTTTAAAAGGAGCAGAGAACTTGGTGAAATTGTGTTCTAATGTCTGATGGAAGGCAAAACTTGAAAGTCATGAATGTGGATATTTAGATGAGGTGAGTTTCAAGTTATGTGTAGAAGGTGCAACCTGCCTTCTCCTTGAAGAAAGCAGTCCCTAATGTGCTATAATAGAAAAAAATGTACTTTGATGTCACCCATCGAGCCTGGAGTTCTACTTCTACTTAACCTCTTATGAGTTGTATGATCTTTGCCAAGAAACTCAACTTCTCTCTCCTTAAATTTTATTGCCTGTAAAATAGAAAGAATTATATCCACTTATGGAGTTTGTATGTGGATTAAAGTAGAGGCTTCTGTAGAAAGCCTAGAAGAGAAAAGGGCATACAATCATCCTTCAGTAAACATCTCCACTGACTTCCCCAACTCATCAGTTTACAAATTATCTGAAAAAGGACTGAACTTTGCTGGGTAATTAGATGAACGAGTAAAATGCACTTACTTTACTGTGTACCAACTTTTCCCCTAATCTCATATAAAATCGTTAAATGTTGAAGGCATGATATTTTCTTCTCTGTCACCTCCTTGCTATACTATGTTTTCAGTTCCTGCGTCCTCTAACTCTTATTATTTTAGCTTCTTTCCTTCCTTATTTAAGTCCCTGTATTTCTACAAAATTGATATATCTGGGCACAGAAAACATTAGAACAATAGATTATATACTAAGTATTTAAATGTTTAGACAATTGAATCAGGTCCAACACAAAAGGCAAACTCAAATCTCAATACTTGGTCCTGTGAATAGGACCTTGGAAGATGCTATGGTGTGCTCAATCTGAATGTGGGTGGGCCTTAATCAAATATGGCCAAAGGCCAAAGTCCTTTTCTTTTTTTTCCCTGAGATTATCAGGGATTGAACCCATATGGGTCCCTCCATATGGGAGAGAGATGCCCAACCATTTGAGCCACATCCATCCCAATCCAAAGTCCTTTTAAGCAAAGAAAATTGGACACAGACAGAAGTCAGAAGGAGTAGCCAAAAGCTGGAAGTCACTGGAACTTGGAAGAGAAAGGAGAAGACACTATCATATGCATTACCATGTGATGGAAAAGCCAAGGAACTCCAAAGAGTTCCAGAAGGTACCAACCCTGGGAGGAAGCAAGCCTTGTATTCTCTGAATCCAGAAGCCAATTAATTCCTTTTGTTAATCCAACCCATTGCTTGATATTTGTTTTAGCATCTAAGAGACTAAAGCACTCTCAAAAAATGTTTAAAACATGGGAAAACAAGCTGATGATCTCAGAATAAAGACACAATTTCTCATTTGTTGAGGATCTCCAATTTATCTCCCACTGTTGTGGTTATCTAGATTGTGAATATATTTTTATTCAAGATGAAGAAACTTGGGTTACAGAGGATGAGGAATTTTCTCAGGATTATGTAAACAGTCTAAAATAGGAAAGGAAATTTTAGTTTAGAAAATTTACTTCATCTCAAGTCTGTGTTGTGTTCACTGTGCAAAGAATCAAGAAACATTATACTAGGTTAGTTAATAAACACTTGAACCCTTTAGTATCTTCTTACCCTGAAGGTGTGCATTTGTTGCTGTTGAAGAAACAACATAGCTGCTATTTATATCCTAAGCACTTTGATAATACTTAGAGGAACTGGGAAGAAACCTGAGCAGCATGCCATAATGCCCTGAATTGTTAGTCACATGAACTTGTCCAAAGAGGCCAAATATTTCTTTATTTAGGTACCTCAAGAGTTACTGATATTTCTCTTGTTCAGATATCTGGAAGTGATTTTTTTATTATCACTTTTATTAATGCTTTAATACTTTTATTAATACTTTAATTAATATTATTTTTTTGACTAATGTTACATCAGAACTGTAAAGATATAAATTTGCTGTTGTTTTTCCATCCTTTCACAGCCAAAGCCTATTTGTCTTATTTTTCCACATGAGACATAAGTGGGAGGTTAAATTTAAATTTTACAACAAGAAATCCCTGTTATAATTGTTTTCTATATTTATAAACAAATTCACTATAATTTCATTATAAAAAATTAGACTCCAAAGCCACTTTAGATAGAATTAGAAACAATTTTGGTCACCAATTGTGCTATATGTTTTCACTTGAACAATCGGTTGACCAAAAAAATAAACATTGTCATTTAGAGATGTTGATTATTAATGATCAATTGCATGGAAGATTTAGCTCAATGTACCTACATAAAAACAGTTTGCTCTCCATAATATATTGCCAGTGAACCTTCTCAGTGTCAGAGCTAGTATCATAATATGGTTTTGTTTGTAACTGAATGTATAATAGCTTCAAAGTAGTTTAATTTTAGCTTTGCAATAAGAACATTATAATATTTTAAGATAAAATATCATAGGAAGCAGATGTGGTTCAAGTGGATGAGCTCCCACCTCCCACATAAGAAGTTCTGGGTTTGCTCCTGGCACCTCCTGAAAAAACAAAAACAAGGAACAAGCAAAACATACAAGAAAACCATCTCAGGGAAGCCAACGTGCCTCAATTGTTGAGCACCAGCTTCCCACATATGAGGTCCTGGGTTCAATCCCCAGCTCTAGGTACCTCAAAAAAAAATAATATGTCATAGACTAATTTCACCAGCACATAGTTTACAATCAAAGAGAATAAACCTTCCTTGATGATAATCTGCTTACTACTTTATATGAAGGAATGTCCATTTCTTATTCAATTTTAACCTTAAATAATCAGCCACATTTCCTAGTTCATACATGGATGGTGCTGTCATCCACATTCTTAAAATGAGAAGAAAAGAATAAAGTAAGTACAAGTTGACAGTGACTAGTTTAGTTGCTAACTCTAGAAATTTTATAGGTATATTATAGATATTTTATAAAATAGAGGAAGGCACTTCCTGATGGCTAATGTGTTACAACTTTTATCTTCACTTCTGCTCAGGAACATTGTCTTATAAAATACAGCATATTCCATCCAATCCAAGAATGCCTGAATCCTGCTTTCTAAGGATACTGTGTTCCTTTTTACCTTTCTATCCCCTTGGGGAGAAAAAAACACCAAATCGTGTCATGAATTGTAGACACTTTGTCCTTTGAATCTTAGCTTGACAGTACTCAGAGAGAAAGGCCCAAGAGAAAAGAAGTACTAAAAACCATCCCCATCTTGTCTCTGACTCTGGATCACATCCTTTAGCATAGGAGAATATACTCATGATATTAACAATAAAAACATATTTTGTCTTATTAGTATGAATATTGTCTTTATCTTCTAGCTATAGATTGTAATGGATATGCTTATATGGTTTATATTTTGTATGCCTCAACAGATAAATTCTTGGATCAGATGCTCCAAGGTGCCATTTTCCTTCAGAATCTTTGAACAATGATAAAAATTAGCAAAACCATCCTCCTTAAAACTCCAGAAAACAGTAAAAGGATGTCAGTAACTGGGCAAGTGTTAAATCAAGGACATACAGCTAGAGAGGCAGTAGGAGAAGCTCTTCGCACACTTGGCAGCCCATCCCTTACCCTCTTCCCAGCATGGTGTGGAGTCAGTCTGTGCTCTCATTGTGGTTCCTGACTAGGCACAGGCTGGGGGGCTTGCATTTTAGTGCCAGTCTGTCCTGTATTAACAGGAAAGACTAAACCAGGAAACTCATCTCAATCTCATGGTCCCAGTATTGCCTTGAAGGTAGAAACAACTTGAGGACAGCTAAAGCAGTGTGAGAAACAAGTCCAAGCAGCTCCTGGCAAAGGAGTACCAGTTTTAAGCCATTCCAGGAGGGGAGGAAAGTGTATTTCAATAGGAGTGGAAGGAGCATTCTGATTCCTGTATAAGAAAAACCCAAAGGCCATGAATGAGATAAAATCAGGACAAGACACAGTCTCAGAAAAGACAGAGAAGACCTGGCACTTCACTTTTGCCTTGGGCTGATCTTGGTGATAGGAGTGCTTAACTCTGAAGGAAAGCACTGGCCAATAAAGAGCCAACTTGTAAAGACTGTGAAAGGTGTTTTTTGTGTGGGTTTCTTTGTATTTATTAGCTCCAGACATTCAAGCATATCCATATGCAAAAGAAAGAAAGGAGACGCTTATCTTACACTTTACAAAAAATTTAACTCAAAATGGATCAAGGACCTAAATATAAAATCAACAACCATAAAACTCTTAGAAGAAAATGTAAGAAAGCATTTTCAAGATCTTGTGGTAAGTGGTAGTTTCTTAAACCTTACACCCAAAGCATGAGTAACAAAAGAAATAATAGAAAATGAGCCCTCCTCAAAATTAAACACTTTTGTGCCTCAAAGGACTTTGTCAAAATGGTGAAAAGTCAAAAGATTGATGCAATGGGAGAAAATATTTTTCAGCCACATATCCTATATGGGCTTAATATCCATACTATATAAAGATATCATATAACTCAACAATAAAAAGACAAACTACCCAATTAATAATGGGCAAAGGACTTGAAAAAACAATTGTCCAAAGAAGAAATACAAATGGTGAAATAACACATGGAAAAATGATTAACCTCACTTGTGATTAGGGAAATGCAAATCAATGAGATATCATTCCACACATATTAGACTGGCCACTATTAAAAAGCTGGAAAACTGTAAATGTTGGAGAGGATGTGGAGGGATAGGAGTGCTTATTCACTGTTGGAGGGAATGTAGAATGGTACAGTCACTGTGGAGGACTGTTTGGCAGTTTCTGAAGAAGATGAGTATAGACTTGCCATGTGACCAGGCAATACCATTTCTAGATATATACCCAGGAGAACTGAGAGCAGAGACATAGATAGGCATCTGCACAGTGATGTTAATAGCAGCATTATTCATGAGGGCCAAAGGTTGGAAGCAATCCAGGTGTCCATCACCTGAGGAATGGATAAACAAATTGTGGTTTATAAATGATGGAATATTATACAGGGATAAGAAGAAATGAAGGCATGAAACATAGGATAAAATGGATGAACCTGGAATACATTATGTTGAGTGAAATAAGAAAGACACAAAAGGGCAAATACTGTATGATTGCAGTATTATGAACTAAATATATTGTGTAAACTCATGGAATTAGTAATTAGAATATAGGTTACCAGAAACAATGAGGATAGAGAATGGAAACCTGAGGATATAATCTTGCAGAATTGGTGAAAAAACAAAAGTTTGTAAATCTTTGCAAATGAATAGAAATGGTGAAACCATATCATAGTGTTCATAATTAGTAGAGCTATTATAGAGTATGTCTTTGTTGGAAGAGGAAAATCTAATGCCATATATATTATAGATTATATAGCAGTGCCACAAACTTGGTCATATCATGAGAGAGCTTTGGTTTAAAAGTCATGTACACTTAAATGATAGTATTTTAGAAAATGGACACCACCATGAGATGGGAACCACAGGCAACAAAGGCCTTTTCTCTCACCCCAGGTGACTTTATCCTCAACACACTATGGACAATATGCCCATAAGAGACCATGATCAATGACAGAGGAAAGACAAGGAAGATGCTACTTAGCATCATAATCTTTGTTGCATCATTGGTTGTGTCTCACAATAGAAATGGTTTATCCTGTAGTGGCCACATCAGGGAAGGGTCATTGTGATAAGGGTGTGGACCAATGAGTTGATGAAACCAATTAACCAGGATATGCTGGTCAGTGTCCAGCATAGCTGTTGTGGCATGAGGGTGAGATAATGCAAGGGCTGGCAGACAGAAACATAGTGATCATATTCCATCATGGCCAGAAGGATACATTCAGTGCCCCCAGACCTAGGGTCAGGAGAAGCTGTACCACACATCCAATGAAACTTATGAGTTTGTCTGTCCCCCCCAAGACTGACCAACATCTGAGGACTAATACAGGTCACATGAATGAGGTCAATAGAAGAGAGATGAGTGAGGAAGAAATACATGGGTGTGTAGAGATGGGGGTCCAAGCAGGAGACCAGGACAATGATCTCATTGCCCTTGAATGATAGAAAGTAGAATATCAAGATGAATACAAATAAAATCCTCTCTAGCCATGGCTGCTCTGAGAAGCCCCCCAAAATTAAACTTCCTCCAGATGTGGAATTGTCTTTCCCCATCACCTTCTGGGTGACCTGAGAAAGAACAAAAAGGAAATCACTTGACAATTGTGCTCTCTCTGTGGTGGATGAGAATGCTGTGTCAGACTAAATTTAGCAGAAAATCCCTATTCATCCATTTCTCCTTCTCTTTGCCTGACAAGAGACAGCTGCCCAAATTAGAAGTCTCTTAATTAGACATAGATACAGGAAATGTCTCATAGCACAATTCTCTCTACAACATTTTCTCTTTTAACAGTCATTCTTTATTTAGCTCTTGTCCCTAAGTGCCTAGAATTAAAATGCTTCATCCTTCATAAGATCACCTTGTACACCTCCTAAATTGCCTGGTTTGTGTCCCATAAACACTTATCTAACTGTTAATTAAACATCAACCAAATCATAAAAGCTCCCAACGAGATGAAAAGCAATATAGTTGCTTACACTAAAGGAAGAAATTTACCTGTGTTACAGTGAATAGGGAGACCCTCTACAGAACTGAAGTTTTGAGAAATCTGTGTTGGTGATAGTTGGACATGACTCAGAGAGGTAGATAGATCGTGGAACGAAATGACTCCCTCTGGTGCTAACATATTCAACCTGTTGATCCCAATTAATTTTGTGCACCAATAGTGGATCAGCCTTTCCATCCCCTGTCCTCATCATACTCTCTTCTTGTGACATCGCATCTTCCTCATAGATTCAATCATATTTGTTTTGCTCTTATTACATCTTGAAAAATATACTGCCATGGGATGGGAATTCTGAACATGAACATGATTGCTTTGTAAGCTCGCAACTTCTGTAATAAAAATATATTTAAAATAATAATAATAGGGTGGGTTGGAGGGAAAATACATTATTGTGTAAGAGATGGACTATAGTTAGTAAGATTTTGACAATATTCTTTCATAATTTGTATCAAATTCCTCACAACAATGCAAGGTGTTTGTGGTGGGGTGATGCATGTGATCCCTGCATGATGTTATGTGTATTTCATTTGTAAGTTCTAAATTTTACTACACAGTTATGGTACATGTATGTTCATGTATGTATGATATAAAAAATAATAATATTAGGGTGGGTTGTGGAAAAAATACACCAAATATAAAGTAGTTTGTTTATTTTGAAGATGCTTTTTCATCATTTGTTAAAAATGTTTTGTAGTAATATTTTGAAGATGCTTTTTCATCATTTGTTAAAAATGTTTCACAACAATGCAAAGTATTGGTGGTAGGGTGAGGTATGAGAGCCCTGTACAATGTTATGCATGTTTGTTTTTTAAGTTCACAACTCTTAATATACACTTATGGTTTAAGTATGTTTATGCATGACTGATATACTTCAATAAAGTTTTTAAATGAAAAAAAAGCCAAGGACAATAAACAAGCCAATTATGGTTTCTATGAAAAAAATATGCCAGTGGAAAACTGAGAGTTGTATTTCCTCTAAATCTACAACCAGAAAGAAAATTCTGCTTGAAAATAGTAATAGCAATATCCATGACTGGTGAAGTTTAAGAGGAATATTCAGTTTGATATTTAAGGTTAATTCCTGGCTCCTACCTAAAGCACATAAAAGATAAAGCTGAACTCTCAATTATTCCTGTTTCAATAAGTTCCCATTTTATGGTGGTCAAAATGACTAAATATGTATTGAGGTTTGTATCTAAAAATATTCACATAGCTCTTTCTACCCCCACAGGGGTCACTTTGCAAATAAAAAAACCCTGGGAAGAAAATGTATTCCAACTGTATATCAGAGGTTCTTACATGTGTGCTAATCACCATAAGGGTTTGTTAAACATAAATTGCTCAATCTCACCCCCAGCATCTCAGATTTGGTATGTCTGAGCTGGGATAAAAGAAATTTCATTTCTAACAAGTTCCCAGGAGATGGTGATGCTGCTGGCAGGGGACCATACTTGCAAAACCAGTCTTAACTTTTAAAATTTTCTGGAGTAATCTCCAGAGTTTATCACTTTGACTAGACACTTAGCAGCTCTTTCCCTAATGAAATAATTAGTTATAAGATTGATGAAGAAATGATAATAATGGCATAATGTTGAGGAAACAGTAAAGAGAGAATACTTGAAAAGATTATTCTGCTGCTACAGATCTCAGAAAGAGGGGAAAAAAGAGATACTTCTCAGAATTGAGAGGGGCACTCTCAAGTCTAAACTCTAAACTACTTATTTGCAGTGGAGGTGACCATGTGCACAGGCTTAAGGATATCTCTTCCAGGAATCAGATGACAAAGAAAACCATGGACCCATTACCCTCTTAACAATAGTGTTTGTATGTGGAATATACATACATCCCTGATCCATTACTTATAATATGTTTTCCATTGTTTTTATTATTTTCTGAGTATTCCTTCTTTCCTCATTCCTTGTTAAACAGAACTCCCCTTCAAATGGATCCAGTCCTTGAATTAATGTATATGTTTAGGTTGTAATAAAGGTAGTGCCATGGTCCAAATCTCTCATAAGTACTAGGCAGAACAAGAAAGAAACACAAAACCCTCCAAAACATCCTGAAAAGTGTTTGACATGAGTGAAAGCTCAATGCCCCAAAATCCAAATCTTCTATTCTTAATAGTTTTCTGACTCACATTGTGTTTAATGATGAAACACATCTGGGTATTGACATGCATGAATAATGCTTGCGGAGAGAAGTTCAGCCACCTTCTTGCACATACAAAAGTTTGTAGATTGTAATCAAGATAAATGTGAATAGAGCTGAACACAGGGTCTCTTCCTGCTGCTCGGTTTCCTGGTATCACATGTGGTCTCTTAGAGCTCAGTCCCCTGTGCATGTGTGTGAACTTGCATGATTGTCCTGCTCTCCTCCCCGGATACACCCACACTTACCATGACCATCATCACCATTTCTGTGAGGATAAAAGACTTCCCTTCTCCTGCTGGCTCAGAGATGTTTGTATCTGACTCTTCTTTTCTTTAGTTAAAATAATGCTTGGTGGCAAGGCCCCAGAATGTGTATATCCATTGTGGATGATGTGCCACACTGATGAAGGATGTTTGTGTGGGATGTTGTGGAAGGTGTGGGAGGTGGGGAACATGGGAATCCCTGTAATTTCTGTGGAATATCTAGTTAATCTAAGCACCTTTAAATATATATATATATATATATATATATATATATATATATATATAACACTTAGGTAAACAAATGCACATATATGCACATATATTTTTAAAAAAGAAAAATAAAAATAAAACCAGCAATGGCTAGGTTTCTGAATATAGGAACAAAGAGATTATTATGGGAAACCTTCATCATTCTCCTAAATTATTTGGAAAGAACAATTTAGAAATGATTTTGGAAACACCTTAGAAAGCTAACTGTTTTATTTTTTCATGTTCAAGGAAACTAATGAGATAAAACAATGACCTGCTTGTTTAAACACACATTTACATGAGTGTAGACATTCATATGTAGTGTATCTGAGAGGAGGGAACTGATATGTTGAAACTATATGTATTACTTATAAAAATCATAGTGTGCATAAAAATAAATAAATAAAATAAAATAAAATAAATAAATAAATAAATAAATAAATAAATAAATAACTCCCTACATACCTGAACTCTCTCCTAAGTAAGCACCCAACCATTTGGGTAGTTTCCTAAGAACTTCAATTAAACTTTATACCAGTAAAACTAATGTCAGTTAATAAATAAGTTATAAAATCCACGGATGCTTTAAAACTTACAATAATAGATTTTTCTACTATTACTAAAATATTTCTAAAGTCCTTGTTCTTTCTTCCTTATTAAAGCATCACTTAATTTTTCTCTTTAGAGACTATCCTACATAATTTCATCCATCTCTTCTTCTCTCCATTGTTCTCATTTTTCAACAGGTAAGCTCCTAATTTAACTCTTGCATGTACCAATAATTTTGGTGAAAACTCCATTTAGGAGATTTATCAATTTAATGGTAGGTGACAATGGGTTTCAAATGGCATCCAGCTAGTGTCTAAAAGTAAAAGGAAGACCTGTGTTGTGCTGTCAATATTCTCCTGCTCCGTGCAGAGAACTCACTTTTGTTTCCTCACTCAGGCAGGCTACTTAGGGAAACTGGGAATCAACTGGATCTGGCATAGGTACAGGGACCCATAATCCCTAGTGATCAATCTGCATCTGTCATGGTGCAAGGAGTCCCAAGGGGTGTGGGTTTCCATGGAGAATGCATTTGCCTCCCACCAGACCTTCCCAAAAGCAATGGTTGGGGTGATGTCATAAAAATATCAACATAAGGCATCCCCTCAAAAAACCTCCCCAAGTTTCAGCAAATAAAAGTACAAATCCCACATGTTTAGGACACTGGAGTATGGTAGAGACTGTAGAAGGACTCCAAAAATACTGAATAGTGAAAAAGAAAACTAGCAGGTAGGCATTTCGATCCCAGTCTCACCAGTCCACTTCTCCATGCCTCACTTGCTTCCCATAAGGCACAGAAGTTGCCCAGAGGCATTGAGCAGGGTCTCTCCCACCAGGCTCACAGACTATAGAGATAATCAGAGCAGTGAATTTTAAGCTCACACTTTTCCAGGCACAGGGAACCAAGGCCACCGAGACCTTTGGTGGAATACAAGTTGCTGAGGAGTACACCATACAAAAGTGCTTGGGGGGAGAGGAGAAGAGAGATGGCTGGAATGTGGTACACTACCTCAATCAAGTTTCTGTAGTCTGGACCACCTAAAAGCAAAAAGGTCTCTTCTGGAGTGACCAACCTTTCTGGTTTAATGCCATGACTCCCCAGGGGGAGTTATACTAACAAAGAAGGTACCACAGGCAGAAAAGCCTCAGAGAAAGGTAGAACAAAGTTGGTAAATCAGTGGTCACTGTAGCAATTTGGCATTATTTATGAATTTGAAAAATAGATATTGGACTATGTTTGTAAACTGTCTGTTCTTCTGGGCATGATTAAATTATGTTTAGGGCTTTGATTGGGCCACATCATTAGGGCATTGAGTCCCTGCCCCATGGTGGGTGGAGACCCCAAAATAAAAGACATGACTAAGGACAGATTAGGAGTTCTGATGCTGAGTTTTGAGCTGGAACCTGGGAAGTGAACACACAGGAGAAGAACACAGAGGAATACAGATGGCTTTTAGACATGGTAGAAGCCCTCTGGAGAGAGACAGATTCATTCACCTGATAGTCTACAGCTGGCCTTGTGGAGAGAGGCAACGCCTAGAGAGCTTCATGGTCTACAGCTGATCTTGTAGAGAAACCAGTGGAACTGAGCCCAGAGAGAAGCAAGCCCTGGGAAGAAAGGAACCCAGGAAGCCTGAACCCTCACAGATGTCAGCAGCCATCTTGCTCCAACACGTGGCAGTAGACTTTGGTGAGAGAAGTAACTTATGCTTTATGGCCTGGTAAATGTGGGCTTCTACCCCAAATAAATGCCCTTTATAAAAGTCAACAGATTTCTGGTCTTTTGCATCAACACCCCTTTGGCTGACTTATACAATCACATAACTCAAAACTATAAGGAAAACATGGCACTTAGTAAGGGAGAGAATGTAAACAAATCATAAGAGATAGGAAGAATAATCTGCTTACAAACAAACTAAATCAAGATTCCTGGAGAAGGAACAGAGGAAAGGAAGATTTATCCTTTGAACACAAAGTTCATTCTAAATATTATACCACATATCTAGGGCAAGAGCCAGATGGAGTAGTGTTGAAAAATATGATCAAACATAGGGTATTATGAAGGTGTACAAGAAGTTGGATCAAGTGTTAAAGAGAAGACTTAACTCAAAGCAATAATGAATAAAAAACTTAGACTAGAGGAAGCAACGTATGTAAGAGCTAACTCATCAAGAAAATCAGAGGCGTAGACATCAGCAAAAAATTACAAACCATACCAAAAAACAGGAATATATGGTTAAGTCAAGGAAACAAACTAAACCTTCTGAGGAGACACAGAGCTTGGAATATCTAATCAAAGAAGTTCAAACAAACCTCTTACTAAATCAATTCAAGGAGATGAGAGAAAATATGGCTAAAGAGATAAATAATATTATGAAAAGAATTGTGGTAAGATGGCATTGGTAACAGGAAGGCTCAAGGCTCTCACAAAGACAATGGAGAAAGAGCCAAAAGCTGTCCAAGGGACTTGCTTTAGGGGTCAGCAGACCAGGACAGTACTATACAACTTCCAGGAGGATGAGGGACAGAAAGATGAAAAATCTGAAACAAAAAATGTGAGTTATCATGCCCTGGGGCTGCTGAGAAGGGCTCCACTCCCTCACCCACAACATATTAAGCCGGGGTAAAGCTCCCAGCTAACTGTAGCTGGCTGAGAGGGGAACATACATCTTCCTTCCTGTCAGATGTTCAGGGAAAAACGGAGGGGGAATCATGGGCTTTTCTTCAGTGAATTCAGGCAGCAGAGCCCCTTTTGAATTTCTGTCTGGAGAGTCAAACACTGGAACATAGGAGAGCCTAGACTAAAACACCTTCTTAAAAAGATGTGTGAAAGAGTGTCATCTGCTGGCTAGTCTGGAAATAGCATGGACAGAAACTGTTCTTGGTTTTCTCTGTATAGAAAATCTCCACCCCATTACTGAGTTCCTGGACAGATTTTGATAATTTAAGCTGGGAAATTTAAAAATTGTATAATATGTTGAATCAAATATCAAAGAAGAGCCCTGGAAAAAACCACAGTATTCAAGAGAGAGAAATTGGCCATGAGAGAAAATTCACCAACATATTAAAATGCATAGAAATCAGCAAAAAATTACAAGCCATACTAGGAAACAGGAAGAGGTGGCCCAGTCAAAGGAACAAATCAAATATCCTGCAGAGATACAGGATTTAAGACAATCAGTGATATTCACACAACTCTCCTAAATCATCTCAAAGAATTTAAAAAAAATATGACTAAAGAAATAAAGGATATTAAAAAAACACTGGGTGAGCATAAAGAAGAATTAGAAAGCTTGCAAATAAAGGTAATATGAATTATTGGAATGAAAGACACAATGTATGAGATTAAAACTACATTAGAGGCACATAAGAGCAGATTTTGCATTTTGGTGTCTCATTAGGAAAAGAGAATGGAAAAACAACCAAAAGAATATTTGAGGAAATAATGACTGAAAACTTCCCAACCCTAATGAAAGACATAAATATCTATATCCAAGAAGGACGATGCACTCCAAACAGAATAAATCCGAGTAGACCTCCTCTAAGGCACCTACTATTCAAAATGACAAATATCGGAGATAAAGAGAGGATTCTGAAAGCAGCAAGAGAAAAGGAAAGCATCACATACAAGGGAAACTCAATAAGATTAAGTGCTGACCTCTCATCACAAACCATGGAAGACAGAAGAAAGTGGATTGATGTATTTAAGATACTGAAGAGTAAAACTGCCTGCCAAGAATTTTATATCTGTCAAAAATGACCCTCAAATATGAGGATGGGAAGGCAGGCAAGATGGCGTCAGTTTAAGTGAGTGCTTACCATCTGTTTCACAAAAAATGGCTGAGTGAGGGTAAGATCTTGCCTGAGTGAGCTGTTCTGGGACCCCACAGAGTGGGAGGCTTCAGGGCTTTGATCTGGAGGGAGCTGGTCCAAGAGATAAATTGCTCAAGGTAAAACTATGAGTTTCTAGCCCTGTGGCTGGAAATCATGGATGGCTAAGCCCCACCCTCAAGGCAAAAAGCTGTGGTGAGCTGAGACTCCAGCTGACCACCCAGAGGGAGGGAGCATTCTCTGAGAGTGGGAGTGTTCTGGCAAGGGTGGAGAGAAGTTTCATTTCTGTAGGTTTGGTTGCCTAGACCCCCTTTGAGCTTTGGGGAGCATACCAGGTAGCTCGAGGTGGCACCAGGCAGAGGGGAGAGGTGAATCTGTTGTGGCAGCCTGATTTACCTAACTATCCTGGGATAGAGAAACTTGGCCTGTGAGAAGGTGAAGTTGGTCAATTAACTAGTCTTGTGCTGAAAACTATCAAAATTTCAACTTCCGTAAGGGAGGTGGACAGTAGAAAATGCTTAATAAGCTTCCAAGAGCATATTTAGGTTCCCCTGGGAGGTTGGGGTGGTCTAGAAATGGGTTGAGAGTCATTTTACTCCAGTGAATTCAGTCACCAGGGTCCCACTTGAAATTCAAAAAGGAACTCAACCTGACCAGGAGAGGAGAGGGGGGATCTGCTCAACACAGCCTGTTGCATCCTGCTGCCCTTGGAGAGAAAGCAGTAAGAATAGAAAGGCGGCAGGGACAAAGAGGCTTCTAACCAGCAGGAATCTATCCACCTGCAAAGAGTCAAACCTGCCCTAGGGAAAGTGACTGGATATATTTCTTTTTTTTTTTTTTTTTTTTAAATATATTTTATTGAAGTATGTCATTCATACATGAACATACATAAACAAGTGTATAGTAAAAGTTGTAAACTTACAAAACAAACATATAGATCATCATGCAGGGCTTTCATACATCACCCAACACCTTGCATTGTTGTGAAACATTTGTTACAAGAGCTAACTGATCCAACCAGAAAGTTGAGCTCAATGGAGGAGTTTCCACCTTGAATATACAAGGTCCCTAGTTTGATTCCTGGCCTCTCTTAGAGTAGTGATCCACCAGAATATCAAACTTGCAGCTGATACTTCAGGACATGGAAAATATAGACATTGTTTTTGTATTAGCTTCTCTTGGGTCCCTTATTTTCCCTAAAAAAGTTACTTTAAAAAAGTTAAATTAGTTTACTTGTTAAAACCTGCTTCAAAACTTGCAGAGAGACAGCTGCAGGGTAATTGATTGATTAACACCAGCAACCTGAAAAGCTCCACAAGGGCCCAAGGGGGAATGCTGTTCTTCCTGAGGTTTTGTTGGACTGCTTGCTTGTGTGTTTATTTGTTTGTTTTGTTTTCTTGTTTTTCATTCCTCTTTCTTCCCCCTCCTTTTTTAAAATTAAGTACTGCTGGCTTGTTTCTCCTTTGCTGTCTTCCTCTTCCTTGATTTCCTCTTTTCCATGTACAGCGATTTTGTCTACCAATGCTACTCTTTTCCTTCCTTCATCTTTATATCTTCTGCTTTCTGTTGTTCTTCTTACATTCCCCCTTTCTTTGTTTAGTCCTCATTTTTTTCTGTTTTTTTTTTATTATTACCATGCCTATTCTGTTTCTTTCTTTTATTAACATTTTTTCTTTTTGTCCTTTATTTTCTGTTTCCCCCTTTCCTCATCATTCTGGCCTATTAATTCATTCTATATACTTTTCTCTATTCGGTTACCCATTTCACTGTAGGTACTCCATTTTTTAATTCCTATTACTCTACACTGCTTATATGTGTTAAATATTCATTATCCTGCATCTTATATAGTCCCTCCTCTAACTTTTACTATTAGTATTACTATTATCCTTTTTCTTTTCTTACCTCTTTTGCTTTCTCTGGGCCTAATCTTTTTTCTTCATGGGAACATAGAAAACAGCAAGTAAATTGAATAACAAAAACAAAATATGAAAGATAAAACAAAACACACACAAAAACAGCAGCTAAATATAATCCTAGAGTAGGCAGAGAAGCTTATCAACTGAATAAACACATCAAGATAAAATCCAAACAAATATCATGGACCAACTTAATGAAGTGAAGAAAGAGATAAAGGACATTAAGAAGACACTGGGAGAACATACTGAATAAATTGTAAACATACATAAAGTGATAAGTGATAAGATGGTGATGAAAGGCACAATCCAAGAAATCAAAAAACACTGGAAGCACATAGCAGCAGATGTGAACAGGCAGAGGAAAGAAATAGTGAAGTGTGAGACAGTACATCTGAAATCAAACACACAGTAGAACAGATAGACAAAAAGAAAGAAAAAATCCAGCAAGGACTTAGGGATTTGAACAACAATCAAAATGCACAAACATACATATTATAAGCATCCCAGAGGAAGAAGAGAAAGGAAAGGGAAAAGAAGGAGTGTTGGCAGAAATAATGCCTGAAAACTTCCCAGCCCTATTGAGGGAGATGGATGTACATATCCAGGAAGCACAGCATGTCCCAAACAGTGTAAATCCCAACAGGCCTACTCCAAAACATATACTTGTCAAACTGTCCAATGCTCAGGACAAAGAGAAAATACTGAATGTAGCAAGAGAAAAAAGAACCATCACATACAAGGGAAGCACAATAAGATTAAGTGCTGATTTCTCATCTGAAACCAAGGAAGCAAGAAGACAGTGGTATGACAGAGTCAAAGTACTAAAAGAAAAACTTCCAGCCACGAATTCTCTATTCAGCAAAACTGGCATTCAAAAATAATGGAGAGTTCAAAATATTCACAAATAACAAGAAATCAAGAGTATGCCAATAAGAAACCTGCACTTCAAGAAATACTAAAGGAAGTTCTATAAGTTAAAAGGAAAAAACAAGGGAGACAGAATTGGAGGAGAGTGTAAGGACAACTAAAAAGACAAAAAGAGAAATAAAAACACCATATGACATACATAAACCCAAAACAAAATAGGGCTGATGTAAGAAATTCGTTGCGAGTAATAACACTGAATGTGAATGGATTAAACACACCAATCAAGAGACACAGATTGGCAGAATGGATAAGGAAATATGATCCATCTATATGCTGTCCACAAGAAACCCACCTTAAACCCAGGGATTCAAGGAGACTGAAAGAGAATGGCTGGAAAACAATTTTACAAGCTAACAATAGCCAAAAAAAGGGCAGGAGTAGCTATCCTAATATCAGGCAAAATAGACTGTAAATGCAAAACTATTGTAAGAAACAAAGATGGGGGGCCCTATATATTAGTAAAAGGGGTAATCTCTCAAGAAGAGAGAACAATCATAAACATTTATGCACCTAATCAGGGTGCCTCAAAATACATGAGGTAAAGTCTGGAAAAACTAAGTGGAGAAATAAATGTCTCCACAATTATAGTGGAGGACTTTAATACACCATTATCACCATTAGACAAAACATCTAGAGAGAGAATCAATAAAGAAACAAAGACTCTGAATAATACATTAAAGGACCTGGACCTAATAGACATATAAAGAACACTACACCCAAATACAGCAGGATATACATTCTTCTCGAGTGCACATGGATCATACTCCAAAATTGACCACATGCTAGACCACAAAACAACTCTCAATGAATTCAGAAAGATTGAGATTTTACAAAGTAATTTCTCTGACCATAATGGAATGAAATTGGAAATCACTAAGCCCCAGAGAACCAGATTAGGCACAAAGATATGGAAGGTAAACAACACACTCTTGGACAAACGTTGGTTTAAGGGGGAGCTCTCAAATGAAATCAGTAACTACCTTGAAATGAATGAAAATGACAAGACAACATATCAAAACCTATGGGATGCAGCTAAAGCTGTTCTGAGAGGGAAGTTTATAGCCATAAATTCATATATTAAAAAAGATGAAAGACCTAAAATTGAAGACCTAACTGCACACCTGGAGGAATTGGAAAACAAAAAACAAAGTAAACCTAAAGGAAATAGAAAGAAGAAAATAACAAAGATTAGAGCAGAACTAAATGAAATAGAGAATAAGAAAACATTAGAAAAAATAAACAAAACCAAAATCTGGTTCTTCAAGAAGATCAATAAAATTGACAAACCCTTAGCCAGACTAACAAAGATGAGAGACAGCAGAAGGAAATACACAAAATAAGGAATGAGGAAGGGAATATCACTTCTGACCCCATAGAAATAGAATATCATAAGAGAATACTTTGAAAGTTATAAGCCAACAAGTATGATAATATATAGGAAATGGACAAAATCCTAGAAACTCACAAACAGCCTACATAGATGAAAGAAGAAATTGATGAACTCAACAGTCTAATTATATGTAAAGATATAGACTCAGTCATCAAAAACCTTCCAACTAAAAAAAGCCCAAGACCAGATGGCTTCACAGCTGAATTCCACCAAACATTCCAGAAAGAGCTAACATCAATCCTGCTTAAGCTCTTCCAAAAAATAGAATTAGAAGGAACATTGCCTAACTCACTCTATGATACCAACAATACCCTAATACCAAAGACAAACCAAGATACCACAAGAAATGAAAATTAGAGACCAATTTCTCTAATGAACCTAGATGCTAAAATCCTCAACAAAATACTTGATAATCACATTCACCATTATATCAAAATAATTACACACCATGGTCAAGTGGGTTTCATTCTGAGTATGCGAGGATGGTTCAACATAAGAAAATCAATCAAGGTAATACACTACATAAACAGATTGAAAGAAAAAAATCACATGATCATCTGTAGAGATGCAGAAAAAGCATTTGACAAAATCCAGAAATTTCCTGATAAAAGCACTCCAAAAGATAGGAATAGAAGGAAAATTTCTGAACATGATAAAAGGTATATATGAAAAACCCAAAGCTAACATCATCTTCAATGTTGAAATCCTAAAAGCCTTCCACCTGAGATCCAGAACAAGACACGGATGCCCACTATTACTACTCCTATATCACATTGTCTTAGAAGCACTTGCTAGAGCACTGAGGCAAGAAAAATATATCAAAGGCTACCAAATTGGAAAAGAAGAAGTAAAAATTTCATTATTTGCAGACAACATGATCCTATACATAGAAAGCCCCAAGAAATCTACAACAAAAGTTGGAGAACTTATAAAGGAGTTCAGTAATGTTGCAGGCTATAAAATCAATGCTCAAAACTCAGTATCATATCTGTAAACCAAAAAGGAGCAATCTGTGGAGGAAATCAAGAAAAACAAATACCATTTACAATAGTAACTAAAAGAATCAAATACCTAGGGATAAATTTAACTGAAGATGCAAAGGACTTATATACCGAAAACTAAACACCACTGTTAAAGGAAATCAAAAAAGACTGAAATAAATGGAAGAATATTCCCTCTTCATGGATAGGAAGACTAAACATCATTAAGATGTCTATCCTACCCAAACTAATCTATAGATTTAATGCAATCCCAATAAATATTAACACTGTATTTTTAAAGAAAATGGAAACACTAACTACAAAATATATTTTTAAGGTTAAGAGGCCCTAAATCACCAAAGTCATATTGAAAAAGAAAAATGAAGTTGGAGGAATTACACCAACTTACTTTAAAACATACTGCAAAGCTACAGTGCTCAAAACTGCATGGTATTGGCACAAGGATAGACATACTAGCCAATGGAACCAAATTGACATTTCTGATATAAATTTTCACATATACAGTCATCTGATACTCAACAAGGCTATCAAGCACACTCAGTTAGGAAAGAATAGCCTCTTTAACAAGTGGTGCTTGGAGAACTGGACATCCATATCCAAAAGAATGAGAGAGGAACAACATCTCACACCTTATACAAAAATAAACTCAAGATGGATCAAAGATCTAAATATAAGAGCCAAGACCATAAAGACCTTGGAAGATAATGTAGCAAGCATCTACAAGACCTTGTAATAGGAAATGGTTTCATGAACTTCACACGCAAAGCATGAGGAGCAAAAGAAGAAATAGATAAATGGGATCTCCTCAAAATTAAAATCTTTTGCACCTCAAAGGACGTTATCAAGAAAATAAAAAGGTAGTCTACACAATGGGAGAAAATATTTGGCAAGCATATATCTGATAGGAGCCTAGTGTCCTGTGTATATAAAGAAATCCTACACCTTGAAAATAAAAAAAACAAACAACTCATTTAAAAAATGGGCAAGTGACCTGAAAGGCACTTCTCCAAGGAAGAAATACAAATGGTTAAAAAGCACATGAAGAGGGAAGCGGCTGTGGCTCAATCAGCAGGGCTCCCATTTACCATATGGGAGGCCCCGGGTTTGGTTCCCGGGGCCTCCTGGTGAAGGCAAGCCCGCCCGCACGGTGTGGTTAGCTGACCCAGCGAGCACAAGCAGCAAGGGGGGGATAAATGAATAAATAAACAAAATCTTTAAAAAAAAAAAAAAAAAAAAAAAAGCACATGAAGAAATGCTTGACATTGTTAGCTATTAGGGAAATGCAAATCAAAACTACAATGACATGTCATCTTACACCCATTAGAATGGTGGCTATTTAAAAACAGCAGACTGTATGGGTTGGGGAGGATGTGGAAGAGTGGGAACCCTCATCCACTGCTGTTGGGTTGTGGAATGGTCCAGCCACTGTGGAGGACAGTTTGGAGGTTGGTCAAAAAACTAACTGTATATCTTCTGTATGATCCAGTGATTCCACTGCTGGGTATATACCCAGAAGAATTGAAAGCAAAGACACAAACAGATATATGCACACCAATGTTCATAGCGGCATTGCTCTCTATTGCCAAAAGTTAGAATCAACCCCAGTGCCCATCAACAGATGAATGGATAAACAAAACGTGGCACATACATACAATGAAATATTACTCAGCTATAAGAAGGAATAAAATGCTAACACATGGAAAACATGGGTGAATCTTGAAGACCTTATGTTGAGTGAAACAAGCCAGGCATTGAAGGATGAACAGTATATGACCTCACTGATTTGAATTGAGGAAACTGAGCAGTCTCCGAGAACCATTGATGAAAGATAGGTTTACAAGTGAGAGAAAGAGAGGAGAAGGTTGTGAGCCATCACCATACAGACATATTCTATGGTAAAGTGATAGAGTATTGTTGCGTTTTGAAGGGATAGGACAAGTGGGTTTTGATATTACTGGGTTTGATGGTGCAGGGTTGACAGGTGGGTAGATTAGGAAGGCTGGGTTAGAAGACCCAAGATACTGGGGGGAGAGATGAGAGAGGGAACAAGTGAACACGGGATATGTGGGTATGAGGTTGAAAGTGCGGGTGTAGGAATGCTCTTATGGCAATATGACAAGGAAGTGTCACTGGTTCAGGGTGTTGGGTTGGGGGACCATTCGAGACAGGGTGCATTTGGAGCAGGCTCCTAGGGAGTGTGTGAGTCTTCATCCTGTCATAATGTGTCATATCAGTGGATGCAGACCCACACAATGAGTGGGAAGTAGATGGACTCCCAAATTTGGGAGGAATGATTCACCCAGAAACAGACAGGTGGGCATCTCTTATGAGCAAGGGTGGTTTCTAATATGGGAGGACAAACCAGAATGTCAAGACCACTTGTTGCATATAACTATGAATCTTGTTATCCAATGAGTTAAGCCAGGCCGTTGTCATGGGCACTGGGGGGGGATGGGGAGGGAGGAACAGAAAAGATCAAACAGGGGGTATTTAGTGGTCAGAGGAATGTTTTTCATTACCTTACAGTGATGGACACAGGACATGGTAAATATCATCAAAAATTATTAAATGTACAGTCTAAAATATAAACCATACTGTAAACCATTGAGAGTGTTTGGTTGGTATGTTTCACTATCTGTATTATAGTTATAACAAAGCTACTTTCCACATACAAAAAGTTTTAATATGGGGTGAGGAAAGGGGGAGGATGCTGGGTATATGAGAGTCTCTTGTATTCTGTGTGTGACTTTGCTGTGACCTAATACTTCTTTGAAACAAAATGAAAAATAGTGAGAAACTGGGAAATGAGTGAGGGAAGGTGCCACAGTACAGACTGGACACCCGATATTGCAGTGATAAAAGGAAAAATGTCAAAAAAAAATTTTTTTAATATTTGTTTTTTCCTGTATTTTGAATATCCTAATCCTGTAATATTATTTTACTTTTAGTGTTTTTTATAAGTTTCCATGTATTTTATCTCTTACATTTAAACTTATCATTATTATTTCATTTTCCTATTAATTGTATTAGTCTATTATATGGGCTTAATATTTAAAGAAGCTTTGGATCACAGAAGGGTTACAATGGGGATGTTAGAGGATCGTTGGTGGGGGGTGTCAGGGATGGAGGTTTCATGGGAGGAAGTTCACCTGAATATACATAAAAGATATATAAAATTGTTCAAATGATCGTGAGGTGGAGCATGGTCACAGCGGGTGGAGAATCACTCAATAAATGAGAGAATACTAAATTCCCAGCCTTGAGAGCTCTGCCACATTCTCCAAGGGAGCAGCAACAGTTCCCCAAGTGCAGGGGCAGTGTCTGGCAAGGGAGGATGGCCCACTGATGGGTTCTTGTTATTGATGACTAGCCTTATGAGTCTTTGCTCTTGTGATTGAAACTTGGCCTACTGTTATGGGGTGCCTAAGGGTTGCCACCTGAGAGCCTCCTTGTTGCTCAAATGTGGCCTCTCTCTAAGCCAAACTCAGCATATGAATGCATTACCTTCCCCCCAATGTGGAACATGGCTCCCACGGATGAGCCTCCCTGGCAATGAGTGATTAATACCAAGTGCCAACTAGCAATATGCCTGGAAAAAGACCTTGAATCAAAGGGGGAAAAGGTACAGACAAATGAGTTCATATGGTTAATAGACTTCAGATGGAGTTGGGAGGTCATCCCAGCGGTAATGCTTATGCACAGCTCAGTAGGATCTCATAAAACACCAAAGTGGATATCACCTCAAACAGATGGACTCCTGAGGGCCCTGGAGACACCCAGGTCCTGTATAAGGGGTGATAGCTCTAGAGATTGATGCCTTATGAGTGGGCTATACTTTGGAATCTGTGCTCCTGAGAATGACAGAGTTGGACTCAAATAAGTCCTCCCTGCACATGGTCCATCAGTCCCTTCTATTCAAACCTATATGTGGTGCTGGAGATTGTAGGTATACTTCCACAGGCTGGAACCTTTGGCCTGCACATGTGCCAGCTGTGCCTGGAATCTCAGTGGAGCTGCAACTCCTATTCTACAGTTCAATGGACTCAACCAAGTCACCTGGTGAGATGATGACAGACAATGGCCATCCCAACGAATGGAGAGAGTCTGCAGCTGCAGGCAGTATAATATCATCCATTTTATCCATGGGATATAAGCCCCTTCTCACTTGGAAGTGGAGTGGACATCACCATCCCAGACTCCCCAGGATTGGGGGAAGATCTATGGACTAGAGTGGACTTACTGGTATTCTGTTGTAGACATAATGTGATCAAGCAATGGAAGAAATTACAATATTGAGGTGGAGCCAGTGGCCGTTGGATACTTTGGGGCAGGGAGAGGGAAAACCAGTTGTAATACAGTGGCTTTTTTTGGACTTGGAAATTATCCTGAGTGACATTACAAGAAGAGACATAGGCCATTTTACATCAGCATATAACATGCCGAACTCTGTAGGGGAGAGTGTGGTCTTCAATGTGAACTATGGTTCATTCTTAGTGGCAAAGCCACAGGATGTGTATATCCATTGCAGGTGATGTGCCACAATAATGAAAGATGTTTATGTGGGAGGTTATGGGATTTGGGGAACATGGGAATCCCTATAAATTTTGTGGAACATTTATGTAATATAAGCATCTTTTAAATAAATTAAATAAATGGGATTGAAAAATAAGTAAATAAATATTTAAAAAGCATATAAAAAAAGAGCAAAAAAGAAAAAAAGAGGAAGCCTGAACCCATGCAGACCTCAGCAGCCATCTTGATTCAACATGTGGGTACTATCTTTGGTGAGGGAAGGAACTTATGCTTTATGGCCTGGGAATATCCCAAATAAATACCCTTTTAAAAGCCAACAGATTCCTGGTATTTTGCATGAGTACCCATTTGGCTGACTAATATAGGATCTAATCCCCCTCTCAATTAGAGGTGGAGTGGGCATCACCATCCCAGAATCATCAGAATTGAGAAATGAACTATGGAGAAAAGTACACCTACTGTTATTCTACTATAGAATTATTGTGATTCTACAAATGGAAGAACATTTATGATTGAGGAGATCATTATGATGTTATTACAGCAGCCTAAGTAAAATATAATGGTGGATTAGACCTTAGATTAATGATGGGTATGACATCAAATTGTTAGATTCTGGAAGGAATCTTTAAAGGAAGTGCTTTGATACTGGTTTGTATATGTGGTGTTCAGGTGTTTATTCTGAGTAACTAAAGTTAGAGTTGCCATCGATTGAGATTCAGGAGGGTTGGTGTTGGAAATGAGAATCAAGAATCTGGTTTTTGGACTTATAAAATCCGAGATTCCTATTTGTTCCATCCAAGTGGAGCTATGCAGTACACAGTTGGATATATGAGCCAGTATCTCAAGAAAGGAGACTGGATGGTACATACAAATTTGGGGATCATTAGTTTGGCAGTTTGATATTACTAATGAATCCCCAAAAAGAGAAAAACAATATTTGTCAGCTGATATGTTCCTCTGGGTGTGATGCCCTTTGATTGTTTAATTTGGTCAGGGGCCTCTGATTAAGTTTAATTGATAAAAATCATTTAGGGCTTCTGATTGGGCTATGTCAATAAGATGTAATTTGCCTTGAGTCCTCATACCCTTTGGCCTATATTAATGGAAACTCACTCAAGAAGATACACAGAAGAAGATACGTGGCAGAGGAGAGAACTTGGTTGTTTTGGTCCTGCCACGTGACAGGAAGGAAAAGGCTCAAACAGTTAAAGCCTCAGGAAGAGAGATGAGCCATTAGCCTGATAGTTTGTAGCTGAAGAGAACAGAGCAGCAGAGCAGCTGAGAAGGCCTGGAAGGAAATGAGCCCTATGCTAGCCTACAGCTGAGATTAGAGGAAGCTGGGACCACAGAGCCTTAAGAAAAAGAAGGAAGGAGGGACAACAGAGTTCAGGAGCCATCTTGCTTCAACATGTGGCAACAGACTTTGTTGAGAAAGCAACATTGAGTTGGACTCTTTATAGCCTTTTAAGTATAAGATTTTACCACAAATGAATTTCCCTTATAAAAGCCAAAAATAAAATTGTGACTAAAAGATTCAAATATTTAGGAATAAACTTAACCATGGACATAAAGGATCTGTATTCAGAAAAATACATAACATTGCTAAAAGAAACTGAAGAAGACTTAAATAAGTGAAAGTACATTCCCTGTTCATGGACTGAAAGACTAAATATTTTTAAGATGTCAATTCTACCCTAACTGATTTACAGATTCAATGCAATCCCAATAAAAATCCTGACAACCTTTTTTGCAGAAACTAAAAAGCCAATTATCAAATTTCTTTTGGAGGGTAAAGGGCCCTGATTAGCCAAAAATATCTTTAAAAAGAATGAAGTTGGAGGACTCTCACTTCCAGAATTTAAAGCATATTACTTAGCCACAGTGGTAAAAACAGCACGGTACTGGCATAAAGACAGACACATTCAACTGCTCATCCCCTCCCTACCCAAAAAACTGTCAAGTGGCCACTGGCTCCACCTCATTGTTATAATTTCTTGCGTTGCAAGAATCACCATATGTGAGCAAGAGAATACCATCAAGTCCACTCTAGTCCATAGTTCTTCCCCCAATCCAGAGGCGACTGGGATGGTGATGTCCACTCCAACTCCAAATGAGAGAGGGCTTATATCCCATGGATATGGTGGGTGGGATGATCCTGCCTGCAGATGCAGGCCCTCTCCATTCCCTGGGATGGCCATTTCCCATCGTTGTCTCCTCACCAGGTGACTTGGATGAGTCCATTGAGCTGTAGGGTAGGAGTTGCAGCTCCACCTAGATTTCATG
>JAKSZT010054326.1:20768-79176 GCA_026826555.1 Tolypeutes matacus | reverse complement strand
TTCTGCATGATGTTTCTGTAAACCTAAAACTATTCTAATAAAAAAAAATACATGCAAAAAAAAAAAAAAAAAAAAAAAGACACACATAGTCCAACAGAACAGAATTGAGAACCTAGAAATAGATCCTCATATATAAAGGTCAAGTGATTTTTGACAAGGCTGTCAAGCCCCCCCCCGCCCCTCCCCCACAGCTGGGACAGAACAGTCTGTTCAACAAATGGTGCTGGTAGAACAAGGTAACCATATCCAAAAGAATAATAACTTCTACCCCAAATAAAAACTCTCTATAAAAAAACAAAAGATTTCTGGTATTTTGCATCAGCACCACTTTGGATGACTAATACAGCCCTTACCTGAACAAATTTAATCAAAAGATTCCGCCTACAATAGATTTACATGCATAGGAATGAATTAGCCCTGAGAAAATGATTTTCTAAGGTCCACAAAATTCTGTCACACACCACCCTCTGGACCTCAGAAATACATGTTCTTTCCATATGCAAAATGCTTTAATTCCACCACAATATTTCCAAAGCCTTAATTCATTTTAGTAACGGTTTTAAGTATACTATCTCATCAAAATCAGTTATAGGCATATAGTCTGTCCTGGAAAAAAAAGGTCCCCTCTGAATTTTTGCCCCATTTTACTCAATGGTAAGTTTATTCAGACTTCTGGATACTTACAGCTTTGATTTTTGCCACTTGTGTTACTATTCCAAGCTTCCCATAATTAACTATTACTTGTTCTATCAATTATAAACTATAACTCTTAATAAACCATGATTATGGACAAGAGTCAACATAGCCAGGTGATAGTGCCCAGTTATTTGTTCACAGAAGCACTGGTGTAATTGTAGCTGTGAGGACTTTTTGTGGACTTAAATGATTAGTATTTACTTGGACCTATGGCTGACTATGTCTACAATCAACTGCGGACATTGCCCTCAGCAATGAGAAAAGCCCCGTCCAATCAGTTGAAAGCCTTAAAAAGAAGTAAGGAATTCAGAAGAGAAAATTTTCACCTCTAATTCAGCCAGCCAGCTTCTCACAAATTTATTGAAAATCTTTATTACTAGTTTAAGATTGTAGCCTACCCTACAAGATTTGAAGTTGTGCATACCCACAGTCATGTGAGACATATTTACAAACTCTCATAATAGTCACAGATATCCACTGTGGTTCTCTTTTCCCACTAGAGATACATGATAGTACTGGGAGTTCCCCTTCTGGTTAGAGAGACTTAATTTTGGACCTCTCCTGATATTAATCCTTTAACAGATGTAATTTCTCCAATTGTATAAGATGTCTTTTCAATTTCCTGATAATGTCCTTTGAATTTAAAAAGTTGTTTTTAATTCTGATAAAGTTCATTTTATGTATTTTTGCTTTTTGGTGTTCATGCTCTGGGTGTCATTTCTGTGAAATCACAGCCAAATCCAAAGACATGAAGGATTTCCCCATGTCTTCCTCTAGAGTATTCAGATTTTAGCTCTAAAGTTTATGTCCTTGAAACATTTTGGGTTCATATATTTATGGTGTAGGTAGAGGCATGTGAACATCTAGAATACCCTACACCATTGTGGGACACTTGTTTTCCCATTTTATATACTTGGGTCCCTTTTCCACCATCAGGGAACTCTGAATGTGTGGGCTAATTCCTAGATGCCCAATTCTTTTCCCTTGTTCTATATGCTTATCTCTAGGCCATAACCACACTCGCCTGATGACTGTGGCTTGTAGTAAAATTTGAAATTAAGACGTGTCATTTGATGAAATATTATGCAGTTGTAAGAAGAAATGAAGTCATAAACCATATGATAACATGGATGAACCTGGAGAACGTTATGTTGAGAGAAGCAAGCCAGACACAAAAGAACAAATACTGTATAATTGCATTACTATGAACCAAATATATTGTGCAACATATTGTCTGAGTCAAAAAAATTTGTGTCCATTACATTTAATTGATAAATGTATTTATTCATCTGTGTTTACATTTTAGTTTTTAATTGTTTACATTTTCAATTAGTAAATGTACACTATAAAGTTAAAAAAAAGAAGTGTCATTCTCCATTTTGCTTTTCTATTTCAAAATTATTTTGACTGTTCAGGGTTATTTGATTTCCCCAGAATTTGAGAATATGTGTTCCCTTACTAAAAAAAAAATGCTGCCAAATTTCTTAAGGTTTTGCACTAATCTATAGTTCTTTTGGGGGTATCATTGGCAACTTAATAAAATTCAATTTTCTGTACATCAAACAAGTTTTTTTCCTAATTTTTTAGTCTTTTTAAATTTCTTATATCAGGGTTTTGTATGGGTAAGTGTCCATATCTTCCACTTTCTTGTTTAAATTTATTCTGAAATATTTTATCCTGTCAGATGCTAATATAATGGAATTGTTTTCTTAGTTTAAATTTCAGATAATTCATTTTTGGTTTTTAGAAAGACAACTGATTTTTGCATGTTAAACTTGTAACCTGACATTTTGCTGAATTTTTTTGTTAGTTCTACTTGTTTTAAAGTGATATACAGTTATCGATATGTTTTACAATATTTATTTCATACCAATTAATCCTCAAGTGAGGCAAGCCTCTGAGTGCACTACCTGATACCACCTGAATTATGAGATTTTTCCATCCTGCCTGGTGAGAAGATGAACTATTCCCCATCCTTTATGAGCTCTGAGTATTGTTCTGCTTGTTCTTTCTGTTGGTTTTGTCTTTTGTCTGGAGAGGCTTTCTGTACCTCTTGTTCATGCACTATGCAAAGCTAAACCCACTGGGTGACCCCTGCACAGCTCTTGAGCTGGCTCTCTCTCTTTCTGACTTTCTCTAACCCTGGGTAGCTTGCTGAACTGCCTCCAGCTCCCTTCTTTGAGCACGCTGCCCTGTAATTTCTACTCACATCCTTGTCCTTGGGCTCCCAGCTCCATATTTTGAACTCAAGGACACTACTTGGAACTGTCACATATCCCCTACCTCTGGAGAGGTGACCAACCCCACATAGCCTTGCCCTTGGGAAGGCTGGTCTTGCCAACTGTGTAGAAGCTGCTCAGGAGGCCACAGGGTAATATCCTGTTTTGATGCTAAGAACTCATCCCAGAAAAGGTGATGGAGTTTCAATTAAAGGCCATGGCAACTGAAAGAATAGAAGGTCACTCTGGAATGTAGGAAACAAGCCCTCCGGTCTCATGCTAATAGGAGCTGGGTGAGGAAACATCCTGAGCTTGTAAGATTTACAATGTCTGTGAATTTCAGGAAGAAAAAGAGGAACTGAGCCATCAACTTTTAAGACTTGCTCATTTTAGTAAAATGTAAACTGTCAAGTATCTATTGACTTTGTATATGTACATACATATTTTCTTTGTTCTAAAGCCAAAATAAAAGCCACACCTTATGAGGTGGCAGGGCTCTTCTCTGCATATCTGACGGAGAGTCCCCTGATCCCAGTTTTTCTTCTCTTTGTCTTATTCTTTCTTTCTCATCCGCGGCACCGTTTTCACGGACCCAGAGCCTGACCGGCAACAAAAAGGATTCCTATCTTGGGGAGCAAAACCACATGTGACCATTGGTCACATGGCAGCTCATGCCCATTAAATTCCTGTCCATTTGACAGACCAGTGAGGGATAATAGAGAAGCAGTAGAGATGATTGATTGCTACCTGAACAGATAAAAGTCAATTAACACATTGCATTGAAAATTTTGAGAAAGAACACTTCTCAGACTTACTATTGCTAGCTAAAAATTGACTTAAAGCTCTGCTCAATTGAAGTCCTCTATAATCAAAACCATTGCTGAAGAAGCAACAGTAGATTTTTCAGCTTGTAGACCATGTCCAGTCTGCTCATTCATTCACATACTCTAGGGATGAAGTAATGGCTCTGTATCACCCTGGGGCTCCTTGCCATGCTGAGCATTAAGATCCCATAAAATGGCAGGACAGGATTAAATATTGATGATTACATAGTCCATGGAGACCACTAGCACCTACCACATGTTGACTGTTAAGGGCTTCATTTTTGAAACCTCTCAAAAGAGCTTAAGCTTGTGAACTCAACAAAGCCCTCCACAAACTAATAGTGAATTAAAAATTTTAAAAAATAAGTTAGACTTTCCTAAAAGATAAGATAAAGAAACCTAGAATTGTAGAAAGGAGCTTTGCAGCAAGAATGGATAAAATGTTGCTCTGAGTTTCCTGTCAGAAAGGTCAAAAGTAAAGCACATGGCACAAAACTTATCCAATTAAATGCAGAATACAAATTCACTTGGAGAAAAAAGTGTCTTATTTGATACTCAATTAGGGGAGGAAGTTGTCTCAAAAAGTTGAGTGGAGGTGGAGTACTAATTAAATTAAAATAGTGAAAACCTTAAATAAGGCTGATGGTTTTCCTTGCCCAGGAACAAGATTCCCAGATTCTTTGGGAGTCCTGGTGTGTTACCTAGAGCAATCCATGCTCCCCAACAGCCTCTGTCCAGGGACATTCCCTGGGATGGGCACCCCTAGTAAGCTCCTGGCCAAATTGGGCATTCACCCCTGACATCCTCAGGAGGACCAAGCCCTCCACCTACCTGTTCCCCCTGGATGCCCACCTTCTCTACTTCATGTGGGGAGATCATGTGGATGGATTTTAGGATGTCACATGGATGACTTTCACCACCAGCTTGATTATGGACATATCATGTGACAAGGCCATAATCTCTTCATGAACAAACACTGCCAGAACTGGAAATGGTGTGTGGAATTGAGCACTTGACAGGGAGCAGAAAATATGAGGTCCCAGCCACAAAGAGGTGAATAAGACAACAGATACCTGGTTTGACTGGGAACCCTGGTTTGATTTCCAATCCCTGTTTTCTGACATTCCAGCTGATCTCTTAAACTCCTTGAGCTGCACTGTCCCTAACTGTCAAAAAATTATAAAGGCTTCTTGAATGAGTTCAAATCTAGGCCAGGCCCTAAGACTCTCTACATGCTGAAAGCAGGACCCAGGGCATGGGGATACAAGGAGAAGAAGCAGATTAGTGGTTCTCAGCATACAAATGAGGTGAGAATGGAAAGTGAATGTCCAGTAGGATGAGGTTCCAATTAGGGGTGAAGACAGTTTCTGGACCAGACAGTAACAACGGTTGTTCAATGTTCCATGTACCTGAGACATTGATATGTACACTACAACAGGTTAATAATAAGTAAATAAATTTAAAATGTACTTAAAATGAAAAAAATAAATATATCTGTGAAAAATATAAAATACAAAGAAAAATGTTATAAAGAGAAAATAAATTGCCTTCACAGGTAGAGGAAAGGAAGTTTCCTTCTTTGGGCTGGCCCAAGATGAAGCAGGTCTACCACTTCATCTGTTGCTTGGGCAGCCTCCAGCTCTTCACATAACTCTCCTGGGAAAAGGGATGACGGAGCTGGGAATGGTGTTGTATCCAGCTCCATACCTGGCCCTTGTGGTATTTATGCCACCATCTGGGGAGTGGATATTGAATGCACACTCAGGGCTACAGATTCAACAATGCAGCATGAACTTTGCTCTAACTCCAAAGCTGGTCCAAAATCCACAGTTGGAAGGCGCTCCAAATCTTAATGTAATGGAGCAGTAGCAGAAGCTAAGGTAGAGGGAGACTATGGAGTTGGCACTAGAGCTGGAAAAGGAGGAGGGTTCATCAGCTTGATAGTTTCCAGGTACCATTTCAAAAGCATTTCAGATGCAAAAAGCCCAAACCCACCCCACCCACACCAGGAAACTTTCCTGGGTAGAGGTCCAATTGATGTCCCTTCTGAGGTTCCTATCACTCTTGGACAAACCCAGCCATGGAGATCTTGCCTGGATTAACCCATAACTTCTACTCAGGCTCACAGGTACCCACTCCCAGAATTGCTCACCTTCCGGCTTCGATTCCCTTGATTGATGAATTTCAAGTTGGGTACAGGCAGTATGGGTCTGCCTTGGAAAAGTCAAGGCAGTAATTTTAATATCCATGGAGGCCATCGTGTCCTTGGAATAGGAGAACACTGTGCAAGGAAGAAGCCCCCCCTGTGATGGTTCACTGATGTTCTGAGCACAGAGCCGATGGGACAGTGAGAGGAGTGTAGACAGCAGATCAGAGAGGCAGCCCTTTTCAACCCACTTTCCCCTGTAAAGCTATCCATGTGTGTGTCTGTGGAGGGCTCCTGTGCATGACCCTGCCCATATCCAGGCCGTGCACACATTCCCCCTAGACTGTCATTCCTGACAGTGGCTGACTATACCCTACCTGAGGACTGAGGACTATTGACAATCATAGAAGGCTCCTCTCTAACGTATGAAAAAATGTTACCTACATGAGAGCCCATGACACATATCTGTCTGTCTTCCCTGTCCCATGCACAAGGAAATCTGGGTTGCAGAAAAGCAGGGACAAGCAGTGACTGCCTTGTTCATTGCACTGTTTTTTTAAAATTAGGTGCCCTTAAATACCTGGTGAAGGAGGACCGCCTTCTTCATCTTCAAGAACATAACTGGGCCTCAGCCTGAGGCCCAGATACCAAAAACTGCCATATTCTTTTACAGCATGTGAGTGTCACATCCCTTCATATTGTTTGTTGGCATGTGCACTGCCTTACCCTTCCTTTTCTACAGCTCAGCACCCTTAATTGAGCATTGGGGCAGAGTGGGAAGTTTTCTCAGTGCATCTACTTTCCTAAGACCATGGATGCCATTTGCAAGATGGTGCATGTGGGGAAAAATCAAAGATGGGAAACATCTGATTTGGTGACACAGGGATCTGACTTGCACATCTCACCCACTACTCCTACTGCAAATTTCTGATTCAGCTGTGGAGTTTGGAGACCTTTGTTGTGACCCATGGCCCACTCACAGCTTTATTTGGTCCAAAGTTCTTTCATCTCCTTGAGTGACCAAGAGGACTTGCCCATACCTAGAGAGAGTCACGAATGCATCATATCAACATGCTTATGACCCTCATGCTCAGGAGATCAAGTTTAGGTGTCTGACTCCCTAGTGGAATGGAAGCTAAAGAGGCAGGGACTTTTTTCTGCTTCATTACTCCAGCTAAGATGAATTTTGCAATTTCCTTATACATGTAGGGAACCAGTATGTATTTTTTTATTGAGTTTCATGATCACCTTTCCACATGTCACACTCGGTCTGCAGCAATTCTTTGCACAGAGGAAATAAGTCTGACCCTTACAAGATGGTAGGTCAAGGCTGTGACAAATGCATCTAACCAAGAAGAGGAAAAGAATCTGATCAGCCCATGCACCTCTATCAGACCATCAGACCTGTGTGCACATTTTCCATAGGGTATCTGCTTAGGTCTTGACAATGAACCTGTGATGTGTGTCTTCTCACCCTTACTGCCTGAGGAACCACAAGACTACAGAAAAAGTAATTGACAGATCCAACCTTACAAAGAATGTGGACTGAGTCAGCGATGTAGAGGGGGCAGGTTACTTAAACAGTCTGGAGCTGAAACAGGACAAGTTGAGTGGGCATGAAGATTCAATCATTCATTAAAAATGTACAGTAGTTGAGCAACTCCTTGCCCAGTTGGGCAGGCACCAGCCTCTGTTCTGGCTCCTCTTGCCTGGTGGCACTAAGGATATTCTGCTCCCAGGAGGTCTGCTCCTCATCTCCAAAAGGCTCACTATCCACAGATGTTAGAGCTGGAGTGAAATGTAGGATGGATCCTAGAATTAGACATGAATTAGGCTCTTACAGCAAAGAATGTGCAAAAGCCAGAGGGCTCTCCAGCTCTATAGTTGTTGCTATGCCTGTTATTGTGTTTAGAGCAGGAGAAAATTCTGGCCTTGAAGCTGACCATGGAGTTGACACTGGAGCTTGAAGATGAGGATAGTTCCCTACCAGCACACCTTTCCAGGTACCTTTTCAATGGCAGAATATTTTCCCAAGCATTTCAGATGAAAAACACCCAAACACATCACACCCAAACCAGGAAACTTTCCTAAGTAGTGATCCAACTGAGGCCCCGTCTGAGTTTCCTTTTACTCCTGATAACCCCAGCCCTGGAGATTCTGCCAGGATTCTCCAACCATGGCATGTGCTCAGGCTCACAGGCACCCACTCCCAGACATCCTCACCTTCTGCCTTGAAATTCTTTGATTGCTGTAACTCAAGCTGGGAATGGGCAGAGTGGGACCTCCATTGAAATGTCAAGCCCAATATTTGCATATACATGGAGGCCATGAGGTCCTTCAGAATAAGACAGGACTGGGGCTGAAAAAAGTTCCCACTGGTATGGTCCAACCAGGTTCTAAGCATAGAGGTGATGGCACAGTGAAAGGAGAATAGATTGCACATTAGAGAGCCCTTCCCTTCAACCCCCTTTCTCTTCTGGAAGTATCCATGAGTGTGTTTTGGGTGGGCTCCTGTGCATGTCCCTACCCATCTCCAGACCCTGCACCCACTCCTCAAACACTCACAAATCTGGCAGTGGCTGACTGTGCCCTATCTGGGTCTTAAGGATTAGTGTCAATCATAGAAGGCTCATTTCCAATATTGGAACAAATTTTACCAATATCAAGGACCATTGTCATATGTTTTTCTGTCTTCCCTGCTCCCTTCAGAAGGGAATTGGGATTGCAGAAGGGAGAGATAGGCAGCAACTGCACTGCTTATTGCACTGTTTTTGAAAATTAGGTGCTCTTAAATACCTGGTGAATGGGGACCTCCTGCCCCATTTTCCAAGTCCTGAGTGTACCTCAACCTGAGGCCAAGATACCAAGAGCTGCCATATTTTTTGAGGGCTTGTGAGCGTTTCACACCCTTCATATTGTTTTTGTGTAGGCATGTGCACTACCTTACTCCACCTTGCCTACAGCTCAGCTCTATTTATTGACCCTCTGGATAGTGTGGGAGAAGTTTGTGCAACACATCTACTGTCCTGGGACCATGGATTCCATTTGCACCTTCCCACCACACATTTCTGACTCAACTGTGGAGTTTGGAGTCCTTGTTCATTTTTTTTTTTTTAAGATGTATTTATTTATCCCACCCCCTATCCCCCAAGGAGTCCTTGTTTTTGACATAGATTCCACTCACATTTTTCTTATTTCCAGGAGTCTTACTTGTCCTTCAAAATCCTGGTGGATTTACCCATATATAGAGAGAACCATTCTGCATCACACCTAACATGCTTTTTACTCACTATGCTTCTGAGGTTTATTGTATTTGTCTAACTCCCCTGTTGAATGGAAGTCCAAAAGGTAGAGATTTTTCCTCCTTCATACCTTCAACTATAAATTTTGCAATGTCCCTGCACACATAGTCACCCACTCTTTATGCATTTACTTAGCCCAATCATCAGACTCTTAGATATCAAATGTCATCTTTTCCATTTTTCCAGGCCCCTCAATACCTTTTGACAAGACCGTGGTTGAAGACATCCATGATGGAATCTTTAATCTTCTTTAAAAGGTCTGTGCCTTGCCCTGGAGTAATGAGGGCTGAATCAGAGGCTTCTTTAAATGTGAGTAGAAAATAATTCTGTCCATCCCCAGCCCCTGTGACAGCTGATCATGCAGGGCCTGGCCTAGGTCAGTACTTCCTTTGTCTCATCCAATTTGAACCACTCAATAACTTTTTGCTGTGTATCTTCCAGACCCCTACTCTTTCAAGGAGCCCCCTGAGGCTCAGAGAAATAAATTGATCTCCAAACTCCCATGGGGAAGACTGGCAGACTTGAGGCCATGGAAGGGTCTGTGTGCTCACACAGACCATTTATATATATATGTCTGTTGGGTGGGGAGGACAGCTTGGATGTTCTCCAGGATGTTGGATGTGTCTACGTACTCCCTGCCAGGTGGGCAGGCACAAGGTACTGCACTGGTTTCTCCTTCCTGCTGGACTTGAAGTTTCTGTGCACCAGGCTGGTCTCTTTCATGTCCTCAGCAGGGCAGATTTAGCACTGGCAGATGGAGTGTTGGGACAAAAAAGACATAGGCAGTCAGAAGCTTCAACATGTCCAAAAGTACAGTTAAAACTGGATTTCAAACCTGGAAATCCTTGTCCTCAGTGACTGTGGCAGGAAGTGGACCATGGGTTCCTCTTAGTTGATGACAAGGCACAGTGAGACCCATCCTGGGCTCATGCATATGATTTCAAAGAGTTCAAAACCTTCACTCCTCTCTTTCAAATTAAAGGGACTTTTGAGGACCGGGGGCTAAGGTGATACCAGATTCCATAAATAATAAATTCCTGGAGATTCTAGAATGGAAGAAAGACCCTGGATTGCCCAAGGAAATGAACTGATGCCATAGGGAAGAGAAATTTCAAATGGTCTTGAAAATATTCAGGTGTAGATCACCTTCTAATGGGGCAAATGTTAATTTGATTCTTACTTGCTGACACTAGATGGACAAAGTTTCAGAATGTTCACACCCAAGGTTAGCGGATTGCAGGAAAACACCAGCCATCATTGCCTGCTTTGGGATGCCTGAATTGGCTCAAGGAATCTGGCCCCAGCCATTCAAACTTCAAAAATAACATTTGAACAATCCATCCCATTCCTAGGAGCCCATACTGGAAGAACTGGAAACATTAGACTATTCACGATGACATGACTTTCCTTGCAGACCTGTTGAAATGGCCACAGGAAGGAGTCCTTTCTAGTTCCAAGGGCAGTGAGGCTGGACATTTGAGGTTCCTGGCCTCCACTTTGAAACATGATGCAGCCCTGTCACCTGGCCTGGAAGAGTCTCAGTGTAGAACTCCATGAGTTTGCAAGTTGCAGAGAAACATGAAGTGCAGTATGATCTTCTCACCCTTTATAGGTAAAAACAACTGAGGAAACATGAGGATGTTTAAGGATGGAGAAGGTGTTGAGAAACAGTCTTGCTGAATGCAGATAGGATACCTGGGGATGGGACCACCTATGGTCAGGTAGATTAAACAACCAAGGCAGGATCATAAACAAAGACTGTCATAGTTTAACAGAAAGATGAATCATTATAAAAGCCTCATTTCTGATATTCCAACAAACATCGCAACTGGTCACAACTGGGGCTGGGTGTTGGGGGGTGGGAGATGTAGTCTCAGATTCCTCAGAGAATGGGACTGAGTTCCAACAAGGAGAATCCCTGGCAGGGAGCCTGGAGATTCTGAAAGGGTAGGTTCAGCCCAGCAGTCTCCTGACTGTCTTGGACCTATGTGTGGAGAAGTCTCAGGTCCCATCTCACCTCACGGCTGTTCTGGCCTCTGATGGTGGCCATGCCTGCTGGCACCCTGGTCAGGGAGGTGATGTTGATGATACCATCATCCTGCTCTGAGCTGGTCTCATGGGTGGAGTGCTGGAAAGACAGGGTCATCAGCAGATCCACAAGGTATTAGGGCCCAGCCTGATGTGGCAGTCATCCAGAGGAACAAGCCCACATGAAGTTCAACTTCATGATGAAGCAAAGACCCTGTCTGTATACACCTCCTCCTGAGAGGGAGATGAGAGCTCCACAGCTCAGGATCAATGTCTGGGCAGAGGGGCACCAATCCCAGGCTTTTCCTTCTGGCCCTGCCAGCCATTATCTGAATATGAATGTAAGAAGCTCACCAGGCATTCATCCCCAGTCACCTCTCTCTGCCCATCCCCAGGCCACACTCATGCCCTCCCCTCTGTACATCCAGCCTGGGAGTGAGAGGTGCTGAGGCTGCCCAGGAAGGATCACAGTGTCAGTCTGGCCTGCATCCCCCTTCCTTGGGTCCACTGGGTTACCTTTGGTTTCCTCCTGGTAAATGGCCTGAATCTTCAAGGGTGAGGGTTGAGCCATAACCTGTAGCATCAGATAAAGTGCTCATTGTAGGGTTTCCTGTCACCAATACCTCAGGAAGCAGGTAGACAGCAACAAGAGGACATCTTCCCTTGAGCATCTATGTCTGAATGAGCTGTTGGGGTTAGTCTCTACAATGTGTCTGGTTACCAGGATTCTAAGTTCTGTTTTGTTCTATCTTTAAGGAAGTGAGATAACTTCCTGCTTCCCCTTCCCTGTGCCCCCTCCCTGGATAACAACTCCCCAATATCCCCTCTGGGCTGCTTACTATCCTACCCTACCATCTCATGACATTTCCCATCTGTACACAATTTCACCAGCACAGCCTTACAGGCTGCCCAGCTAATGCCTGAGGGCATCAAGAGCCATCCTAGGAGACTGAACTGGGTTTACAACCTTCCTCCTCCTACCTGTTCTGTGACCCTTGACATGTCTTTGTGTCCTTCAGGGCCTCCCAAGTTTCCCCTGCAGCACAAGGGTTCAAATCTAGCTTATATTTCCCAAGAATGGCATCAGGTGGGTGGGAGAAAATTCCTAGAAAACATGAGGCCTCACATTTAGCCAAAGCACAAAATAAGAGAAGAAAGAATTACAAGATGGGGTGAGAAGCAGGAGGAAATACAACTCGAAACTGGTCTGAGTTCTGACAGTGGGATCTTGAGAAAATCATGACCACCTTGTCTTCATTTCCCAGTCCACACCAGGAGGTTCTTGAAATTCAGTGAAAAGCAGACTTTGTCACCTTCAGGTTTAAAACCCTCCAAAGATTTCCCATTCTATTTAGTATCATGTCCAAGGCTCCCACAAAGTCTGACTGGTCCAAGGACCCCATAGATGGTCCTGTGCTCTGCCATGCTCTGCCCCAACCTGAATCCTCAATTCCCCAATCCTCCAAGTCTTTGTGTGTTCAGAAGGACCTCTCAGGTGCAGAACACCATTTCCAGTACCCCAGAGTACCACTTGTCATCAATGAAGAACCAAAGGCAAATAATTCTCCTAAGTTATGGAACACTTGGGGTCATCCAATCCAAGCACCACAATTTATGGAGGGGGAAACTGAGGCCTTCTCTCCAGTAGCCTCCCTCCTTACTGGGAGTTCATACTAATTCGCAGTGCTCAGATGGGTGGAGGAAGGGCCTCAACACTGTCCTCTCCTGCTTGCCTTTGGGATGGCCCTCCCCAGGCAGAACCCTGGGAACCTCCAAGATCCCAGTGCCCATCAGGCTGGCATCTCCTCCTCCACATGCTTTGGGCTATGGATATGTTGATAGAAGAAAGAGTCCCCTGCCTCATGACAGAGCTCACTCCATCCCCTTCCTTATGACTCCTTGACAGCTCCCTAGTGCCTGGAATTACTCTACCTCTCCCTCTGTTGTCCCTACACATTTAGTCAGTGTGTGTGTGTGTATCTGCAGGGCTCCTGAAGGCATTTTTGGGTGCTGAGAGGAAAACAGCCTCTTATAGGCAGAATCAGGCAGGAGTCTCCCAAGATTTAGGGGTTGTCATATTCAAAGTTTCTATTCAATAAGGTTGAGCCCACACCTCAATGTCAGAAGTTTTCAGGTCCTCTGGATTCTACCCACCCCTTGTGCCTTGATCCCAGCCTCTCTTTGGTTCTCAGATTCTTCATTGAAAAATGAGGGGTTCAGAATGGATCTGGTTCATTCATTCAACAAATATTTAATGAACATCTACTATATGTTGGGAGCTCTTATAAGTTCTGGGGATATGGCACTGAACCACATAATGTACCTATTCTCATGACAATTCCTTTCCTGGTTATTAAATATGTAAATCAACAAAAAAAGCAAAAAAAAAAAAGAGCAAATGGGTCTGAGTAAATAGGTGCTTAGTGAGGACATGGGGCAGTTCTCCCCCAGCCTGGGTGAAGTGAGTGAGGCCACACTTGGGGGTGCACAGCATACTGAGCTCCCTTTAAAACAGGATGTAATGGACAGTTTACAGCTGACCTTGTGGCAGAAACAGAGGAGCTAAGCCCAGAGAGAAATGCAGCCCCAGGAAGAGAGGAACCCATGAAGCCTGAACTCTTGCAAACATCGGCAGCTGTCTTCCTCCAACACGTGGCAATGGACTTTGTTGAGGGAAGAAATTTATGCTTTATGGCCTGGTAACTGTGGACTTCTATCCCAAATAAATACCCTTTATAGAGACCAGCCAATTTCTGGTATTTTACATCAGCACCCCTTTGTATGACTAATAGAGAATAGTCTTTTAATTTCTGTTTATCTGTGAATATTTTGAACTTTCCAAATTTGTGAATGCCATCTCTGCTGGATAGAGAATTTATGGCAGGAAGTTTTTTTCTTTGAGTACCTTGATTATGACATAAAACTGTCTTCTTGCCTCCATGGTTTCAGATGAGAAATCAGCACAGAATCTTATTGAACTTCCCTTGTATGTGATGGTTCTCTTTACTCTTGCTGCTTTGAGTATTTTCTCTTTGTCTTAAGCATTGGACATTTTGACAAGCATATGTCTTGGAGTAGGCCTGTTAGGATATATACTGTTTGGGTTATGCTGTGCTTCCTGGACATGTACGTCCATCTTCCTCAATAGGGTTGGGAAGTTTTCAGCCATTATTTTCTTCAACACTCCTTCGGTTCCCTTTCCCTTCTCTTCTCCCTCCAGGATGCCTATAAAGCATATGTTTATGCATTTTGTGTTTTTGTTTAAATACCTAAGTCCATGCTGGATTTTTTCTCTCTTTTTATCTATCTCTTCTAATATCTGTTTGATTTCAGATGTACTATCTTCCACATCACTAATTCTTTCTTGTGCCTATTTAAATCTGCTGTTATGTGATTTCAGTGCCTTTTTATTTCTTGAATTGTGCCATTCATCACCATTAATTCCATTATTCTTTTATATATGCTTACAATTTCTTCAGTATGTCCTCCCAGGGTCTTAATAGCCTTAATCTCTTCCTTCACTTCATTAAGTTAGTCCATGATATTTGTTTGGACAGCTTTGATTAGTTATTCAATGTTTTGCATCCCTTCCTGGGTTTTAGAGTGTTCATTGGATTGGTCCATGTCTTCCTGTTTCTTAGTATGGTTTGTAATTTTTTGTTGCCCTCTGGTCATCATTTATCCTGATGGGTTTATTCAGTTGATTAACTTCTCTCACTGTGCTAGTTTTGGTTAGCTGCTGGTTTTGTGTGTGTGTTAATTTTTCTCTTGTCCACTTTGTTATTCTTGTTCTATTTCCTTGCTGTTTTCTATGTTCCCTTGAAGGAAGAAGATTAGGGACAGAGAAATGGAAAGATGGAATAAAAGAAAAAGGATAATAGAAATAATAATAAAAGTTAGAAGAGGGGCCATATAAGACTTAGTTAAATGAATATTTAAGTCGTGTTAGCAGTGTAGAGTAATAGGAATAAAAAAATGGAGTACCTACAATAAAATAGGAAAACAGAGAAAAACATATAGAATGATTTAAAAGGCCAGAATGATGAAGAAAGAGAGAAAGAGAAAAGAAAGGACACAAAGAAAAAAGTTAATAATAATCATAAAAGAAAACAGAATAGACAAGATAGACATTGAAACCAGTTAAGTTGAGGACTAATAAATAAAGGAGGAATGTAAGATCCACAACAGAAAGTAGATGATGGAAATATGAAGGAAGGAAAGGAGATAACATTTGTAGACAAAATCAAGGAAGGAGAAGCACAGCAGAGAAGAAACAAGCTAGCAGCACCTAATTTAAAAAGGGGGGAGGTAAGAAGAAAGAAAAACAAGAAACAAAACAACTACAATTTAAAAAAAACCCAAACAAGCACGCAAGCAAGCAGTCAAACGAAGCTAAGGAAGAACACCATTCCTTCTTGGACCCTTGTGGAGCATCTCAGACTGCTTGTGTTAATCAATCAGTTACCCTGCAGGCTTCTCTCTGCAGGTTTTGAGGTTGATTTTATTGAGTAAACTAAGTTAATTTTTTTTAAGCTTTATTATTATTATTATTATTTTTTGGAAAAATAAGGGACCCAAAAGAAGATAGTACAAAAATAATGTCTATGTTTTCCCTGTCCTACAGTATCAGCTGGATGTTAGATATCCCTGTGGATCACCACTCTTAGGAGTTGGGAATCAAACCAGGGACCTCAAACATTCAAGGAAGAAATTCCTCCACTGAGCTACCCCTCCAACTGGGTCAGCCAGCTCTTCAAAAAGCTATTTAGTCACTTTCCCCTGGACAGATTTTACTCTCTAGGGCAGCTGTATTCAGCAGGCTGTATGAGCAGATCCCCCCTCCCCTCTCCTGGTTAGGTTGAGTTCCCTTTTGAAATTCAAATGGGACCCTGATGACTAAGTAAAGCACACCAAAGTGATTTTTCAAGCCTCTTCTAGACCACCCCCTCCTCCCAGGGGACCTTAAATAGGCTCTTGAAAACTTATTAAGACCTTCCCACTGCCTGACTCCCTTATGGGAGTTGAAATTCTGAAATTTCTCAGTGCACAACTATTAAATTGACTGACTCTGCCCTCTCTCAGGCCAAGCCTCTGTATCCCAGGGCGGTTAGGTAAATCAGGCTGCCTTAGCAGATTTGCCTCTCCCCTCAGCCTGGTGCCACTTCCAGCCAGCATGTGTGATCCCCAAAGCTTTAAGGTGGTCCAGGCAACCAAACCCACAGAAAGGAAACTCCTCTCCCCCCTTGCCAGAACCCTTCCATTCTTGGTGAATGTTCCCTCTTGCTGGGTGGCAAGCAGGAGTTGGGACTCACCCTGGCTTTTTATCCTGAGGGTGGGGCATAGCTGTCTGTCATTTCCATGGGGCAAAAAATGCACAGTTTTATCTTGAGCAATCTATCTCCCTGTCCAGCTCCCACCAGATCAATGCCCCAAAATCTCCTGCTCTGTGGGCTCCCAGAACAGCTCACTCTCAGGCTGGAATCTGTCCCCAATCAGCCATCTTTTGCCAGAGAGATGGTGAGTGCCCACTTAAAACTGATGCCATCTTGCCCTCTAGAGGATTCACTTTTCTTTGATTAAATTAAGTTTAGGGATTTGATTGGGCCACATCAGTAGGACTTAGTAGTAAAAAACACACAGCAGAGGAGAGAGTTGGAGATTTTGTTGCTGAAGCCCTGGGAAGTAAACACACAGGAGAAGAATACAGACGAATAGGAATATCTCCATAGACATGGCAGAGGCTCCAGGAAGAGAGACAACCTGATGGGTTATAGCTAACCTTGTGGCAAGACTAGAGCAGTTGACCCTGGAGAAGAATGAGCCCCAGGAGGGAGATGAGATTTATCCCAGCCTACAGCTGATACTGGAAGAAGCTGGGGCCATGGAGCCTTAAGAGGAAGAGGAAGGCTGGACCCTTGCAGATGTCACAGCCATCTTGCTCCAACACATGGCCACAGACTTTGATGAGGGAAGTAACTTATACTTTATATCCTGGTAACTGTAAGCTTCTACCCAAAATAAATACCCTTCATAAAAACCAACAGATTTCTGGTATTTTGCATCAACACCCCCTTTGGCTGACAAATACAGAACTTAACTGAAGACATTTATTCAAAATATCCCACCTACAATAGGTTTACATGCATAGGAATGGATTAGCTCTAAGGACATGATTTTCTAAGATCCACAAAAACCTAGACTGTCACACACCACCCTCTGGACCCCAGAAATACATGTTCTTTCCATATGCAAAATACATTTATTGCACCACAATACTTCAAAAGCCTTAAATCTTTTTAGTAACAGTTTTAAATAAAGACTCTCATCAAAATCAGTTACAGGCATATAGTCTTTCCTGGTGCAAAAATTTCCCTCTGACTGTGGAACTGTGAAACTTAAATAAGTTAACTGCCTCCATTATACAAAAGAGGGACTTTCATGAAATAAACATTCCCAATATCATAGAGGGAAATTGGAAAGTATACAGGGGTCACAGTTTCCAAGTAGTTCTGAAAATGTACAAGGAATACTCCCTTAAATTTCAAAGTCTGAGAGTCACCTAGAGAACCAAGGTTTCTTCTCCTTGGGGCCAGATGGAGCAGAAGTTCCACCCTTTCCAAAGTCTTGTCCAGTGGCCATGTTCCCAGCTCCACAATGATCAAGCATTTGGGGGCATCAGAAGTTTAGACCCCATCCTCTGTGAACAATGGGATGACAACCAGACTCCCATTCCCAGAAGAATGTGCTCCACCCTCTCTGAAGCCTGGGAGGCAACAGTCTTCCAACAGTGGCGCACAAGGCAACCCTTCTCTAAGCTGCACTGAGATTCTGGGCCCAGATGGCAAATGAGCAGGCCAAAGACTCTAGTCTCTGGAAGTACACCTACAACCTGCAGCACCACATATAGGTTTGAATAGAAGGGACTGATGGACCTTGTGCAGGGAGGACCTATTTGAGTCCAAATCTATCACTCTCAGGAGCACAGATTCCAGAGTAGTGCCCACTGGTAAGGCTCCAAACTCTTGAGCTATCTGCCCTGATATAACACCCGGGTGTCTCCAGAGCCCTCAGGAGCCCCTCTATTTGGGGTAATATCCACATTGGAAGCCTATGAGGTCCTACTGAGATGTGCATAAGCATTACCTCTGGGACGACCTCCTAATTCACCCCAATGTCTCCTAGCCACATAAACTCATTTTTCTTTACCCTTTCTCCCCTTTATTCAAGGTCTTTTTCCAGTCATATTGCCAGCTGGCACTAGGTAGTAATCCCTCGTTGCCAGGGAGGCTCACCCCGATGAGCCATGTCCCACACTGGGAGGGAGGCAATGCATTCACATGCTGAGTTTGGTTTAGAGAGAGGCCACATCTGAGCAACAAGGAAGGCCCCAGGAGGCAACCCTTAGGCTCCTCATAACAATAGGCTAAGTTTCAGTTTCAAGAGCAAAGACTCATAAGGCTAGTCACCGATAACAAGAGTTCATCAGTGGATAATCCTCTCTAGCCATACACTGCCTTTGCACTTGGATGACTGTTGCTGCACCCTTGGAGAATGTGGCAGAGCTCTCCAGGATGGGAATTCAGTATTCTCTCATTTATTGAGTGACTCTACCTCCACTGTGACCACGCCCTGTGAGCATTTGAACAATTTTTTATACCTTTTATGTATGTTCAGGTGAACTTCCTCCCATGAATCCCCCATCCCGACACCCCCCCACCAATGATCCTCTCCCACCCCAGTTGTAGCCCTTCTGTGATCCAAAGTCTCCTTAAAGATGAAGCCCATGTAATAGCCAAATACAATTAATAGGAAAATGAAATAATAATTGTAAGTGTAAATGTAAGAGATAAAATACGTGAAAACTTAAAAAAAATACTAGAAGTAAAATAAAGAATTGGGATATTCAAAAACTGGGAAAAAGAAATTTAAAAAAAATAAAAATTTATTTTGACATTTTGCCTTTTATCACTGCAATATCAGGTGTACGGTCTGTACTGTGGCACCTTCACCCACTCACTCCCCAGTGTCTCACTATTTTTCACTTAATTTTCAAAGAAGTTTTAGGTTACAGCAAAGTCACACATAGAATACTAAGAGACTCTCATATACCCAACCTCCTCCCCCTTTACTCACCCCATATTAAAACCTTTTTGTATGTGGATATTAGCATTGTTATACTATTATACAGATAGTGAAACATAGCTACGAAACATTGTCAATGGTTCACAGTATGGTTTATATTTTAGACCATACAATTTTATGCATTTTGATGATATTTGCCATGTCCTTTGTCCATCAATGTAAGGTAATGAAAAACATTTCCACTGACCACTAAATATCCCCTGTTTGATCAATTCTCTTCCTCCCTTCCCATTCCCCTGGGGCCCACGATGATCCCCTGGCTTGATTCACTGGATGAAAAGATTCATAGTTACATGTCACATGAGGTCTTGACACACTGGTTTGTCCTCCCCTATTAGGAACTGCCATTGCTCATAAGAGATGCCCACCTGTCTGTTTCTGGACAAATCAGTCCTCCCAAAGATGGGAGTCCATCTCCTTTTGGCTCATTGTGTGGGTCTCCACCCACTGATACAACACATTATGACAGGATGAACACTCACACACTCCCAAGAAGCCTGCTCCAGATGCACCCTGTCCCAAATGCCCTCCCAACCAACACCCTGAACCAGTGACACTTCCTTGTCATATTGCCATAAAAGCATTGCCACCTCTGCTCTTTCAACCTCATACCAACAAATCCCATGTGTTCCCCTGGTCCCTCTCCCAACTCTCCTCCCAGTATCCTGGGTATACTAACCCACCATTCCCAATTACCCACCTGTCAACCCTGCACCACCAAGTGCAAAAATATCACTACCCACCTGTACAATCCCTTCAATACACAACTATACATATAATTGAATTCTTCAATGATAAACATTCAATACATAAATTTTTCTCACTCTTTTATAAGAACTAGGAAAAAATAACTTTTTACAATTCAGCAAAAACTGGTAAAATTTTCGATTCCATGAACAGTATCATTCATGTCAAGAGAGATTCTCTTAAAAGTCACCTAATGACAGTATTTAAGGGTAAAGTGGGTATGAATTAGTTGCTATTCCCTAATCAAGTTTTGGAGCAGAAAGAGCACCATTAACTTAGAAACAGTCATAAAAAGGAAAATATCACAGGGAAAATTCCCCAACATCAACAAATTATTTGGAATGTATCAAACTGTTTTTAAGAATAATTTTTCTCTTATTATATGATCTAGTAAGCAGGTTATAAAATATATTTTAGCACAGTTAAAGGATCAAATAATTACTATTAAACAAATTATTTCACTCTACTTATTAAATACTCTTCATGACATCTCTAGATCTGCACCTTACTTCAGCAAGGTGTTCCAGGGATAAAGACATCCTGATCTATTTTTATGCTAAGTATTGTAAGGATGGGTCTTGGAGAACTCAAAAAGTATAAATTCAAATTCCAAACCCTCTGAAGGGCAGGCCTGCAGTTTCACCTTCAAAGCCTCAACTACAGCAAAGGAATTCTTCATGAATTCCTTCTGTCTGTAAACTTCCATCTATTATACTCATTTAGCTACTTTACTCTTCTTCCTCAAGTAACCAGTCTTTGCCCACAGATGTCAATTTTAACCCACTCCCTTCTGGTGGCCTTAGATCTTCCTTCTAAAAAGAAAGGAATTCCCTTGAAAAAGGAAATTCCTTGTGAAATGAGTTTTAAATCAGGTCAAGGAATTTTTACAAAAGAAGAATAACACTGGACCCACCGATAAGATATTAAGACTTACAACAAATCCATCAATTAATATACAGTTTGTTGTTGATAAAAAGAGTAAAATCAATGGGAAAAGCAGAACGTGGAGGAACAGGCTAAATATTTATGGAGACATGGCACACTTTAGAAATGGCACCAAACCTCTGTGAAGAATAGCGAGTTGTCTGACTCCACAGAGGCAAAGTAGACCCAATTCTTAGTGATTATCTCACAGCATTAGTAAGCTAAATTCAAAGAGGGCAAGAGAGGTAAAATAACAAATCTAAAATTCTAAAGCTACTAAACATCTCAGCTACATAAATGGTGGGCCTTGAAAAATACAGGGTCCCTTGATTAAAAATTTTAAGGAATTTCAAGAGAGTGAGCACAAATCACTCAGCCAAGAGAGAAGCCCTTCAGAGCCCAGGGCACTGTGAAACCTGTTAGATCAAGGCTCAAGAAGCCTGCATGGCTAATAAAATTCAAGATCATATCATGATGATTTGAGGAGGAAAACTACTTCATAAAAAACACCCTGAATGAAAATAACATAAAGAAGAAAATTCCTGGTCCTGGCTTCATCATCGTTTATTCTTACAACATTCTTCCCAGCACCCAGGGGACACACTCTCTCAGGATTTTTATGTCTATCATTCTAGAATTGATAAAAAGGCAAGCAGATATCTGAAAAAGAGAAAGAAGTTTTGAACATGAAGAAATTATACTGCAAACCAAACTGAATTACCATGGTAAATAATGTTCTCCTATTTATATTCACTGAGTGTGTAAACGAGAAAAGCCTCCTTGCCTGGAAGTCTGAATGTTCAACTAGGTAAGAATGAAGTAGAAAACAAGCTAGCAAGTTGCCTATGTAGACTATCTGTAGTGAGCGATCTGTCTTCCTGCTACTACTAAATTTAAGTGCCCAGAATTTACAACCAGCTTCCGATATTATAGTGGACAGCTCCTTGAGGTTGTAGGTTAGGGAGACACATTTCCACATTTTTGTTTTGCTATATCTCATTTTCAATAATATGCCTGATTCTCTAGACATTTACAAAGCAGTTTAAATAATTTAGTAAAGCAGGGTCTCATTTCTAATTTTCTTTAAAACTTAGGAAGAGTTTATTTTCAATGGATTTTTGACACAATTATGTTCAATGAGTCAGAGACTCAAAAACGGTATGTGGTTTATCATCTCTATTTTAAATAAGGACAGTAAAATCCTTTAAATACATAAAATATATATGGCTATAAAAAATCTTTTCTAAGAGTTTGGAAATCAACACATATCTAAGTGTAGTAAAGATTAGATAATTTCTCCAAATTTCTTGCACTTATAAAACCTAGAATCTCATGGGTTCCTAAAAAAGAACTTTCAAGTACATTCAATTTTTTACTCTAGTAACTTCAAATTGGTTCTTCCCCCTTCAATAATTTCTCATACTTTGAATAATTCCTTCTTTATAGAAATCTCCCCAATACCTGCATCCCTATTCAGAATTCCTTGCAGTTTTTGTTCTTTTAACAGTTCTTGCCACTCCTCTAAGTTTCTCACATATCGTTGCTTCTTCGTTTCCCAAAAGAGCTACTACATCTGGAAATAAAAAGGACAAAGAGGAAGCTATCTCACAAAATATGTCTTGCTTTATGAGTGAACCTAAAGGAGATAATGTCAGGTACTTTGCAAATAAAAGAACAAAGAAGACTCAAAAATTGTTTCTGCCTTTATGTAAACAGTTCTAAATTTACTCAAATATTAAACCTTATTATTATTAACTTATTTTCATTTCTTCAATAATTTCATCACTGAAGAAAACACTATAATTTCAAATCCATAGTGAAATAAAAATTAATGCATTACACATTTGTAGGAAAGGAGTTTATTTGATGAAAGAGTGGAGGGACTGATCTGAGGTTCACATTAATGGAAGTACAGCGATATGGTGAACTTCACTAGAGATAGATTATTCCTTAATACCTGAAGAGTAAGTTATAGCCATCAAAATAAGAACAGAACCTAAGGAAATAGGTATAAAAGAAGAAAAGATTTCAATGGAGCTGAAGTCTTGGATTCCTCAAGGAGAATTTAGTGTTGTGTGATCTGAAGGAGAACTCTTGAGTCCGTGGAAGGAAAGATCTTACTTAGGGATGCAGGTGCCAGGAAATAGAAAAGATTTCCAGGAACCAGAGAAGGGATGTAAAATATCATTGTCATCAAGAAGTAATTTGGTGATCCTGTTTTGAGAGAACTTACCAGGAGATAAGGCAGTAAGCTCCATATGCACCTCAGGTTAAAATCCGAATGATGGGGGCTCAATTCCAACCCCAGAACCACCTGCATAATGCCTCCAGGGATATAAAACAGTAAGGGATCAGAAAGAGGTCACCTATGATGCTATTTACATTATAACAGGAAGAAAGATTATGAGACTATTTTAATCACTTTTTTGTTTGTTACAGATGTCATGGTTCTAATTAGTTCATCCCTGTCCAGTTTCAATAAGTTAAAATCCATCAGGAGGCTTCTAATTTCACTTTTGAGAGTACTGTGGTAGAGTACATTACAAATATCATGCTGTTAGGACTGACTTGGGAAGAGGAAAGTTGGATAAGTATATAGATGTTCACAGCCAAAGAGGATGTTGGACTTACACGATGGAATGCAGAGAGAAGGGAAATATTAATGCATAACATAACAAAGAAAAAAAACTGTGTAACAGTCAATATGTAGGCCCATGTTAGGTAAAACATCTCATTTTAGAGACAAGTAAAACAGCCATACTATTCTTCTAAGCATTTTTGTCTTGGAGAAAAGATCATGGGCAGGAAGGATTTGACCCTACAAATTTAATGATTCCCAGATGTTATTTTGCCTTTTCTTCTAGTGATGTTGAATCAAACCTCAGTCACTGAATTTCTCCTCCTGGGAATGACAGACATCCAAGAGTTGCAGTCTCTTCTCTTTGTGGTTTTCCTCACCATCTACATCGGCAGTGTGGCTGGGAATGGGGCCATCCTGATGATAGTCACCTCTGATCCAAGATTCCTCTCTCCTGTGTACTTACTCCTGGGAAATCTCTCATGCCTAGGTATCTGCTACTCCACGGTGACTCTGCCAAAGATGCTGGCACATCTCTTCTCACAAAGCAATTTCTTTCATGCGATGCATAAGACAGCTGCATTTCTTCCACTTCTTGGGCAGCATGGAGACGATGTTGTTGAGCATGATGGCCTTGGACCACTTTGTGGCCATCTGCAAACCACTTCATTACATTGTCATCATGAATCATCAGCTCTGTATCCAGATGGCCAGCACAGTCTAGGTCATTGGTTTTTTCTATGCCCTGCTCCACTCCATAATGACCTCTCACTTGAACTTCTGTGTTTCCAACCATATCCATCACTTCTGTGATGTTAAGCCACTGCTGGAACTGGTCTGGGGGAACGTTGACCTCAACCAGTGGTTGCCTAATACTGTCACGGGCACCATTGGCACAGGCCCCTTCTTTCTGTCACTTCTCTCCTATTTCTACATTCTCACCTATCTCTTCTTCAAGACTCATTCTTGCAGAATGCTTCAGAAAACACTGTCCACTTGTGCCTCCCACTTCATGGTAGTCATTCTTTTCTATGTTCCTGTTCTTTCCACCTACATTCGTCGTGCTTCAGGAAGCTCCATGGAGCAGGATGCTGACATTGTCATCATGTACAGTGTGGTCACTCTTGTACTAAACCCACTGATTCACCTTGAGGAATAAGGAGGTGAAGCAGGCATTGAGTAGGGTGATCAGAAGAAAGTTCTGACTTGAATTAATTTCAGAAATCTTCTAAGGGATTCATAAGTATGCAATGAGAAAGTAGAGGTTGAGTTTATACTTTGTCTCAAATAGTTTATAATATATATAAAAAAGGGCCTTGGGTATAAATAAATAAATGGAATGTCTAGTCTAGGTGTATTAAACAATGCATTCCTATGTATCATAAGAGAAATGTGAACTGATGGACAATGGAATTGAAACCATAATGGTGAATTTGTTTTAGTATATTAATTGCCATAAATTTGTTACATACTCTAATGTACTCTAGTATGAAATCAGATAAAGTAATATGCTTATAATACTCAGGTGGATAGAATTAGTCCTGTTTATCTGTGTGATACTTCTTGATTAACACATTTTAATGTGAAGGATAAATTACTATTAATATTGTTCTTGTTGTTATTATTAAATTTTCAGTATGTTGATTTAGTGTCATGATTACTCACCTCTAAAACATCTCTTAATTCACACATGAGTTAAGTAGAATTTTTCAAAGTTATGGCATGATTTTTTCTTCTCCAAGCAGGGAAAGGAGTAAGTAATTAAAGCCAAAGTCATTGTAATCAATAATTAACAGAAATAAAATAACCAATGGGTCACCTAAAGTGTTCTGAAACCTGTCTTTCCAGTGGTCTTTTGCCGTTCATCTATCCAAACTGTCAAAGAGTCCTGTGAAATTACATAAAACTGCAGGCAGTTTGAAAAAACTCTGCAGAATTCCTTTCATCTAACAACTGTATCATTTTCCCTTTTCCTTGGACATAAAATTATGGCTTTCAAATCTCTTTCACCTTTTTTGTTTTCCTTTTTGACAGGGTGTATTATAATATTGTGTTATACTTGTAAAATAGGAAAAATTCATTAAAACTTTGTATTGTTTCCTTTCTGTCAACAAATTCATAATTTAAAGCAACTAAGTGTTAGGTACTGAGATGATTTTGGAGAAAATAGACAAAAGTTTTGATATTCCTACCTCGAGGTACCTATAAGTGACAAATAATACTAAAATGCTGGGTATTTGCCAGCATTTTTATGTATTAATAAAGTCAGTCAGACCAAACCATGAAAATACATTTTGAAACATCAAAACATCCTCAAAGTCTGCCCTCAAATACTACCCATGACTGAATTTAATTAGACAACATGCTGAGTGATATATGACTATAATCATTGTAAAAATCATAGAGCAATCAGCCAGTTATTTGTGGAAACTAACTGGAAAGCTCTATAGTAAATGACTAGGCAGCTTAAGCAAAAGATCAGGGAAAGAGAGAGTCAGAGAGCCATGCCAAAACCATGAAGCCAGGGTGACTGTGGGATGCCCAAGCCTGAACCTTCAAAGAAAGGACACCAAAGGCTTGACATCTAGGGCAAAATAGACTTCACTAAAATATCCTCACCAATTCACAAAACTAATAAATAAGAAAGCAACAAAAACAGAAATCCCTGGAGAGAGAGAGAGAGAAGCTAAAGCATATACTGAATTGCTACAATACCTAAAAATTCCAGTTTTCAACAAAAAATTGCAAGACATGTAAGAAGTAGGAACATATGACCCAAGCATAGAAAACAATAGACAATTGAAACTGCCTGTGAAGGGAAGAGATGTCACATTTTAATAGAGAAAAACTTTCAAAACTACATCAAAAACATGCTCAAAGAACTAAAGAAATTTGTCTAAAAAGGAAAAAGGAAGTGAGAATACTATCTCACCTAATAGAGAATATCAATAAAGAGATAAACATTATTAAATAGGAAATAAATAGATATTCTGGATTTCAAAGGTGTAATGGCTGAAATGAAGTTTTCACCAGATGAATTCAATAGCAATTTGAACAGTCAAAAAAAAAACAATAAGTGAATTTGAAGATAGGCCAGTTAATATTATACAGTCTAAGGAACACAAAGTGAAAAGAGTGAAGATAAAAGGACAGAGGCTTAGATCTGTGGATCATCATCAAACATACCAACAAACACATAATGGGAGTCCCAGGAGGAGAGAAGAGTAAAAAAGGAGCTGAAAGAATTTTTTTTTTTTTTAATAATGGCTGTAAACACCCCACATTTAATGGAAAAACAGTAAATTTTTTGAGAGTTCCAAGAGTTCTCAATGGGTGTAAATGCAAATTCCAAATAATCCTCACTGAAAAGATGACATTGAGCAAACATGTGGAAATGGACAGGTTTTTAAGGGAAAGGAAGCGCTAGAGCAAAGTGGCTGAGGTTAGGGCATGGCTGCTGAGGATGAAGAAGAGCGAGGCTGCTGGAGCTATTTCAGAGTGAAGGACAGGCTAGTCAGAGGACAGGCGGTTAGAGGCAATGGGAGTTGAGATGGTGTTTTGCTTTAAAGGCCATTGCAAGAAATGTGGATTTTGAGTGGAGCCACTGCTGGGTCTTCAGGAAAGGGACATGATCTGATTTGTATTTTGAAAGGATTACTCTAGCTATTGTGGTGGCAATAGTCTGTAATAGGGAGAGGTTAGTTCCATTAGGAGACTACTGCAATCACTAAGGGAGAAGTGATGACTCACACCAGGGGAGGGAGCCATCATCACTTGTTGTATTTGTGATACTTTAGGTGATGAAATAAGAATCATTTTCTGGTGACTCCTATGGGAAGTGTGAGAGAAAGAAAGAATGATGCTTTTGAATGAGGGATGCAATTGCCAACCAGAGACTTGAAGAAGAGGTCAGATTTCCACTGCTGCCATAACAGGTTACCAAAAGTTTAGTGGCTTAAAACAATAAAATGTTACTTTCTTACAGTTTTGATGTCTGAAGTAAGTCTCCAAGGGCTAAAATCAAAGTGCTGTAGGCTGCAGTCCTTTCTGGAGGCTCTAGGGGAGTATAAGTTTCCTGCTCATTTGGGTTATTGTCTGGATTCAGTTCCTCGTGGTTGTAAAACTGAGGCCCCCATTTTCTTGCTGCCTATGAACTGAAGGCTAACTGCTTCTAGAAGCAATTCTTTGCTAGAGGCCCCTGTCCTCCATGCCCAAAGCCACAAACAGTGGGCTGTGTCCTTCTCATGTTCCATCTCTCTGACTGCACTTAGACAGTTTCTCCACTTTCACGAACTATTTGGAAACTGTCACTGCCAGAGAAGCTGAAGGAGACCTGATAGGACTAAATGTAATGTGGTGCCTTGGATAGGATCCTGGGACAGAGAGAGGACAAGGGGTTAAGCTAATGAAATCCACATGAAATCAGGGTTTGGTTACTAATAATGAATCAATATTTGTATCTCAATTTTATTTAATTTTTTAAAAGATATTTAGAATACATGAATGTTACACAAAAAATACAGGGATTCCCATATGTCCCATTCCCCACACTTCCCACACCCTCCCACATAAACATCCTTCATTAGTGTGGCACATTCATTACAATTGATAAATGTATCCTGGGCCTTTGCCATTGAGCATGGACCATAGCTCACATTGTAGTCTACACTCTCTCCCACACAGTTCTGCATGTTAAGTGATGATGTAAAATGGCCTATATCTGTCATTACAAGGTCATTCGGGGCAAATCCCAAGTCCCGAAAAAGCCCCCGTATTACAACTGTTTTCCCCCTCCCTGCCCCCAGAGCCTCCAGTGGCCACTTGCTCCACATCAATGTTGTAATTTCTTCCATTGCTAGAATCACAATATGTCTATAGTAGAATACCAGTAAGTCCACTCTAGTCCATGGTTCTTTACTCAATACTGAGTATTCTGGGATGGTGATGTCCACTCCACCTCTAATTGAGAGCGGGCTTATATGCCATGGGAAAGATGGATGGGACTATCTTGCTTGCAGTTACAGACTCTGTTTCTTGGGATGGTCGTTGTCCATCATGATCTGCTTGTTAGTTGTCCTGGGTGAGTCCAATGGGATGTAGAGAACATGTTGCAACTCTGCTGAGGTTCCAGGCCCAGCTGGCACATGGACAGACCAAAGACTCTTGTCTCTTGGACATACACCTTCAAACTCCAGCACCAAGTATAGGTTTAAATAGAAGAGACAGATGAGCCATGTGCAGGGAAGACATAACTGAATCCAACTCTGTCAGTCTCAGGAGCACAAACTCCAAAGTAGGACCCACTGGTAAGGTACCATACTCCAGAACTATCTGCTTTGACCATAGGACCTGGGTGTCTCCAGAGCCCTCAGGAGTCCCACTATTTGGGGTAGGATCCACTTTGGCAGTTTATGAGAACTTGCTGAGAGGTGCATAAGCTTTACGTCAGGGTGACTTTTTTAGGAGTAATGTTTCCATAACTTGTTGAGTTGCCTTTTTCTGTTATATTTTTTCAAATTCAAAATAGATATTAAAAAAAAATATTTTGGCTATTCAAAAACCTTTGTGCTTCCATATAAATTGTACTATCAGCTTGTCAATTTCTTTTTAAAAGCCTGCCTTGGTTTTTATTGGAATTGCATTTAAACAATAAGCAAATTTTGGGTGAACTGATAACAATAAATATTCCAATCCTGGACATGGTATTTCTTCACATTTTTGTAGGTTTTCATTACTTCCCTTCAGCATTACTTGTAGATTTCAGTGTAAAGACCTTGCACACTTTCTTTAAATTGATACCTAGTTATTTTATTATTTTAATGCTATTATAACTTGAATTTCTAATTTTCACTTTCCTAATTTTATGTTGTGTATACAAATAAAATTGACTTTTGTATACTGTCTTTGAACCCTGCAATCTTGCCATACTCACATACTAATCTAGAAACTTTTTGCCTTAGGATTTTCTATGTACATGATCATGTCACCTGTAAAATGAGACAATTTCTCTTCTGTTTCATAAACTGTATGCCTGTTATTTCCTTTGCTTGACAGTATTTTGTGTAATAGAAATGGCAAGAGTCCATGTTTCCTTTTTTTCATCTTAGAAAGTATTCATTCTTTCACCGTAAAACATGATGATATCTGCAGATTTTTCCTAAGTGCCCTTTAACACCTTGAAGAAGTTGCCATCTATTCCTTGTTTACTGAGACAGTTTATCAAAGGATGTTGAAATTTTAAATGCTTTTTCTGCATGAGGTTGATATTATTATTCTCCTTTATACTATTAATATGATAAATTAGATTAATTTTCATATATTCATCCCAACTTGCATTGGGGATAAAGCTCTCTTGGTCTTGATATATTATCCTTTTAAAATCATTTTGGATTCTATTTGCTGGTATTTTGAAAAGGATTCCTGAGACACATTGATCCAAAGCAGTAGTTCTTAAAAAGGGGTCCATGAGGTTGAAATGAAATTCAAAAAAACATTATTCTTGTGGGGACATGTTGGTGCAGGTGTGATATACTTATTAAATAATACACAGTACAATGTGGAATTAGTAAGGGTCTGTGGAAGAGAAAAGGTTAAGAATCCCTGATCTAAAGTTTTTGTATTACTCAGGGTTGGCTAAGGAAACAGATTGTTATAAGAGTTGTCTCACATGACTTTAGGGATGGGCAAGTCCAAATTCTGAATTCCATAGGGCAGGCTGCAAGCTGGGAACTCCAGTGAAGATTTCCCATGAATTGCCCAGGAGAAGCTGGCTGAAGTAGACATGAAAATTCCCTCTTCTTACTGCTGAAACCATCTCTTCTCCTTTTATGGCCTTCAAGTGATTGGATGAGACATCTCTCACTGTTGAAGGCAATCTCCTCAGTTGATTTTAGATGTCATCAGCCATAGATGCCATCAATGTACTGATGAGTTAAATCCATGAAATGTCCTCACCATGACAGTCAGGCCAGTGCTTGCTTGACCAAACAAACGGACACCACAACCTGGCCCAGTTGATACATGAATTTAACCACCACAGTTTTCTTTTGATACCTTTCTCTGCTTCTGGCAATACCTCACAAAATGATTTGGAAAGTGTGTTTTCCTCCTCCTTTATTTTCACTAAGAGTTTGTGTAGTATTGGTATTAATTCTTGCTTAAATATATGGTAGAATTCAACAGTGAAGCCAGTTGAGCATGGGAGTTTCAATTTGTGGGATAGTTTCTCATTATGAATTTAATGTCTTTAATTGATACAGGGCTATTCACATTTCCTATTTCTTCTTGATTCAGTTTTGATAAATTGTCTCTTTAAAGGAATGTGTCCATTTTGTCTCAGTTATCAAATGTATTGGAATAAGTTGTTTCTATTAGTCCTATATTAGCCATTTCATGCTATAAATGTACACTTAAATACTTTTTGCCAATGTTAAGTTTATTTCAAAAAATACAAATATGTGGCATTTCTCAAGTCCAAGTGTTTTGGAAACAGTTCCCAGCACTGCATAATGGCCTGCCCCCACCCCCTCTAAGGCCTGTCCCCACACTCTCATTCCAGCCTCTGCCCAAGTCCCTGCTGATTCCACCCCAAGACAATACTGACAGGGGGAGGGGGAGATTATATACTTTATCCTATCTCATCCCAGATGGACTCTAAGTAACAAGAAAAAAACCACACAGAACAAGATTTCTTAACTTAAATCAGAGGCAAAATTGGTCTGAAGTGCAAATAAAGGCAGGAAAATAAAAAAATGAAGTCAGGAATATGTTTAGCACCCACATATGGCCTTAAGCTTTCTCCCTCTTACGCCAGGGGGTCCCTGAATTGGACTCTGAGCTTCCTGGAGGCCAACTCAAAGAGGAAAGTTAATGACAGGACCCAAAACATACATGTTAGACAGTTATTCACAAGGAACCTGGTAATGCCTTACTGACACTGGAGAGAGGTTTCTTTCCCAGGGCTTGCCAAGAGAACATTATGGTATGTAGTGAAAAGTCTCCTCAACATTTTCATTTCCACAGGTACAACAGTACAGATGGACCTCTGAGATGTTGTGGATTCAATTCCAGACCATGGCAGTGAAGTGAATATTGCAATAAAATGAGTCACATGAAGTTTTTGGTTTTCCAATGTGTATAAAAGTTATGCTTACACTATACTGCAGTCTATTAAGTGTACAATAGCATTATGTCTAAAAACAATGCACATACCTTAATTAAAAATATTTTATTGCTAAAAAATGCTAACCCTCCCCTGACCCTTCAGTGAGTCATAATCCTTTTGCTGGTGGAAGGTCTGGCCTCTATGTTGATGGCAGCTGACGGATCAGGTGGTGGCTGCTGAAGGCTGCGGTGGCTGTGGAAATTTCTTAAAATAACACAACAAAGAAGTTGGCTGCATCGATTGACTCTTCCTTTCACTGAAGATATCCTTGTAGCATGTAATTCTGTTTGTGCACCTTACACAGAGTAGAACTTCTTTCAAAATTGGACTCAATTTTCTCATATTCTGCCATCGCTTTGTCAATGAAGTCTGTGTAATATTCTAAACACTTTGTTATTATTTCAAGAAAGTTAACAGCATCCTTTTTTAAATTTGTTTATTAACAACTTTACTTCAAATTCACAAAAATAAAAGAGAAAAAGGCAGCTCAAAAACTTAAGGAATATTTACTCCTAAAAAGTTTTTTTTCAGGCACTTTCATCTCATCTAATTGCAACTGCTGACCCAGCTGTTCCTCTAGTGTTCAGAAAGACTCACAGATGAACACAGATTAATAAATGACATAGTCAAGGTCTCATTATTATTGCAAAAAAAAAATGAACATAAAAATGCTTAATCGTATTCATATTTCACAAAACCAAACCCCTTATTCCTTTTTTACCTTTAATAGAATTAATATGGTAACAACTTTGCTTTTGTTATAAAAACATTACAATGTTGTTAACTATAACCCATAAATTACATTAATTACATTTTCCCATGTATCACCACACACTTAATACCCTCTAGTAGAAAAACATTCCTGTATTTATATTATTAACCACAATCCTCATCTAATTGCAAAATCCTTGTTATATATTCCCAATATTATCCCCCAGCTGTCCTCCAGCTAAAATTAATCTTTCCAGACTACTCAGCCATAATTACAGCCTCAATCAACACTGTTTGTTACATTCATTATGAAGTGTTACCAAGTCCAACCATTACCCCATATTTACATTTGACCTTATTAAATACTCTACATACATCCAACATCTTTGCCTCCTTCTCATCCCACATTCCATCTCCCACCAATCTATACTTAATAGTCCAAATCCGTAAGTTTACTCATAATATTTAGTTCATATCAGTGAGACCATAAAATATTCATCCTTTTGTGTCAGGCTTATTTCACTGGAGATAATATCCTCAAAGTTCTTCCATGTTGTCATGTGCTTCCCCAATTGATTTCTTCATACAGCTGAGTAATATTCCATTGTATGACTATACCACACCATGCTTATCCATTCGTTGGTTCATGGAAACTTAAGTTGTTTCCATTTTTAGAAATTGTGAATAATGTTTCTATGAACATCGATGTGCAAATAGCAGTTCGCATCCTTGCTTTCAGTTCTTCTGAATATATTCCTAGTAGCAGGACTACTGGATCATGTGGCAGCTCTATATCCTGAGGAACCGCCAGATTGTCTTCCACAGAGGTTGCACCATTTTACAGTCCCACCAACAGTGGAGGAATGTTCCTATTTCTCCACATCCTCTTCAGCACTTGAAGTTTTCTGTTGTTTTAACAGTGGCCATTCTTCATGGTGTGAGATGGTATCTCATTGTAGTTTTGATCTGCATTTCCCTAATAGCTAGTGATATGGAACATGTTTTTTTATGCATTATGGCGTGTATATTTATAATTTGGAAAAATGTTCAATTCTTTTGACCATTTTTAAATGGAATTGTTTTCATTTTGTCGTTAAGTTGTGTGTTCTCTTTATTATAACATGGAGATCTATCCCTTTTGAGATCTATGGTTTCTGAGGATTTTTTACCATTGGGAAGGCTGCCCTTTTACTTTCTTGACAAAGTCTTTTGAAGAACAAAAGTATTTATTTTTTAGGCTGTCCCATTTATCTATTTTTTCTTTTGTTTCCCGTGCTGTAGGTTTAAGATCCAAGAAACCACCAGCAATTACAAGATGTTAAAGATGTTTCCCTACATTTTCTTCTAGGAGTTTTAGGGTTCTGGCTTTTTATATTTGGGCTCTTGATCCATTTTGAATTAATTTTTGTATCAGGTGTGAGGTAGGGATCCTGTTTCTTTCTTTTAGATATGGATATCCAGTTTTCTCAGCACCATTTGTTGAATAAGCCATTCTGACCCAGCTGAGTGGGTTTGGCAGCCTTATCAAAAATCACTTGACCATAGCTGCGAGGGGCTGTTTCTGAACTCTAGATTTGGTCCCATTGGTCAATCTCTCTATCTTTATGTTAGTACCATGCAGATTTTATCCCTATAGCTAGATAATATGCTTTAAAGTCTGGAAGTGAGAGTCCTCCAACTTTGTTCTTTTTAAAGATATTTATATCTATTTGGGGACTCTGATCCTGCCAGATAAATTTGACGATTGGCTTTTCCAGTTCTACAAAGAAAGATATTGGAATTTTTATTAGGATTACATTAAAATCTATAGATCAGTTTGGGTAGAATTGACATCTTAATGATAGTTAAGTCTTCCAATTTATGAATATGGAATATCCTTCCATTTATTTTAGTTATCATTGGTTTCCTTTAGCAAGTTTTATGGTTTTCTGAATGCAGATCTTTATGTTCTTGGTTAAATTTATTCCTAAATATTAGATTCTTTTAGTTGCTATTATGAATGGATTTTTTTCTGACTTCCTCCTCAGATTGCTCATTAGTGGTATATAAAAAGGCTACTGATTTTTTTGCATATTACTCTTGTAACCTGCTGTATTGCTGAAATTGTCTGTAAGTTCTAATAGTTTGGTTGTTGATTTTGGGGGGATTTTCTAAGTATAGGATCATATCATCAGTGAATAACAAAATTTTTATTTATTTATTTTTCTTGCCTAAAGCTCTAGCTAAACTTCTAGCACCATATTGAATAACAGTGGGGAGAGTGGGCATCCTTTACTTGTTCTTGATCTCAGTAGGAAAGATTTCAGTTTTTCCCTATTAAGTACAATGCTAGCTGTGGGTTTTCCATATATGCACTTTATCGTATTGAAAAAGCTTCCTTCTATTCCTATCTTTCAGAGTGTTTTTAACAAGAAAGGATGTTATATTTTGTCAGGTGCCTTTTCTGCATCAATTGAAATGATCATGTGATTTTTCCCTCTTCAATTTATTAATGTGTTGTATTGCACTGATTGTCTTATGTTGAACCACTCTTGCAATACCTGGTATAAAGCCCACTTGATCATGATTTTTGCATCCACATTAATTAAAGAAATTGGTCTGTAATTTTCTAATCTCACAATATTTTTATCTGGCTTTGGTGTTAAGGCACCAGGGACTGAACCTGAGTCCTCCCAAGTGAGAAGTAGGTGCTCAATGGCTTGAGCCACATCCGCTCCCGTCACATATCTTTTCAATTTCAAATGTCCTATTTTTGATTCATTTATTCATTCTTCAAATATTTCAAATCTACTGTTATATGCCTCTAATGTATTTTCAATCTCATCCAGTGTGTCTTTCATTCTCATAAACCCTGTTACTTTTTTTGCAGGTTTTCAAACTGTTCTTTATGCTCACACACTGTCATCTTAATATTCTTTACCTCTTTAGTCATATTTTCCTTCATCTCCATAAATTGATTGAGGAGGTTTGTGTGAACATCATTTATTATTTGTTAAATCCTGAATCACATCTAGATTCTTGGTTTGTTCCTTTGGGCCATATCTTCCTGTTTCTTAGTGTGGGTGATTATATCTTTTGTTGACACCTAGGAATCTGCTTATGTTGATGATTTTGCTCTGTTGATCAATTTCTCTCTTGCCTAGGGGTTTTATTTAACAGCTCTTCTTTGATTTTTTGTTTAATTTTTTTAAAACTTTATTATTGTCCTGTTTCAGAAGTCAAAACTGTGGCAGGGAACCACTAATAGGGCCCAACCAGGTCTTCTGTTCCTGGTAAATACTCGAGAGAGACCCACAGGGGTATCAACGCATGGTTTTCCCTTTGTTTTCTCCATGTTTACATCCCCAGTCCCTCCTCGCCCATGCATGAAGCACTGTCCTGGTCTGCAGGGGTCCCCAAAATGGCTCCCTCAGACTACTTCTATGCCTTCTCCCTTATTTTGCAAGAGAGCTGTGCCCTGCCTGAGCTACTCTGATGCCATCTTGTTCACAGCATCTTCAACAGGAATAAATTCATTCTCAATAAACCACTTTCTTTGCTTATCCATAAGAAGCAAATCTTCATCCATAAAGTTTTTCTGTTTGTTTTTTTTTAATTTCTTAAAACTTTATTAAAGTATATCACTGGTACATAAACAAACATAAATAATAGCTGTGATATGACAAAATAAACATATATAACACCATACATGACTCTCAAATTCACCCTACCACCAATACCTTGCAATCTTGTGAAACATTTTTAACTAATGATGAAAGAGTATCCTCAAAATATTATTACTAACCAAAGTATCTTATACTTGGTTTATATTTTCACCAAGCCAACCTACTATTATTATTATTTTATATCATTTATACATGAACATACATAAACAAGTTTATAGTAAAAGTTGTGAACTTACAAAGCAATCAAGAATAACATCAAACAGGAATCACGTACATCAAACCACCACCAACACCTTGAATTGTTGTGAGACATTTGTTACAAATTATGAAAGAATATGGTCAAAATCTTACTACTAACTATAGCCCATATCTTACATTTGACGTATTTCCCCTGCAACCCACTATATTGTTATTTTAAAATTATATTCTATTACAGAAATTGTGAACTTACAAAACAATGATGCACATGTTCAGAATTCCCATACAACACCCCTCCACCAACACACCACAATATGTGGAATATTTGATACAGACCACGACACAATATCCTCAGACTATCACCACCAACCATGGCCCACAGCACACCCCTGGCACACTCCTTCCAGACTCCTCCATTATGAACATAGTACACCCTCGGCACAGATGCATGAACACTACAGCATTGCTGCCAACCACAATCCATAGGTCACTCCAGTTGCAGTTTTCCCCATGCTTCCCCACTTTCCCACCACCCTGCAATAGTGACATACATCTATTCTAGCTCATAAGACACTCTTGCATCTGTACCATCAACCAAGATTCTCATCTACCTCTGGGTTTACTGTGTTATTCAGTCCCTAGATTATTCCCTAGTTTTCTTTCAATTGACATTTTCATCATTGCACTGCCCTTTTCAGCCACATTCCCATTTATAAACCAGCTGTTACTCACTATAATGTGTTATCATCAACTTTATACATTTCCATACTTTTACAGGAAGGTTAATTAAATCTTCTACATACATTAAACATCAATAGTCCATCTCAGTCTGCTCTTATCTCCTTTAAGAATCCACCACATACCACAAGGTCTTAAAGATGTTTTCCTACATTTTCTTCTAGAAGCTTTATGGTTCTTGCTTTTATATTTAGGTTTTTGATCCATTTTGAATTAATTTTTGTATAGGGTGTGAGATAGGGGTCCTCTCTCTCTCTGGCTATGGATATCCAGTTGTCCCAGCACCATTTGTTGAATGAACTGTTCTGACCGAGCTGGTGAATTTGACAGGCTTGTCAAAAATCATTTCACCATAGATGTGAGGGTCTGTTTCTGAACCATCACTTCAGTTCCATTGATCTATGTATATGTCTTTATGCCAGTACTATGCTGTTTTTACTACTGTAGCTATGTAATATGATTTAAGGTCCAGAAGTGAGAGTCTTACAATTTTGAATTTCCTTTTTAAGATGTTTCTAGCTATTAGGGACCCCTTACCCTTCCAAATAAATATGATAATTGTGTTTTCCATTTTTTAAATACTGGTGGAATTTTTATCAGGATACCATTGAATCTGTATATTAATTTGCATAAAATTGACATCTTAATGTGTTTTTTTTTCTGTTTCTGCTTGTCTTCTCTTTAGGAGGAACTGGGAACCGATCCTGGGACCTTCTGGAGTGGAAGAGAGGTGCTCAATATCTTGCTCTGCCTCAGCTCCCTAGTCTACTACATCTCTTTTGTCTCTTTTCTGTGTCTCTTTTTTTGCATCAGCTTTCCGTGCGGGCCAGCATTTGGTGTGGGCAAGCACTCTGTGAGGGCCAGCACTCCAGATGGACCAGCTCTCTGCTCAGGCCAGCTTGCCTTTCACCAGGAGGCACTGGGAATCAAACCCTGGACCTCCTATATGGTAGACAGGAACCCAATCACTTGAGCCACATCCATTTCCTTCTAGTGGCTTTTAAAGTCTATTTCAGCTGATGTAAGTATAGTTACTCCAGCTTTTGTTGTTGTTGTTACTGCCATACATGGAATACCTTTTCCCAGCCTTTCACTGTCAATCTATTGGTACCCTTCAGTCTAAGGTGATTATCTTGCAGACAACATATAGATGGCTTATATTTTCTGATACATTCTGTCCTTTGATACAGGAATTTAATCCATTAATATTCAATGTTTTTATTCTAAAGGCCATTCTCATTTCACCCATTTTGACCTTTGCATTTTATGTGTCATACTTCATTTTCACCACTGTTTTGAGACTTTTAGTTACTTTTAATGATAATCTTCATTTCTAGACTGTCTTCCAGGCCTCTCTCTCCTGTCCTCTTTTCAGACTGTAGCAATCCCTTTAGTACGTCTTGCAAGGCCAGTCCCTTGGCTACAAACTCTCTCAGTTTCTATTTATCTGTGAATATATTCTAAACTCCCCTTCATTTTTGAAAGACAATCTTGCCAGATATAAGATTCTTGGCTGGAAGTTTTTCTCTTGCAGTATCTTAAATATATCATACCACTGTCTTCTTGCCTTCATGGTTTCTGATGAGAAAACAGCACTTAATTTGATTGGGTATCCTGTATATGTTATGCATTGTATTTCTCTTGCTTTGTACACTTCTCTCTTTTTCTTTGGCATTTGAAATTCTGGTTAGTATTGGTCTTGGAGTTGGTCTATTTGAATTTATTCAGATGGGAGTACATTGTGTTTCTTGGACACAGCTATCTATGTCCTTCAATAGGGTTGGGAAATTTTTTACAATTATTTCTTCAAATATTCCTTCACCTCCCTCTCCCTTATCTTCTCTTTCTAGGACACCCATGACAAATATGTTTGCATGTCTCTTGCTGCCGTTTAGTTTCCTGAGACCTTGTTCAATTTTTTCCATTCTTTTCTTCATCTGTTCTTTTGTATGTTCACTTTCAGTGGCCATATCTTCAAGCTCACCAATCTTTTTTTCTGTCTCCGCAAATCTGCCATTATATGATTCCAGTGAATTTTTTTTTATTTCATTTATTGCACCTTTCATTGCCATAAGATCTTCTGTTTTTCTATGTATGCTTTCAAATTCTTTTTTATACTAATTCAATGTCTTCTTAATATCCTTAATCTCTTTAGCCATATCATTGAATTTATTAAGGAGCTTTGTTTGAACATCTATGATTACTTTTCTCAACTCTTTTATGCCATCTGGAGGCTTATCCTGTTCCTTTAACTGGGCCATTTCTTCCTGTGGATTGTAATTTTTTGTTGGTGTCTTGGCATCTGTCTTATTAGTTGTATTAATATTGGGTGCAGTTTCTTCCTTTAGTTTAGGGCTTTCTTGCTCTTTCTCCCTTGTCTTTATGTGGTAGGAGTCAAGGGTGTAGTTGGTGCTATAATCTGTGGAAGTTCAAGCTGCCTGCATTGCCAAAGGGACCAATGAAGCTTCTCCCAACTTTCTCCCTTGCCCAGGGGTAGGGACAGAGCCACAGCTGTGTGTAATACTCCAAGTCATGCAGGCCTGGACCCTAGTTCCCCTAAGAGGCTGATGAAGCTTCATGGCCCTTCCTCTCCTGCCTGGGGTGGAGATGGAGCTGCAGGTGTGGGCAGCAATCTATGCCATGTGGGTCCAAAATGACCTCATTTGTCCCAGTCAAATTCCAACTATTCAGTCTGTACCAACTGAATGTACCTGCAGTTTACTGGAGAGGCTGGTGCAGGTACTGAGAGCTTCCTCCTTACCAAAGCCCTAGGCTAGGGCTGCACTCCAATCTTGGTGGAAAGAAGCTGGTCTCCACCATCACTGTGATTTTCAATCAGCCTGTCTTCCCCTCATGCTGGGACTGGATTCAAAATTGTGGCTGCTGGTCTCTTTGTGACTTAGTTTCAAATTTTAGCTGTTCTCAGGATTATACTTTAGCCAGCCAAATTTACTAATCAGTAGCTGAAGTTGGTGCTCAACCATCTCTACTTTCCCTGTTTTGGGGAAATGGATTTCCATCTCCAGCCACAGAATAGCTCCTGAGGGAGGCTTGTGCCATCAGTGGAGGATAGGCACCAGCCTCTGTGGTGTGGGGTGCTCTATTTATGAATCCTCTCTGCACATAGGCAGTCCCCTCCTTCTATTCTTTCAAGGATGTTGCAGGATGTTCTTCTGTCTCCTGAAGCCCCCAAACAGGTGCTTTAGATAGCTCTGGGTGGTTACCAACTGCCCTGTAGCACAAGCTGTCACTAAGAGCTCCTTACTCTGCTGCCATACTGCTGGTTGTCTCCACCTATAAAGTTTTATCATGAGATTGCACCAATTCTGTCATATCTTCAAGCTCCACTTCTAACTCTAGTTCTATTGCTATTTCCACCACATCTGCAGTTACTTCCTCCACTGACATCTTGAACTCCTCAAAGTCATCTTGGAAGATTGGAATCAATTTCTTCCCAATTCCTGTTCATGTTGATATTTTGACCTCCTCCAGCCAGGACCAGATGATTTCACTAGTGAATTCTATCAACTATTCAAAGAAGAATTAACACCTATTCTTCTCAAACTCTTCCCAAAAAAATTGAAGAGGACAGATTTCTTCATAATGAGGTAGGCTTGATTAGAGATTTAAAAGACCAACCTGGGACCTGGCAGAAAAACATGGCCATGAAACATGTGGCCATGGAGACCCCACAAGATGGCTGCTGGAAGAACCACATGAGAACCCCCATTTGGAAAGGGATTTTGTCTGGAATCAGGAAAAACTCTGGATATTATCAAGGGGCCATGTCACTGGGCCCTGCTGGGCAATTGAAGGGTTGTGTAACCAAAAACAGTGAGCACCAAAGCTAAATCGGGATGTTTTGCTTTTCTCTCCTGCCTGGACCAGCACAAAAGTAGACGTGGGGACATGTAATCTCTAAGAGGGACTTGTAATCTATAAATTGACCTTTTTCCTCTCTTTGCCTGGACCAGTCTGCCAGTATACCAGGGACCATTAATTTGTTACTTTATTTCTCTTCTCTCATTTTCTTAATAAACTCCTGGCCTAACTAAACTGGCATATTCTTAAATTCTTTTTGTAACATAGCAAATGACACAGAAAAAGCCAGCAACACTAACTCATTCTCTGAGGCTAATATCACTCTGATAAAGCAAGATGAAGACATAAAAAGAAAATAAAACTACAGGCCAATATCCTTTATGAATACAGATGAAAAAATTACAACATGTACTAACAAACCATACCCAACAGCATATTTTTTCACAAACAATTTTATTAATACATATTGATACATATTAGTAAAGCATAAATCCATCCAAAATGTACAATCAATGGTATTTGATATAATCATATAGTTGTACATTCATCATTTCAAGTATATCTCTTTTTCCAATAGCATATTAAAAGCCTTTTTTTTTTGTAGAAATGTAAATGCCAAGACCCAAATTCACATAGAATTTCAAAGGACCCCAAATACCCAAAGCAATCTTTAAAAAGAAGATCCAAATTGTAGAACTCAACTTACTGATTGCAAAACTTACTACAAAGCCATAGTAATCAAAACAGCATGGCACTGGCATAAAGACAGTTATATAGACCAATGGAATAGAATCGAGAGTGCAGAAATAAATGCACATACCTATGGAATTTGATGAGTGCTAAGTCCACACAATAGAGAAAGAATAGCCTATTCAACAAATAGTGCTGGGAAAACTGGATATGCACTTTCAAAAGAATGAAGTTAGACCTCTACCTCACACTATATACAAATATTAACTCTAAAAGGATCAAGAACCTAAACAGAAGAGCTAAAACCATAATTCACCCAAAAGAAAACATAGTGGGCAGGCCTCCATAACGTTGGATTTGGTAGTGAATTTTTAGATATGATACCAAAATCACAAGAAATGAAAGAAAAAAAAATAGACTCTGGCATAGTTTAAAATTTGTATGTCAAAGGACACTATCAAGGAAGCAAAATGAACCTACAGAATGGGGGGAAATAATTGCTAACCCTATATCTGATAAAGTTTTAGTCTCCAGAATATTTAAAGAAATCCTACAGCTCAACAAATAACCCAATTTAAAAATGGTAAAGGACTTGAATATATATTTTTCTAAAGAAGATATACAAAAGGCCAATAAAGACATGAAAAGATGCTCATCATCATCAGTCATCTGAGAAATGTGTAACAAAACCACAATGAAATGTCACTTTACACCAACCAGCACAATTAATTTTTTAAAAAAACTGAAAATAATAAGTGTTGGTGAGGATACAGAGAAATAGGAACCCTGATACATCACTGGAGGTACTGTAAAATGGTGCAGCCACTATGGGAATCAGTTTGGCAATTCCTCAGAAAGTTAAGTATAGGGTTAACATATGATCTGTTAATCCCACTTTGTGGTATATTTCCAAAAGAGCTGAAAGCAGGGACTCTGACAGATATGTGTACACCAATACTTACAACAGAATTATTCACAATAGCCAAAAAGTAGAAGCAACCTGGGTACCCATCAACAGATGAAAGGATAAACAAAAGGTAGTATATCCACTACAATGGAATATTATTCTACCATAAAAATGAATGATGTTCTGATGGATGATACACCATGGATCAGATATAAGAAGACAAATATTGTATGATCTCACTTACATGAAGTACCTATAAATAGCAAATTTCATAGAGACATATAGTAGATTATAGGTTACCAGGGGCCAGAGAGTATGTGGTGGAGGTAGTTATGCTTAATTGGTGCAGAATTTCTGTTTTAGCTGATGAAAATTTGGAGTAATAGTTATTAGGGATGATAATTCAAAATTGTGACTGTAATTAATACTAGTGAATTTTATACTTAAAAGTAGTTAAAATGGGAAGTTTTGGGTTATTATAAGTTACTACAATAAAAATTTTTGAAAAATAGATATCATGCAAACACCAACCCAAAGAAAGCTGGAATTCATTAATATCAGATATATAGACTTCAGAACAAAGAATGTTACAAGGGAAAAAGAGTAACATTACATAATGAAAAGGGGTCATGACAGTTTTAAGCTAGGTGGGCCCCAGAAGACCATGTCCTTAAAGCTAATCTATTCTTGTGCATGTAAACCTATTACAGGTGGGACCTTTTGATTAAATTACTTCAGTTAAGGGTCTTTGATTAGTTTGTATGACCCAGGGTGGGTATTAATCCTCTTACCAGTGTCCTTTATAAATTAATTCAGCAAGGCTGCAGAGACAAAGAGAAATGCCCAGAGTCTGAAAGGAAGCCACAGAGGGAGCAGAAGGTAACAAAGCCCAGAGGAGAAAGGAGAAACCAGCAGATGCTGCATTGTGCCTTGCCAGATAAGAGAGGAATCCAGGAAAACTAACAGCCAGTCCTTGGGAAGAAAAGCATTGCCTGATGAAGACTTGATTTGGGCATTTTTTCAGCATCTAAACTGTAAGCTTTTAAACTAATAAATCCCCATTGTAAAAGCCAACCCCTTTCTGGTATATGGCTTTGCCAGCCTTTAGCAAACTAAAACAGGGGTCAATTCTACCCCCATCCCAAAATGAAATCTCAAATGTGAATGCACCTAAAAACAGAGCTTCAAAACACATGAAGTGAAAACTGATAAAACTGAAATGAGTTAAGATTATGTTGGAGGGAAGTGGGTATAGCTCAGTGGTTGAGCACTTGCTTCACATAAATGGGGTCTCGGGTTCAATCCCCAGGATCTCCTAAAAACCGACCAAAAAAAAAAAAAACAAAAAAAAACAAAATAAAACAAAAACCAAAAGATTATGTTGGAGAATTCAACATTTCTTTCTCAAAAATTGATTAAAAGAAAAAACTAGACAGAAAACCAGTAAGGAGAAAGAAGATCTGAACAACACTTTGAATTCATTTGACTTAATATTTTTAAAACACTTTCCCTAACTTAAGCATAATAAACATTCATTTCAAGTGCATGTGGGATATTCACATAAAGAGACTTTATTCTAAGCCATAAAACAAATCTTAACAAATTTTAAAGAAAAAAAATATTCAAAGTAAGTTCTTGGACCATAATGAAATTAAGCAAGAAATAAATAATGGAAAAATATTCAGAAAATCCCCAAATATTTAGAAATTAAAAAACACACTTCTAAATAATCCTACCATAGAAAAAGGCCATAGATTAAAGAGGAAATCATAAGGGAGATTAGAAAATATTTTGTACAGAAGAAAAAGAAAATCAACATGTCAAAGCTTGTGGAATGCAGCAAAAGTAGTCTTAAAGGGAAATTTATAGCATTAAACATATATTAGACAATAAAAGTCTCTAACCAATTATATAAGCTTTCATCTGAGCAAGAAACAGTGGGTGAGGAAAAGGAGGAAATTAAACCTTAAGGAAATAAAGATGAAAGCAGAAACAAACAAAATTGAAAATAGGAAAACAATAGAGAATATCAAGGAAACCAAAAAGCAGTTCTTTGAAAAGATCAATAGAATTGATAAACCTCTAGCCAGTATAGCTTAGGAAAAAAGAGAGAAAACAAGATGCAAATAACAGTAATGAAAGAGGGGACATCACTGCAGACCCTATAAGTATCAGAAAGTTAATAAGAGACTACTAGGAACAATTCTATGTCCATATATTTGACAACAGAGATGAAATGAGAAAAAAATCCTTTAAGACAGTCAATGACTAAATAATGATGAAAGACTGATTTCTTCTTACTCTCCCCAGAAATGGAGAACTAGGTAAGGATATCCATTCCTACCACTTCTTTACAACCTCAAATTAGACATCCTAACTACTGACATAGGACAAAAATAAATAAATAAATTCCTATTTCAAAGATTCTACAATAACTAAATCAAACTAACAAATGAGTTTAACAAAGTCACAAGATACAAAGTCAACATACAAAAATCCATCATATTTTTATATACCCAAATGAACAATTGGAAATTTAATTTTTAAATAACAATACCATTTACAATAATACCATACAATATGAACTTAGGCATAAATATTATGAAATATGTAAAAGATCTATATGCTGAAAACTAAACACAAGATGGTGAAAAAAAATCAAAGACTTAAATGGTGAAATATACTATGTTTCATGGATTGGAAAATTCAATATTTTTAAGATGTTAATTCTCTCCAAACCATTCCATAGAGTAAATGAAATTCTTTCTAAATCCCAGCAAGATTTTTCTAAAAATTGACAAACTCATTCTAAAATGTTTATGGAAAGGCATCCAGAAATACATCCATGCACATATATACATTCAATTGATTTTCAACTAAAGACTCAATAGAGAAAAGGTAATCTTTTCAACAAATGATACTGCAACAATTGTATTTTACATTTTTAAAAAACCCTCAAATCACTCCTCACATCATTCATAAAAATTAGCACAAAGTGGATCATAGACCTAAATGTAAAACCCCAAACTATGAAACTCCTAGAAGAAAACATAGATGAATATCTTTGTGTTCCTGGATTAGGCAAAGACATTTAGATATTATACCAAAATCTTTCCTTTATAAGAAAAAAATGATAAACTGGACTTCATCAAAATTAAGAACTTATACTCTTAAAAATATGAGCAAACTGATAGCATTGACTGGAACTGTCCACACCATGGAAATAAACTGGGTTTTCAGAATATTGTCTTTCTTTGTACTGTTCAAGGTTTTGGTCTTTAAACTCAGCTTATTCTACTCATTAAAACAGAATATCCTTTCTTCATTAAAAAAAATAGGGCAATTATTTGAATAGACAATGGACACAAGATTTCAATACATCATCAAAGTGTATAGATGGCATATAAGCACATAAAAATGCTTAATGTCCTTAGTCATTAGAGAAATAGAAGTGAAAACTACAATGAGATATCCTACATCTATTAAAATGGTTAAATTAATGAAAAAACAAATGATAAAGCAACCCAACAATACCAAGGACGGGTGAGGATGTGGAGCACCTAGGACTCCCATCCATAGCAAATGGAAACACAACCTGGTTCAGCAACTCAGAAGACAGTTTGGCAGTTTCTTGTGAGGGTAAACATCCTCTTGCCAATCCCAGTCCTAGGCCTTTGCCCAGTGAAATGAGCACAAACGTTTCTAGCTGCATAATGGGAAACATCCTATGGTAGATCCATGTGATGGATCACTACTCAGCAATAGACAGGAACCATGGTGGGTACCCTCAACAACATGAATGAACTTCAGATGTTTACACTAAGTGAAATGAGCCAAATTCAAAAGACTGTATGATTCCAATTATGACATTCTTGCAAAGCAAAACAATAGGGTGGGAAAACAGATCAAGGGTTACTAGGGGCTGGGAGTGGACACTACAAAGCAACACATGGGAATTTTGGGCACTGATGGTGTTAGACCCCAAAGCTGGGGCTTTGGGGATAATCAGAGATGTAGAGAAAAAAGTTTTAACACAAGAGTTAGGCAGAACTTACATTTATTATGTCTGCAAACAGGAGCCAATGTTGGTCTAAAGCAACTCAGACTTGAGCCCCATGCTGCGGTTTTACCCTTGTTTAAATACTTACGTTACTACTTAGTATTTGCTTTGATTATGCATTAGCTTTTTTTAAAAAAAAACACTTTATTTTGTACATTTAATAATTGAAAATATAAACAATAATTTTTAAAAAAGAAAACAGTTCAATAAAAACATACATTTTGCAATTAAATATACTGGATACAGAACATTTTTTTAAATTGTACAATATGTTACACAATATATTTGGTTCATAGTAATGCAATCATACAGTATTTGTCCTTTTGTGTCTGGCTTGCTCTGCTTAACATAATGTGCTCCAGGTTCTTCTGTGTTGTCATGTGATTTGAAACTTCATTTCTTCTTCCAGCTGCATAATATTCCATTGTGTGAATAGAACAGAGTTTGTTTATCCACTCATTGGTGAATAATGCCACTATGAACACTGATATGCCGATGTCTGTTCGTGTCACTGCTCTCAGTTCTTCTGCGTATATACCCAGTATTGGTATTTCATGGTCACAAGGCAAGTCTATATTAAGCTTCTTTATTTTTTTAAGAGATTTATTTCTCCCCGTGCCCCCCAATTGGTTTGCACTCATCGTCTGCTCTGTGTATTCTTCTGTGTCTGTTTGCCTTCTCTTAAGGCAGCACCAAGAACCAATCCTGGGACCTTACGGAGTGACAGAGGTGTTCAATCTCATGCCACCTCAGCCGCATGATCTACTGCATCTCTTATTGTCTCTCCTTTGTCTCTTTTTCTTGTGTCATGTTGTTGCGCCAGCTCTCCTTGCAGGCCAGCACTCCAGCGTGGGCAAGCTCTCCTCACGGGCCAGCCTGCCTTTCACCACGAGGCGCTGGGAATCTAACCCTGGACCTCCCATATGGTAGACGGGAGCCCATTCACTTGAGCCACATCTGTGTCCTTTAAGTTTCTTTACGAATTGCAAAATAGTACTCCACAGTGGCTGTACCATTCTGCATTCCCACCAACAGTGCATAAGTGTTCCTACCCTCTCCACATCCTCTTCAACATTCATAGTTCACTGTCTTTTTAATAGTGGCATTTCTGATAGGTGTGAAATGATCATTCAAGTTTTGATTTGCATTTCCATAATCTTTAGGGATGTTGAACATTTTTTCATATATATTTTTTTGCCATTTGTATTTCTTCTTCGGACAAATGTCTATTCAGGTCTTCTGCCCATTTTGTAGTTGGGTCATTTGTCTTTTTATTGTTGAATTGTAACATCTCTTTATATATCCTAAATATTAAACCCTTATCTGACATATGATTTCCAAATAATTTTTCCCACTGAGTTGGGTGCCTTTTCACTCTTTTGAAAGTTCTGAGAGGTGCAAAAGTCTTTAATTTTGAGGCAGTCCCACTTATCTATTTTTTCTTTTGTTGCATGTGCTTTGGGTGTAAGGTCCAAGAAGCTACCACCTACCACAAGGTTTTTAAGATGTTTCCCTACATTTTCTTCTAGTAGTATTATGGCCCTGGCTTTTATATTTAGGTCTTTGAACCATTTTGAGTTGATTCTTGTATAAGAATTGAGATAGGGGTCCTTTTTCATTCTTTTGGTTATAGATATCCAGTTCTCCTGGCACCATTTATTGAATAGACTGTTTTGTCCCATTAACATGGACTTGGTAGCTTTGTCAAAAAACAATTGACTGTATAGGTTAGGATTTATTTCTGGATTCTCAATTCTATTTCATTGATCAATGTGTCTATCTTTATGCCAATACCGTGCTGTTTTGACCACTAGAGCTTTGTAATATGTTTCAAGGTCAGACAGTGAAATTCCTCCCACATTGTTTTTCCTTTTTAGAATGCTTTTGGCTATTCGGTTGCACTTCCCCTTCCAGACGAATTTGGTAATTGCCCTCTCTAATTCCGTAAAGTAAGCTGTTGGGTTTTGATTGGTATTGCATTGAATCTATAAATCAGTTTGGTAAGATTGACATCTTCATGATATTTATTCTTCCATTTCATGAACACAGAATGTCTATCCATTTGTTTAGGTCTTTTCTGCATATAGATCCTGTACTTCTTTGGTTAAATTAATTCCTAGGTATTTAAGTATTTTTGTTGCTATTGTAAATGGAATTTTTTCCCTGATTTCCTCCTCAGATTGTTCAGTACTTGTGTACAAAAACATTACTGACGTTTGCACGTTCATCTTGTATCTTGCCACTTTGCTGAACTCATTTATTAGTTCAATTAGCTTTGTCATGGATACTTCAGGATTTTCTAAATACAGGATCATGTCATCTGCAAACACTGAGATTTTTACTTCCTCTTCTCCTATTTGGATGCCTTTTTTTTTCTTTTCTTGTCTAATTGACCTAGCTAGAAGTTCTAGTACAATATTGAATAACAATGGTGACAGTGGGAATCCTTGTCTTATTCCATTTATTTCTGCTCCAAACTTTATTATTTCTTTCCTTCTGCTTTGCTTTGGGATTGGTTTGCTGTTCTTTTTCTAGTTAAATCTTTGAGTTTAGCTCTTTCTTCTTTTTTAGTATAGGCATTTAGGGCTATAAATTTCCCTCTCAAGACTGACTTTGCTGTATCCCAGCGAAGTCTATCTACTGACTTCACTTGCAATTTCTTCTTTGACCCACTGATTATTTAGGAGTGTGATGTTCAGCCTCCACACACTTATCAATTTACTTTTTTCCTGTCTATTATTGATTTCCAATTTCATTCCATTATGATTTGAGAAGGTGCTTTACATAATTTCAATATTTTTATATTTATTGAGAGCTGCATTGTGCCCTAATATGTGGTCTATTCTTGACAAAGATCACTGTGCACTTGAGGAGAATGTATAACCCACTGAGTTTGGATGCAGTATTCTGTATATGTCTGTTAGGTCTAACTCATTTATCATATTGTTCAAGTTCTCTATTCCTTGTTGATCTTCTATCTAGTTCTATCTAATTATGTAGGTGGGGTATTAAAGACCCCAAGTATTATTGTAGATGTCTATTTCTACCTTCAGTTTTGCCAGAGTTTGTCTCATGTATTTTGGGGCACCCTGGTTAGGTACATAGATATTTATGACTTTTATATCTTCTTGGTGGAATGTCACTTTTATTAATGTATAATGGCCATCTGTATCTTTTATAAATTTTTTGCACAAAACTCTATTTTGTCTGGTATTAGTGTAGCTACCCCTGCTCTTTTTTGATTACTACTTGCATGGAGTATCTTTTTCCAACCTTTCATTTTCAGCCAATTTGTATCCCTATGTTTAAGGTAAGTATCTTGTAAGCAGTATATGGATGGTTCATGCTTTTTTATCCATTCAATCAGCCTGTATCTTTTGATTGGGTAGTTTAATTCATTCGCATTCAATGATATTACTGTAAATGCATTATTTACTTCACCATCTTATTGTTTGGTTTTCTTATATCATATATTTTTGTCTGTCTTTTTACTCTTTTGCATATCCTTTCTCTATTCTTTCTTTTATACTCTCTTCCAGGCCTCTCTCTCCTGTGAAGGACAATTTTCCTGGATAAAGATTTCTCAGCTGGCAATTTTTCGCTTTCAGAATCTTAATTGTGTCATGCCACTGTCTTCTCACCTCCATGGTTTCTGAAGAGAAATCTGCACTAAGTCTTATTGAGTATCATTGTATGTGATGGTTTGCTTCTCCTTTGATACTCTGAGAATTTTCTCCCTCTCTTTGACATTTGACATTCTGTGTAGTATGTGTTTTGGAATAGGTCTATTCGGATTTATTCTGATAGGGGTACATTCCACTTTTGGGAGATGCAAGTTCATTTTTTTGTGAGAGTTGGGAAATTTTCAGCTGTTATTTCCTCAAATACTCTTTCTGCCCCTTTCCCCTTCTATTCTCTTTCTGGAACTCCCATGACAAATATGTCGTTGGGTTTCATGTTGTCATTCAACTCTCTTAAACCTTACTCAAATTCTTCCATTATTTTTTCTCTCCATTCCTCTCTCTCTTCAATTTCAGCTGCTCTATATTCGGTAGTACTTATTCTTTCATCTATCATTTTGAGTGTGCGGTTGTATGCCTCTAATGTATTTTTGATCCCACCTATTGTGTCTTTCTTTCCCATGAGCTCTGTTACTTTTCTATTCAGCATTCCAAATTCTTCTTTGTGCTCACTCAGTGTCTTCTTGATGTCACTTATCTCTTAAATACTCTTCATGACATCTCTAGATGTGTACATTCAAAACTACTTACTTCACCAAGGTGTTGCAGAAATAAAGACAAATGATCTATTTTTATGCTAAATATTGTTAGGTTGGTTCTGAGAGGTCTCAAGTAGAGTAAATTCAAATTCCAAATACTCTGAAGGGCAGGTATTCAGTTACACCTTCAAAGACCTGACTACAGCAGAAGAACTTTTTTGTAATCTCATGTTGTGGGTAAACTTCTGTATATTAGACTCTTTAAGCTACATTATCCTTCTTCAAGAAACTTGTCTTTACCCAAAGGTCTCAATTTTAACTTGCTCCCTTGTGGTACAGTTAGATCTTTCACCTGCAAAGCAAAAAGTTCTCTTAAAAATTGAAATTCATCATGAAATGAGCTGTCAAAACACATCAAGGCATTTTTACAAAAGAAGATATAAACACTGGACCTACCTATAAGATGTTAAGACTTACAATAAATCCATCAATTAATATAAAGTTTGTTGATAAAAAGTGAGAAATCAATGGAAAAAAGTAGAATGTGGAGGAATAGGCTGAATATTTATGGAGATGTGGCATACTTTACAAATGGCACCACACCTCTGTGAAGAATAGCTAGGTGTCTGACTCCACAGAGGAAAAGTAAACCCAATTCTTGGTGATTATCTCACAGCATCAGTAACCTAAATTCTAAGAGGACTACAGAGGTAAATAACAAATCTAAAATTGTAAAGCTGATAAACAGATCAGCTACATAACTGGTGGGGATTGAAAAATACAGGGTCCCTTGATTAAAAATTATGAGGAATTTCAAGATATTGAGCACAAATCACTCAGCCAAGAAAGAAGCCCTTCAAATCCCAGGGCCTTGTACAACCAGATAGGTCAAGGTTCAAGAAGCCTACCTGGCTAATAAAATTCAAGACCATATCATGATGATTTGAGGAGTAAAACTACTTCATAAACAACACCTTGAATGAAAATAACATGAAGAAGAAAATTCCTGGTCTTGGCTTTTCATCATTGTTTATTCTTACAACATTCTTCTCAGCACCCAAGGGATGCTCTCTCTCAGGATTTTTATGTCTAGAGATATGGGGTCCATAAAAAGGCAAGTAGATATCCATAAAGGAGAGAGAAGTTTTGAAGATGGAGAAATTATGCTGCAACCCAAACTGCATTACCACATTATATAATGTTCTCCTATTTATATTCATAGAGTATAAACCTGAGAGTGATCTGTTTTCCTGCTAGACTAAACTTAAGTGCCCAGGATTTAAAATCAACTTCCCATATTAGAGTGGACTGTTCCATGAGGTTGTGGGTTATGGAGACAGTTTACTTCCCACATTTTTTTTTTTTTTTTTTAGCAATATCTCATTCTCAATGATATACCTGGTTGTCTAGACATTCCACAAAGCAGGTTAAATAATTTAGTAGAGTGGAGTCTCATTTTCAATTTTCTTTAAAATTTAGAAGGAGTTAATATTCAATGGATTTTTGATACAATTATGTTTTAAGAGGCAGAGAATCTAAAACAAAATGTGGTTTATCATCTCTATTTTTTAAAAGGAATGCAAAATCCTTTAAATACACAAAATATATATGGCTATGAAAAATCTTTTCTGAGTTTGGAAATCAACACATATCTGAGTGTAGTAAAGATTAGATAATTTCTCCAAATTTCTTATAAAACCTAGAATTTCATGGGTTTCCAAAAAAGAACTTTCAAGTTCATTCAATTTTTTACTCTAGTAATATCAAATCATTTCTTCTCTCCTCAATGATTTCTCATACCTTGAAGGATTCCCTTTGTAGAGAAAGCTCCCCAATACCTGCATCCCTATTCAGAGTTCCTTGCAGGTTTTTTTCTTTTAACAGTTCTTGCCACTCCGCTAAGTTTCTCACATATCATGGCTTCTTCCTTCCCCGAAAGAGCTACTACATCTGGAAATAAAAAGGACAAAGAGGAAGCTATCTCAAAAAGCTTTATGAGTACACCTAAAGGAGATAGTGTCAGGTACTTAGCAAATAAAATAGTAAAGAAGACTCAAAATTTGTTTCTGCCTTTTTGTAAACAGGCCTAAATTTACTCAAATATTAAACCTTGTTATAATTAACTTATTTTCATTTTTTAAATAATTGCAACATCACTGAAGTAGAAATAAAATTAAGGCATTAATTTTTGTAGGAAAGGAGATTATCTGATGAAAACTTTGGGCATAAGGAGAAAATGCAATATTCAATTGATAAGATACAGAAAATTATTGGGATTTAGAGGGACTGATCTGGAGCTCACATTAGTGGAAGTACAGGTGATATGGTGCACTTCACTGGAGGTAGATTATTCCTTAATCTCTGCAGAGTAATTTTATAGCCATCAAAATGAGAGCAAGACCTAAGGAAATAGGTATAAAAGAAGGTAAGATTTCAATGAGGCTAAAGTCTTGGATACCTCAAGGAGAGTTTAGTATTGTGTGATCTAAAAGAGGAACTCTTGAGCCCATGGAAGGAAGGATCTTCTTACTTCATGATGAAGCTATCTGGGAAATGGAAAAGATTCCCAGGGAAACCAGAGAAGAGATGTAAAATATCGTTGTCAACAGGAATTAATTTGGCAATCCTGTTTTGAAATAATACTAAGGCTCAGATTGTATGAAGACTAGACTTACCAGTAGATAAGGCAGTGAAAAATCCCATATGCACCTCAGGTTACTATCTGAATGATGTGGGCTCAATTCTGACCCCAGATAAGATTTCATGATGCTTCCAGGGATAAGAGTCAATAAGGGATCAGAAACAGGTTATGTATCAGTCAGGGTTCTCTAGGAAAACAGAATCAACAGGAGATATCTGTCATTAATATAAGATTTTACAAGAGTCTTTCATGTGACCGTGGGGATGCATAAGTCAAGGTTCTGCAGGCAGCTGCAAACTAGGGGGTCCAATGAAAGCCTAATGAAGGTCCTTGATGAATTTCCAGGAGAGGTTGGCTGTCCAAAAACGAGCTGGGAAATTCTCTCTGAAAGTTATTATCACTTCTCCTTTTCAGGCATTCAACTGACTGGATAAAAGCATCACCAATTGCTGATGGCAATCTCCCTGACTGATGCAAATGTAATCAGCCATCCTCACAGTAAACTCACTGGTGACCAAAATCTATAAATGTTCTTGTGTAACCATTAGCCCAGTGCTTGCTTGACCTGAACCCTGGACACAATTACGTGGCTGAATTGACACATTAGCATAACCATCACAGGTCACCTCTTGTTACTTACATTATTAGATGAAGAAACTTTATTATTACTATTTTAAATCACTTTTTGTTTGTTACAGATATCACGATTCTGATTAGTTCATCCCTGTCCATTATCCATAAGTTAAAATCCCTCAGGTGTCTTCTTATTTCACTTTTGAGAGTACTGTAGTGAAGTAGATTAAACATATCATGCTGTTAATACTAAGGAAGAGAAAATTTGAGTAAGTGTATAGATGTTCCCAGCCAAAGAGGACATTGGACTTACAAGATAAAACTCTTAAGAGAAGGAAAATATTAATGAATAGTCTAACAAGGAAAAAAAAAGTCTGGCAAACAGTTAATATGTAGGATTAATATTTAACAGTCTAATGGCCCATGTTATATAAACTATCTCATTTTAGGGACAAGTAAAACAGCCATACTATCCCTCGAAGCATTTTTGCTTTGGAGAAAAGATCCTGGGCTGGAAGGATTTGAACCTCCAAACTGAATGACTCCTATATGTTATTTTGCCTTTTCTTCTAGTGATGCTGAATCAACCTCAGTCACTGAATTTCTCCTCCTGGGAGTGACAGACATCCAAGAGCTGCAGCCTCTTCTTTTTGTGGTTTTTCTCACCATCTATATTGGCAGTGTGGCTAGGGATGGGGCCGTCCTGAGGTTCATTATCTCTGACCCAAGACTCCGCTCTCTTATGTACTTTTTCCTGAGAAACCTCTCCTGCCTAGATATCTGCTACTCCACGGTGACTCTGCCAAAGATGCTGGAGAACTTAGTCTCTTCACACAAAGCAATTTCTTTCTTGGGATGCATAAGCCAGCTGCATGGAGGCCTTGTTGTTGGGCCTGATGGCCTTGGACCACTTTGTTGCTATCTGCAATCCACTTCATTACACTGTCATCATGAATCATCATCTCTGCTTCCAGATGGCAAGCTCAGTCTGGGTCACTGGTTTCTTCCATGCCCTGATGCACTCCATAATGACCTCTCATTTGAACTTCTATGGTTCCAACCATATCCATCACTTCTTCTGTGATGTTAAGCCACTGCTGGAACTGGCCTGTGGGAACGTTGACCTCAACCAGTGGCTGATTAATACTGTCACCGGCACCATTGCCATAGGCCCCTTCTTTCTTATCTATTTCTACATTCTCACATATCTCTTCTTCAAGACTCATTCTTGCAGTGTGCTTCACAGAGCACTGTCCACTTGTGCATCTCACTTCATGGTGGTTGTTCTTTTCTATGCTCCTGCTTTCTTCACCTACATTTGTCCTGCTTCAGGCAGCTCCATGGAGCAGGTTGCGGCATTGCCATCATGTACAGTGTGGTCACTCTTGTACTATACTCTTGAACAGGGAACTGAAGGGGGTCTTGAGCAGGGCGATTAGAAGGAAGCTCTGACATGAATGAACACAGGAAACTCTTCTGAGGCATAAATAAGCAGGCAATGGGAAACTTGAGGTGTGAATGTATACAGCTTCACAAATATGTATAAAAAAGAGAACTGAGTTCATGAAAGATATATGGGAAAGACTAGTCTACTTGTATTAAACATTGTGTTCCTCAGTAATATAGGAAACATGAACAGATTAGACAATGGCTGAGGAACCCTAATGCTGAATTGTTTTGGGGGATATCAATTGATATAATTGAGTTTTTATATATTTTAGTGTATTTTTTTGTGAAATCAGATATAGAAATATGGCTGTATCACTCATGTGGATAGTATTTTGACCTGTTTATCTGTGTGATCCCTCTTGGTTAATAATTTTAATGTAAGCAATAAAATCACTACTACTACTATTGTTGTTATGCTCACACATTTAGAACAAATTAACTTAGGGCCATGGTCAGCCAATTGAAAAATAAATGGTAACTCACACATGAGTTAAGGGGAATTGTTAAGGGGTATGTCATGATTTTTTGTTTTGCAAATAGGAAGGTAAATAATTAACACCAATGATATTGCCATCACTAATAACAGAAATAAAATAAGCAATGGTTCACCTATAGTGTTCTGGAACCTCTATATCCAGAGATCTTTTAGAAGTCAACTGGCCATGCTGTCAAGAATTTCTGTGACATAGCTTTAAAAGTGTAGGCAAGAATTACTTTCTGTCTCATTTGTGTATTATTTTCTTCTCAGCCTTTGGCCCTGGTAAATTATGACTTTCAAATCCTTTTCTTTTTTGTTTTGATTCCCTATGGCTATCTTTTTTTGACTGGTTCTAAGGTAACATGATGTAATATAGGAGAAATATGAAGAAATTTGTTTTCTTTCCTTTACCTGACACCAAATTGGTGCTAACTGAAAGCAATTAAGTCACAGTATTTGGGGCTAATAGAAGTATCATATCCATCACTTCTAAGAATCTGTTAGGGGCTGCTGGACATAAAAGAATGCTGAGTTGTCAGTATTTATGTCAATTCAGAAAGACAAACTCACAAGATTATGAAAAGACATTTTGAACTAATGAACTAGTACTCAAAGTCCTACATTCACTCTCCCAAACCAAAGTAATTTAGGTCAACCTCCCTCCCATTCTACTTCTATCTTCAAACTCTATCTTTAGTCCTTTAATTCTAATTTTGTTGATAATAGAAAGTGTAAATGGAGAAATTGCTTCTATTCTGAACTGCATCTGACTAGTGGTAATTCAAAATTTCTGCCGACATTTCGGCTGGTGAGATATTGTCACACGTCCCAATTCTGCGTGGAAGCTGTGAAATATAAAGGAGCACATGAGGCTCTGGTCATCTATGGCTGTGTAACTAAAAGACAAAGTCAGTCTCTCTCTCTCTCTCTCTGTCTCTCTCTTTCTCTCTCTGTCTCTCTCTCTCCAGCTTGTCCATGAAGCTAGCTAGGGAAGTCTCAGGGCATATTTTTTACACAGTGCCTTGGGGGCCAACAGACCAATGCAAAAGCTGCCAGTTGTCTCAAAGATCTGGCAGTGACATCACTTCTACTAGATTCTATTGGCCAAAGCAGTCATATACAACGCAGTTTCAGGGAAAGGGGAAATGAAAGCCACTTTTCAGTGAGAAGAGTGTCAAAAATTTTGTTGATATCCTTAATCCATCACAGTTCCACCTCTGAATACAAATAATTTACACTATCTTTAGATAATGGTCAAGGGAGAGATGGCTCCTCAAGTCTGAATAACTTTGAACTTTTGAAAGAGTCAAAAGTGTGTGAGCCTATAACACGCTCAACATACAATTTTAAGATGAATATAGCACAATCACAATAAGACCATCTCCTTCCAAAATGGAGAAGATGGAGACATGTAGGAGTCACAAAGCAATTTTGAGATCAGCTAGGAGTATTTTGCTAACTTTGTCATTTACAGTCCAAGGCGATGCTTTTCCTGCCAATAAAATTCTCTTTAAAACTTTTTTGGATCTTATAAATTTATTAGGGATTACTCAATCACAGAAATGCCACACCCACAGATTTCTTTGAGATAGACCTCTCTCTGGCCTGAGCTGAGAGTCAGGGTATTATGGGACAATAATATTTTTGGAAACATTTTAACCTGGTTGAAAAGGTCTACAAGGTAGCCCTTAAGATTCTCAGGGTCCTTCTGACCTAGAATAGAAAATCTAAGAGGACCATCTGTAAGATTCATTAAGATTTTTAGAAGCTGCCATCTATAGTGGCTAGAAATGAACAGACATTTTAAACTAATGAACAAATGATATACAGTTTAGTTTTTCACTTGTGCAGTCTTGCCTCCTCTAATTTCCCTCTAAACATGCTTGGAAATTGAATTTTTTAGCTCACCTCACTCCTGTATTTTATAATCATCAGCTAAAAAAAAAAAAAAAAAAAAAGCACTTCTACCACAATCCATGTGACAGAAGACCTTATAAGCTAAAGAAGTTCAAGAAAGGTCAATCAGTAGAAGCCAGAAGTCAATGGAAACCCTAAATCAGTGGAGATCAGAGGAGCAAAGACAAGGAAAGAGGAAACACAATGTGACAGGTGAGAGAAAGCAAGCCATGCCAATACCTTGCTATTGGACTTCTAGCTTCCAAAACCATGAAACTATAAAATCCTGTTTTTAAGCTAGTGTGTGGCATTTGTCATAGTACTCCTGGAAAGCTAAGACAACCACTGATTTGACAAATGAATTTTTAGATGGCAAACACTTCTGAAAATATATTCCCAGTCCTGCCTCAAAGGGAATGTCCAGAATTTATGCAGATGGCTGAACACTGGTAAAAGGGGAATACCTAGATATTTCAAAGACTACGGAACATGTTGTCTGAACTGACAATGATTCTTCATGAACCGTAGCATTATCATGGCTCATCTGCTAGAGTGGGGCACAGAGAGGCCATGTAGCCATGGTTAAAAGCT
>JAKSZT010054325.1:3154625-3188675 GCA_026826555.1 Tolypeutes matacus | reverse complement strand
TGTGTGGGATGTGGTGGGAGGTGTGGGAGGTGGGCAACATGGGAATCCCAGTGGGTTCCGGGTAATATTTTAGGTAATCTAAGCACCTCTTAAAATATATGTATATATATATATATATATAAATAACATTTTTGTAAGCAAATACACATATATGCATATATATTTATATATCATTTTACAAATGTTTGTATGTATTGTGAGAATTTTGATTTTTACCCATAATAAAAAAAAAAAAATTTCTATTCAAGTCTTTTGCCCTGTTTTTAATTGTGTCATTTGTCTTTTTATTGTTCAGTTGTAACATCTCTTTGTATATCCTAGATATTAAACCCTAATGGGACATGTGATTTCCAAATATTTCTAACATTGAGTTGACTACCTTTTCACCCTTTGGACAAAATCCTGTGAGGTACAAAAGTGTTTAATTTTGAGGAAGCCCAATTTATCTCATTTTTTCCTTTTTAGCACATGCTTTAGATATAAGGTCCAAGAAACCAACACCTACTACAAAGGTTTGATGGTGTTTCAATACATTTTATTTTAGTAATTTCATGGTCTTGGCTTTTATCTTTAGGTATTTAATCCATTTTGAATGGATTCTTGTATAGGGAGTAAAGTAGGGTTCCTCTTCCAGTCTTTTGCTTATGGATATCCAGTTCTCTCAGCACCATTTGTTGAAGAGATTGTTTTGTCCTGCCAACATGCACTTGGTAGGTCTGTCAAAAACCAGTTGGCTATAGAAGTGAGGGTTTGTTTCTGGACTCTCCATTAACTTCCACTGACCAATGTGTCATTCTTTATGCCAGTACCATGCTGTTTTGACTATTGTAACTTTGTAATGTGTTTCAAGGTGAGGCAGGGAAATTCCTCCCATGTTGCTCTTCTTTTTTGAATGCTTTTGGCTATTTGGGTGCACTTTCCATTCCAAATGAATTTGGTTATTGCCTTTCCTAATTCTGTAAAGTAGGCTGTTTGAATTTTGATTAGTATGGCATTGAATCAAAAAACAAGGCTCCAGGATGTGTAAGTTCATTGAGGGTGGTGGGCCACACTTGTGGGAGATGTTTGTGTGGGAGGTGGTGGGAGGTGTGGGAGGTGGGCAACATGGGAATCCCAGTGGGTTCCGTGTAATATTTTGGGTAATCTAAGCACCTCTTAAAATATATGTATATATATATATAAATAACATTTTTGTAAGCAAATACACATATATGCATGTATATTTATATATCATTTTGCAAATGTTTGTATGTATTGTGAGAATTTTGATTTTTACCCACAATAAAAATAAATTAAAAATTAAAAAAAAAAAATCAGTTTGGGTATGGTTGACATCTTCATGATATTTAGTCTTCCAATCCATGAACACGAATGTTTTTCCTTTTGTTTAGGTCTTCATTGATTTCTTTTAGGATTATTTTGTAGATTTCTGCATATACATCCTATACTTCTTTGGTTAAATAAATTCCTAGGTATTTGAGTCTTTTTGTTGCTATTGAAATGGAATTTTCCCCCTGATTTCCTACTCAAATTGTTCAGTATCATTGTAGAAAAACAATACTGATTTTTGCGTGGTGATCTTGTATCTGCCACTTTGCAGAATTCATTTATTAGCTCAAGTAGCTTAGTAGTGGATACTTCAGAATTTTCTAAATACAGGATCAAGGGAAGCGGCTGTGGCTCAATCAGTAGGGCTCCCGTTTACCATATGGGAGGCCCCGGGTTCGGTTCCCGGGGCCTCCTGGTGAAGGCAAGCCCGCCCGCACAGCGTGGTTAGCTGACCCAGCGAGCACAAGCAGCAAGGGGGGGATAAATGAATAAATAAATAAAATCTTTAAAATAAATAAATAAATAAATAAATAAATAAATACAGGATCGTGACATCCCCAAGTAGTGAGAGTTCTAGTACAATACTGAATAACAATGAGGACAATGGACATCCTTCTCTTGTTCTGGATCCCCATTAAGTATGAGGTTTGCTGTGGTTTTTCATATATGCCTTTTATCATATTGAGGAATTTTCCTTCTATTCCCCTCTTTTGAATGTTTTTATCAAAAAAGAATGCTGGATTTTGTTGAATGCCTATTCTGCATTGATTGAGATTATCATGTTATTTTTTTCCCTCAATTTGTTAATGTAGTGTATTATGTTGATTGATTTTCTTATGTAGAACCAACCTTTCATACCAGGAATAAATCCCACTTGTTCGTGATGTATAAGTCTTTTGATATGATTTTGGGTTCTAACTGAAAATATTTTGTTGAGAATTTTTGCATGTATGTTCACTAGAAAGATTGGTCTGTACTTTTATTTTCTTGTAGTATCTGTATCTGGCTTTGGTATTAGGGTGATGTTGGCCTCATAAAATGTGTTGGGTAATTTTTCCTCATCTTCAACTTTTTGGAAAAGTTTAAACATGAATAGTGTTAATTCTTTTGAAAATTTTTGGTAGAATTTACCGAGAAGCCATCTGGTCCTGGATTTTTCTTTGTTGGGAGATTTTTGATTAAAGATTCAAACTCTTTAAATGTGATTCCTTTGTTAAGTTCTTGTATTTCTTGTAGCATCAGTGCAGGTTGGTTGTGCATTTCTAGGAATTTGTACATTTAATCAAGGTTGTTGAGGTTTTTGTCATACAGTTTCTCATAATATCCTCTTATAATCCTTTTTATTTCTGTGGGGTCAGTCGTAACTCCCCCCCTCTTTCATTTTTTATTTTATTTATTTGTGTCTCCTCTCTTTTTTTCTTTGTTGGTCCAGCTAAGGGGTTGTCAATTTTATTGCTCTCACACAACCAGCTTTTTTTGTTGTTGTTGATTTTCTCTTGTTTTTTCTGTTCTCACGTTCAATTATTTCTGCTCAATCTTTATTATTTCTTTTTCCTTCTGCTTGCTTTGATATTGATTTGCAGTTCTTTTTCTGGTTTCTTTAGACATTCAGTTAAATTTTGAGTTTAGTTCTTTCTTCTTTTTAAATGCAGGCCTTTAGGGCTATAAATTTCCCTCTCAAGGCTGTCTTTGCTGTATCCCATAAGTTTTGATAAGTCGTGTTCTCATTTTCTTTCTTCTCAATATATTTACTGCAGTCATTTTCAATTTCTTCTTTGACCCATTGATTATTTAGGAGTGTGTTGTTCAGCCTCCACACATTTGTGAATTTAATATTTTCCTGTCTATTATTGATTTCCAGTTTCATTCCATTATGATCTGAGAAGGTGCTTTGTATAATTTCAGTCGTTATATATATATATATATATTTTTTTTATTGTGGGTAAAAATCAAAATTTTCACAATACATACCAACATTTGCAAAATGATATATAAATATATATGCATATATGTGCATTTGCTTACAAAAATGTTATTTATATATATATATATAAATATATTTTAAGAGGTGCTTAGATTACCCAAAATATTACACGGAAGAAATTATAACAATGAGGTGGAGCCAGTGGCCACTTGACATTTTTGGGGCAGGGAGGGGACCAGCAGTTGAAATACAGGGGCTTCTTTGGGATTTGGAGGTTGTCCTGAGTACTGTTGTGGCAACGGATGTAGGCCATTTTAAATCAGCACACACCACTCAGAACTGTGTGGGAGAGAGTGTGGTCTATGGTGTGAACTGTGGTCTATGGTTGGTGGCAAGGCCCCAGGATGTGTAAGTCCATTGAGGGTGGTGGGCCATACTTGTCAGTCGTTTTATATTTATTGAGAGATGCCTTGTGCCCTACCATGTTGAATTATCATGAATAAAGTTCCACGGGCACTTGAGAAGAATGTATACCCTGCTGAGTTTGGATGCAGTGTTCTGTATATAGCTGTTAGGTCTAACTCATTTATCATATTGTTCAAATTCTCTATTTCCTTGTTGATTATGCGTCTAGTTGATCTATTTAATGAAGTGAGTGAGCAGGGTGTTGAAGTCTCCCATGTTTATTGCAGAGATATCCATTTCTTCCTTCAGTTTTGCCAGAGTTTCTCTCATGTATTCTGAGGCATCCTGGTTAGATGCATAGATATTTATGACTGTTTTATCTTCTTGGTGGATTGCCCCTTTTAATAATAATTAATGGCCTTCTGTATCTCTTATAACTTTTTTGCATTTAAAGTCTGTTTTTTTTCTGATATTAGTATAGCTACCTTTGCTCGCTTATGATTACTATTTGCTTGGAGCATCTTATTCCAACCTTTCACTTTCAGCTGGTTTGTATCCTGGATCTAATTTTACTTTCTTTTAAGCAGAATGTGGATGGCTCATGTTTTTCTATATATTCTTTCATCCTGTATCTTGAGATTGGGGAGTTTAATCCATTCACATTCAATGATATTACTGTAAATGCATTATTTACTTCCACAATTTTATTCTTTGGTTTTCATATATCATATCATTTTGTTCTTTTCTCTTTTGGATATCCTTTCTCCAGTCTTTCATCTATATTCTCTTCCAGGCCTCTCTCTGCTGTCTTACTCTTTCTGGTTCTAATATTTCCTGCAAAGGTGGATTCTTTTTTGCAAACTCTCTTTAGTTTCTCTTTATTTGTGAATATTTATACTCACCTTCATATATGAATGACAATTTTTCTGGATAAAGAATTCTCGTCTGGCATTTTTCTCTTTCAGTATCTTAATTGTATCATATGACTGTTTTCTTGCCTCCATGGTTTCTGAAGATAAATCCATGCTAAGCCTTACTGGGCATGCCTTGTATGTGATGATTTGCTTATTCCTTGATGCTCTGAGCATTTTCTCTTTATCTTTAACATTTGACATTCTGAGTAGTATGTGTATTGGAGTAGGTCTATTCTGTTTATTCTGTCTGGGGTACAGTATGCTTCTTAGACATGTAAGTTGGTTTCTTTCATAAGCGTTTGGAAATTTTCAGGTATTATTTCCTCAAATACTCTTTCTGCCCCCTTTCCCTTCTCTTCTCCCTCTGGAACTCCCATGATATGCATGTTGTTGCGTTTCATGTTGTCATTCAACTCTCTGAGATCCTGCTCAACTTTTCCCTTTTTTTCTCTCTCTGTTCTTTTCTCTTTTCAATTTCAGCTGTTCTGCCTTCTGTATCACTCATTCTCTCTTCTATCACTGCACATCTGCTATTGTATGCCTCTAATGTATTTTTATAAGTTTTATTTATTTCTCCCCTCCCCCTCATTGTTTTGTGCTGTCTCCTCTCTGTGTGTTCTTCTGTGTCTTCTTGTTTTCTCCTTAGGTTGCACCGGGAACCAATCCTCGGACATTCTGGAGTAGAGAGATGCTGCTCATTCTCTTGTACCACCACAGCTCCCTGATCTGCTGCATCTCTCATTGTCTCTCTTCTGTGTCTCTTTATGTTGCATCATCTTACTGCACCAGCTCTCCACGCAGGAGAGCACTCCGCATGGGCCAGCACTCTGAACAAGCCACCACTCATAGTGGGCCAGCTCTCTGCTCAGGAAAGCTTGCTGCAAGGGCAAGCTTGCTTTTCACCAGGAGTCCCCAGGAATCGAATCCTGGACCTCCTATATGGTAGACAAGAGCCCGATCACTTGGGCTACATCCACTTCCCTCTAAGGTATTTTTTATCTCACCTCATGTCTTCATTCCCATGAGCTCTGTTACTTTTCTGTTTAGGATTTCAAATTCTTCTTTGCATGTGTTCGGTGTCTTTTTGATGCCCTTTATATATTTAGCCATATTATCTTTCACCTCATTAATTTGATTTTGGAAATCTGTGCACATCTCACTAATTAGTTATCTCAAATCTTTTATCTCTTTTGGGGCTTTAGTATATTCCTTTCCCTGGGCCATGACTTCCATTTTCTTAGTATGTCTTTCTTAGTATGTCTAGGCATCTGATTAGGATATAGTTTACTCCAATGCTCAATTTCTTTCTCTTTGTAGCAATTTATTGGTAGGGGTCTTTTTGTTACCACTGCTCTTTGATTCTTGGGTCAACATGGATTGTTAGGATTTTCCCTGCTAGCTGCTCAAAACTGGACTCTGGACCTATAATTTGTTGCAGACCTCTTCCTACAGACTTGAGGAGGGAAGCTATAAAGGCCTGAAAAACCTCTCTTACTTATTTTTTATTTTATCATTTTCATGTCCTTGGTTTGCCAGCAGGTGGCACTCATTGACAGCTCTGAGTTTGATGCTTGTTTGGAGTGTATTTGTTCCAACTCAGACAGGGTCAATGTGATAGTGTTTCCTGTCTGGAGGCTAAGAGCCTTGTAATTCAAACTTTCTCAGAGATCTTTCTCTAGCCTTCTCTGGCACCCCCTCCCTTTTCCCATTTAAGAAGTAATTCCACTCCTTTCTGTGTCCTCAACAGTCAGTCTTGGTCAGTAAAGAAGTATATTGGGGAAGGGGCTGTGGCTCAATCAGTGGGGCTCCCGTTTGCCATGTGGGAGGCCCCGGGTTTGGTTCCCGGGGCCTCCTGGTGAAGGCAAGCCCGCCCGCACGGCGTGGTTGGCTGACCCAGCGAGCACAAGCAGCAAGGGGGGGATAAATGAATAAATAAATAAAATCTTTAAAAAAAAAAAAAAAAGAAGTATATTGGAAGGGTCGTATATATTTAGTCCCTTGCTGGCTCCCAAGGCAAACAATGGCATGGCCTTACCTGACGTGGAAGGGCTCCTGAGACACAGCCGACCAAATGAGTCAAAAGCTGAGTCAGCCTTAGGCTGTGTCCCTCTCTCACCCTTTTCTGGGGAGGTATTCTCCAGAATCAGTCTATGCTAGAAGAGAAGGAGATTGTGAGGGCCGGATTTCTTCAGTCCTGTGCCTGCTCCCAGGGCAAACCATGATGTGGTCCCACCCAGCCTGAAAGCACTGGTGGGAAAGAGCAGACCAAATTTGATTTTGGAAACCTGTGCACATCTCACTAATTAGTTATCTCTGTAGGCCAGAAGCTGGGTCAACTTGGGCTCTGACCCTCTCTCTCCCCTTTCCTGCATGTTGGATCCATGGAGCTACATTTGCGTGTAGCTGCAGGCCCAGAGGCCTAAGAATTCTAACGTGTCTTTAATGTGGAGGACAGTGTTGGCAGCAGCAGCCGCTAGTTTCAACTCACAGTTCTGTCATGGTTATTCCCCTCCTTTGTCCCTCTCTCCTTTAGGCAGTATCCAGACTTCACCTGGTGTCCAAATTCTAGAAGATCTTTTTCCAGGCTGTTTTCAGTCTTAGTCTAACTATTTTTCTTAAGGAGAAGAAAGTCCCGTGTATTTCTCATCTGCCGTTTTCCTGGAAGGCTAATAAATTCTTTTTTTATGGCCTAACAAAACTGGTGTGTTCTTAAATTATTTTCAGCAACATAGCCAAGAACCTAGAAGATCCCAACACTTCCCAGCTTCATAAGAAGCTGAGACCAGCTGGAATCATGATCTGAGCCACCCCTGATCCCCATGGCTGCTCTCAGTGGCCTAGTCTTGTGCTGAGGGCAACATAGCCAGTCGGCCCTCCTGAAGTCTGGGCACTGAGGGCCTCATCTGCCTGTCTTTAAACCCTCCACACTGTCAAGCGGTCAGAATCACTCACCCAATATGCAATGGAGGGAACTGAGGCTTTGAGAAGTCAGCCTATTCACTTGTCTCTCACAGGGCTGTAAATAGGCCCAATGGGGGTTTTGACTGTGCTTGGCACAAGAGTCTCAAGTAGGTGGACACTGAGCACGACCTTGAAGGTGAGAACAATGTGGGTTGTGAGTTATGCTTGTGTGTGTAAGCTGCAGGGATGTTCGCTGCAGCTGTGGGGTACAAGGGGGTCTAAGATGGGCAAGTGCTCTTGACTTCACAAGGTGAACTTGGCTCCAGTGAGACTGGACCCCTGGGTGGTGGAGCAGGCAGGGTGTGTGTTTGGACCAGATCCCATGGGGCCCTGATGCCAGGTGAAGGAGTCAGAACCATGGTGGGTTGGGGTGAGAAAGATAACATGGTACAGCAGGCTGTCCTAAGAGCACAGGTTCCCAGAGCTGGAAGTAGCTGAGTGGGGACCTTGTACCCCCATCCCCACCCAGTCTTTGGTCCCTGATCATCAGCCATGGATGAGGAGCTTTCCCTTGGTGCCATTACAGCCCCTTCCCTTCTACCAGGGGTGGCCATAATGCGTAGAGGCCCAGAGCTGTCTACTGGTCAAAGAGGACACTTTGGTACATAGAGAGGGCACACTAAGGGACCAGGGGAAGCCCCAGCCCTGGCTCACCTGGATGCTCCTTTGTCTGTTGCTCTGGTCCAAGTGTAGGCTGAGGAAGTTGGTGCTGATGTTGCCTTCTGCTGTTTGATCAGTGTCAACGAGCATTTTCTTTGTAGACCACTGTGATAGAGAGCTCATGCACATGGTGGCCACCTTGTGATCGAGACAGAGAAGCAGGAGTTGTTGCTGGAGTCTGAGGTGAGCGTGGGTTTCCAGGATCACAGGTGTGTCAACACCCTGAACTGTGGGTTGAAGTAATCAGTTGTTCAGGACCCTACTGTGTACACTAGGTGGATTATCAGATCCAGACACTTCTAGAACTTGTTTCTGGAGGTGATCCTCTCAGCCCCTTTTATGGGTGCAGAGTCGTGTATACTGGGACCAGGAAGGGAGAGAATGTGGAATGATGCCAGGGAGAAGGTGAGGGCCAATTACCTTCTTTCTCCTCCTTCACTGGACTTAGGGACAAGGCTCCTGTCTATCTCAACAATCCCAATTCCCATTTCCCTCATACTTTGGTAACCACTCTTATACTTCTGTCTCTATGAAGTTGCCTATTGTAGATATCTCATACAAGTGGACTCATTCAAAACCACTCTTTTGTGTCTGGCTTTATTTCACTCAGCATTTTCAAGGTTCATCCCTATTGCGGCATCTATGAGAACTCCATTCCACTTTATGCACATGCTACATATTGTTGGGCCATTCATCTGTTGATGGACATTTGGGTTGCTTCCATCTTTTGGCTCTTGTGAATAATGCTGCTATTACCATTGATATGCAAGTCTGTTTGAGTCTCTGATTTCCTTTCTTTTTGGAATATACCTAAAAGTGTAATTGTTCAGTCATATGATAATTCTCCAATGCATTTTTGAAGAATATCCAACTGCTTTCCATGCTGACTACTCCATTTTTCATTCCCACTATTCTATATACAAGGGTTGTAATTTCTATGCATCCCCACCAACACATTATTTTTCTGCTTTTTCCTTTTTAAAAAAAAACTAAGGCCATATTCGTGTTTATGAAGTGATATCTCACTGTGGTTTTGATTTTCATTTTCCTCTTGGCTAAGGATGTTGAGCATCCTTTCTTTTGCTTATTGGCCATTTGTATGTCTTCTTTGGAAAACTGTCCATTCAATCACTAGCCCATTTTTTTGAAATTTTATTATTTTTTAAAAATATTTAGATTATAAAAATGTCACATAAAAAATATAGGGGATTCCCATATGCCCTACTCCCCACTCCTCCTACATTTTCCCACATTAACAACATCTTTCATTAGTAAGGTACATTCATTGCAATTGATGAACACATTTTGGAACATTGCCATTAAGTGTGGTTTAAAATTTACATTGTAGTTCAATCTCTCTCCCACCCAATTCTGTAGGTTATTGCAAGATTTATAGTGGCCTGTATCTGTCATTGCATTGTCATTCAGGACAATATCCAAGTCCCAAAAATGCCCCCGTATTATAGCTGTTTTTCCCTCTCTCTGCCCTCCAGTCCTTCAGTGGTCACTACCTCCGCATCAATGATATAATTTCTTCCATTGCTATGTTCACAAAAACTCTCTAGTATAATACCAGTAAGTCTACTTTAGTCCATAGTTCATTCCCCAATCCTGAGGATTCTGGGATGGTGATTTCCACTCCAATTCTAAGTGAGAGGGGCCTGTGATCCCATAGGGCCAATGGATGGGACTTTCTTGCTTGCAGGTGTAGACTTTCTCTGTTCCTTTGTATGGTAATTATCCATCATCACCTCCATGTTAGTTGTCCTGGGTGAGACCAATAAACTGGAGAGTAGATGTCACAACTCCATTGAGATTCAGGGCCCAGCTGATATATGGACAGCCCAAAGATTTAAGTCTTTTGGATGTTCACTTACCAATTCTCATACTAATTATAAGTTCAAACAGAATGACAGAAGAGCCATGTGTAGGGAAAACATAACAGAATCCAACTCTGTCACCCTGAGAAGCATAAATACCAAAGTAGAGCCCACTTGCAAGGCATCAAACTCCTGAGCTATCTGTCCTGACCATAGTGTCTGGATGTTTCCAGAGCCCTCAGAAGCCACGCTATTTTAGGTGGTATCTACTTTGGCAGTCAATGAAATCCTGCTGAGACATGCATAAGCGTAACCTCTGGAATGTCATCCTGACTCACTTTGAAGTTTCTTAGCCATATAAACTCATTTGTCTTTACCTGTTCCCTCTTTTGGTCAAGGTCTTTTTCCAGTTGTATTGCTAGATGGTGCTTGATAGTAAACACTTAGTGCCAGGGAGGCTCATCCCCAGGAGTCATGTCCCAAGTTGGGTAAAGGGAATGTATTTATATGCTGAGTTCAGCTTAGAGAGATGCCACAGTTGAACAACAAGAAGGCAATGCTTAGGCACCCTCTAATAGTCAGCTAATTTTCAATTTCAAGATTAAAGGTTCATACACACAGTCATCGATATCATGGGTCTGTCAATAGACTATCCTCCGTCACTAGTCCTTGGGGGATTCTTGGTGATCCATTAGAGAATGTCGCCAAGCTCCCTGGATGGGAATTTGATATTCTTCAGTTACTGTGTGAATCTCCATCAACCATGACGATGCCCCATGAACATTTGAACACAGTTATTGCCTCATATGTCTGCCCAGTGGAGCATCCTCCCATGTATTCCCCATCACTGATAACCCACACCAATAATCCTCCCCTGCCACAGTTGTAACCCTTCTGTGACCCAAAACTTCTTCAAAAATGATGCCAATAAAATAGACCTATACAATTATTTAGAAATTAATAAGAAAATGAAATAATAATGATAGTTTTAAAAATAAGAAATAAAATACCAAAAAAATAAAAATAAATAAATAAATATGTGAGATAATAAAAATAATGAAAATATATTTTAAATTTTTTTGGCATTTTTGCTCTTCATCACTCTAAGATCTGTTGTCCTATATGTACAGTGACATTTTCTTCCATTTATTCCTCCAGTTTCTAACTTTTTAAAATGTGTCCTCAGAGAAGTTTTAGTTTCCAGAAAAGTCACATACCAAATACAGGGAACTCCCATATAACCAACATCTTCACTCTTTTCTCCCTTCCCCTATTAATAACATATTATATGTGGATTGTACATTTGTTGCAACTGATGTACAAATATTGAAACATAGCTACCAGCCATGATAAATGGTTTACATTATGGTTTACATTTTGGACCATATACTTTCATAGACTTAGATGCAATTCAATGTGGCCTGTATCCATCATAGCAAGATAATGTAGAACAATTCCATCTCCCCCAAAATTCCCCGTTCCATCTAATCTATTCCTCCCTCTCACTTCCCTTGGGACCCACAGTAACCAATAAGATTTACTCCCTGAAGGACAAGATTCATAGTTACTTCCAATAACACTGAGGGCTTGACACACTGGTCTGTCCAGCTCCTCCCACCGTCAGCCTCTCACATTCTCCCAGAGTTCTTTAAGGCATGAGACCTTCTTTTTGACCCAGAGTCCACTTATTTTTCAGGTTGGTCCTGGAGGTTGCCTTTACTTTCAAAATATGGGAGGACACATCCATATCTTTGAGGTCGTAAGGGGGTCATAACGAAGGTGCTGTACCCTCCCTGCATTTGGTGTCTAGTGTCATTGTCTGATCCCTGCTCTAGAATGAGAGCCCACAAGGCAAGGATTTTTTGTCTGATTTGGCCTCATTACTATGCTCAGTATCTGCCTAGACTAGATGCTCAATATATACTTATTGATTGAATGATCCCCAAGCAGAACCTGCCCTGTTATCTGAGTGTGCCTAGGCCCTTTGCCAGCCTGTTCCCTTGTGGTTCTTTCCCTAGTTCTAGTAGTTTCCTTCCACAAATGACATGGTGGGTACTCAGCCAAAGATATGAGGGGTCTCACTAAAACTCTCCCTTCCCAATGGATGCCTTTGATGACCATGATACTCCTCCCAGGTTTCCTTCTACTCCAGGAGAGGAGTTTGGGATGCATTGTGTGTACATGCTCATTCTTTTTGTTTTTTTAAAAAAAAACTTTCTTTTTGAAATAATTTTAAAGTTTGGGACACTTGCAAAAATATTTGAAAACTAATGCAAAGTACTCCAATATATGCTGTACTCATATACCCAGATTTACCAACTCTTATTATTTTGCCACCTTAGTTGTGTAATTGTATTTATCATCTGTCTACCTATCCATCCATCATCTATTTATATAACTATTTATCTATTTTCTAAAACTTAATAGTAATTTCCATACATCTTGTTCCTTGATCATGTAATTCCTCCATGCATATTTCCTAAGAACTTTTGTCAACCACCAAATACATTCATTCAGTTCTAGAAATTTAACATTGATATAAAGCACATATCATAATTCCAATTTTTTTCAATTGCCCTAATAGTGACATTTTGGAAATTTCCCCTCCATTTCTGGTCCACTCCAGGAATACTGCACTGCACTAAGTTGTCCTCTTCTCTTCAGTCTCTATTTTTAAAATAATATGCGGGAACATATACACAACTTAAACTTTCCATTTAACCATATCCAAGCCTACGGTTCAGTGGGATTAATCAGATTCACAATATTCTGCTACCCTCATCAAAACTTTTATCTCACTCCAAAAAAAGAAACTGTGCTTGCATTATACATTGATTCCCAGTTCCCCCTGCCACCTCTACCCATAGAAACCTGTACTGTATGTCTCTATGAATTTGCATATTCTAATTATTTCATGAAAAAGGAATCAAACTATGTTTTTCTCTTTATGTCTGGCATATTTCATTCAACATGTTGTCTGTTAGTTTAATCCATGTTGTGGCATGGATCAGAACTTTATTACTTTTTATGGCTAAATAGTATCTCTGGGTACACAAACCACATTTTGTTCATCCATTTATCTATTGTTGGATATTGGGTTGCTTTTGCCTTTAGGCTACAGTTAATAAGGCTGATCTGAACAGTGATGCATACATATATCTTTGAGTCCCTGCTTTCTGTTATTTGTTGGGTACATTTCTAGATAAGAATGTTGGGTCATATGGTAGTTGTATGTTTAACTTTTGGAGCAATTGTAAAAACATTTTTTCACAACTCCTGCACTCTCTTATACTCCTAGCAAGAATGTACCAGGATTCCTATTGCCTTCAAGTCCTCACCAGTTCATATTATTTCCCATGTTTTTCAAATAGCCCTTGTGGTGTGTGGGATGTGGAATCTCACTATACTTTTGATTTGCATTTCTGTAACGGCTAATGATCTTGAGCATCCTTTTAATCATTTGTATAGCCTCTCTTGAGAAATGTCTATTAAAGTCCATTCCACATATTATAATTAATTAGGTTGTCTGTCTTTCTGTAGGGGTTCTGAATATATTCTGGATATTAAAACCGTCTAAGAGACAGTGCTTTAAAATGTTTTTCTCCAAATATCTTGGTTGTCTTTTCACTTTCTTGATAATGTCCTTAGCAAAAAAAAAACTTTAATTTTGATGAACTCTGAATTATCTTTTTTTTCTTTGTTGCTTGAGTGTTTGATGTAAATTCTAAGAGTTCTTGCCTTATCTTTCCCAGTGTTTTCTTCTAAGAGGTTTATAATCTCATCTGGTATATTTAAGTTGTTCATTCATTTTGACTTACTTTTTAAAATATCACGAGGTAGTTATCCACATTTATTCTTTTGCAAGTGTTGATCCTGCACTTTCATACCATTTGTAGAATAGATTATTCTTTCCGCATTGAGTGGACTTCTCAAAAACCATTGCCATAGATATGAGTTTTTTTCCTGAACTCTCAGTTTGATTCCTCTGAATTATGTGTCTGTGCTCGTGCCAGTACTATGTCGTTTGTTTGTGTGCGTGTGTGTGTGTGTGTGTGTGTTTGTCTTTATTGTAGAAGTTTGGGGTTATAGTACAATTATGCATGAAATACCAGATTCCTATATATCAGCCCACCACCAACACCTTGCATTGGTGTAGAACATTTACTACAAATCATGATAGCACATCTTTATAATCGTCTTATTAAAGCCAACATGCTGTTTTGTTTACTGTAGCTTTGTAATAAGTTTTAAAATCAGAAAGTATGAGTCTTCCAATTTTTCTTCTTTTTCAAGTTGGCCGGCACCTCATGTACAAGGACTTCCCATGCTCTAGGAATCTGTGTTTCCTGGTCAAACAGTGAATTTGTCAGGATACTCCATGGAAAGAGAACTGACAGGACAGACATGATATATATGTATGTGAATATGTATATACGTGCATATATATGTGTACATAGGTGTGAATATCTGAATATTGTGAGAATTATTATAGGAATTGACTCATTTGACCTTGGCGATTGCCAATTCTGAATTCTGTAGGGAAGGTTACTGGTTGGGAACTCCAATGAAGGCTGTGATCCATTCACCAGAAAAAGCTGACTGAAGTAGAGATAAAAAATTTTCACTTTGACTACTAAAAATATCAATTCTCCTTTTTTTAATATTAAAGTTTTATATATACCATGCAATCCATCTAAAGTATACAATGGCCAGCTCTCAGTATAATCAGAGAATTATGCTTTCATCACCACAGTCAATTCAGTTTTGCCATTAAGGGGCATAAAAATGTTTGTATGAGATGTCTCTCATTGCTGGAGGCAAGCTCCTTTTTTAACTGTAGATGTAATCAGCCTTAGCTGCAATCAAATGACTTATGATTTAAATCTATGAAATACCCAAAGGATCATTGATTTTTTGACCAAACAATTGAATTCATAACTTAACCAAGTTGACGTATAAATTTCACCAGCATATTTACCACTTGTTATCTTGGTATCCATACACATGTCCTTAAACCATACTTAATTGCTAAATAATAACTATGGCCTTCATACCTTCACTTGACATAATTCACCTGCCCAGTATACAACCAGGAAAGCAATAACACATTCACCAGAAGAGGATGCAAGTCCTTGGATAATATTAAATCTTAAACTTGATATCCTGTAATTTCAATAGACCCCTCAGGGAGAGGAAGTTTCTGGGCTGTCTTCACCACTATTCCCAGACGTTTCAGATGCACACCTCTGAGGGAAACATTCCTGTCTCTACACATTTCTTTTAGGAGTGAACATCTAATGACTGACTAAGGGAGGAACAAGATCTAAAAGCATTATTCCTGGAAGTTTGATGGTTTTTTTCTCACCCACCATTGATTGTCTTGAGAATTTGGGGCTGACCCCGTGGTAGAGAACAGTGGATCCTTCCATCACACGTTCCAGCTGTTTTTCTTCCACAAGCCCATGTAAAGCACTTCTCCTAAGTTATCTCCCACATCCACCTCACCTTAGCCTCAAGGGCCAATACCAAGGGAGGACCTGGATGCAGGGATTGTTACCCAGGGAGACCAAATTGGGACAATACTCCTTCTTGTCATGGCTTCCATGGCAGGGAGCTCACAAGAATATGGGATGCCTGGGAAAATCTAGCCACAAGTTCCCATGAGTTCCTGGCTAACCCAATTTGCTTAGGCCAGACCCGACTCATTGGTGCTTACAAAACACTTCCATGTTGCCCTGTTCACAATCCAGCCCTGCAATCTTCCATTTTACCCTATAGGAAGTTCTGAAATGTTTTTTCCAGGCTTCATGCTGTATGAATGTTGAGAACTCTGTTTAGTGGCATTTAAGGGCTTCTACTTTGATCCCTTGCCAAAGATCTCAAGACTGTGATCCCAAAAAGACTCAATATAATAATCTATTAAAATTAAAATGTAATAGAGGAGGGGGCCGATGTGGCTCAAATGTTTGGGCATCCGTTTCCCAAATAGAGGGACCTAGGGTCCATTCCCGGGACCTCCTGATAAAGTAAAGAAAATTGTAGAAGATACACTGGTGCACCGTCAGTCCCCATGAACTTATGTGCCATCCGACCGTGTGAGCCAGTGAACCCCCAGGCCCTGCGAGCGGGTAAGACCCCAGAGGTTACCACGAATGAATCCTGGTGAAGACAGGAGGAGAAGGATGAGAGGAGTGGGCAGGAAACGACACAGAGAATTGCCCAACAAATGGACACAAAAACAGCAAAAATGGAGGGCGGTTAAAATGGATTAAAAAAAGTAAATAAATAATTTTTTTTAAATGTAATAGAGGAAGAATAAAATATGCCTGGAAATCTAGGATGTAGCTTTGCAGCAAAATAAGGAGAACATTTAACTCTGATTTTCCTGTAGGTGAAGGCAAAAAGGAAAATAGCTCAGTTCACATACCTTATCTAATTGAATGAAGAATCCAAATTGCCTTGGAGATAAAAGAATTCTTTCTTTGTACTGAATGAGAGAAAAATGCCTTAAAATGTTTTTTTGGAGGTGAAGTATAAGTACAATTATTATACAAAATTGTAGAAACAATGAATATGGCCAGTGGCATTCTGAACCCCAGGTATAAGAATCCCAGGTTCTTTGTGAGCCTCGTGGAATTCCCCACACACTTCCATGCTCCCCACATGGCATCCCTCCCAAGTTCTTCTCCAAGATAGGAGCCCCCTGATAAGGGCCCCGCCAAAGTAGGAGTTCTCCTCATCATTTGGAATACTGAGTACTAAAAGTACTTGTTACTCCACTCTTCTTGGATGCCCACTTGCCCTACTTGGTATGGGAAGATCATGTGTGTTACATCCAGATACTGTATGGAAGCCTTTTGCTACCTCCTTGCTTATTGTCCATGACTGGTGTGGTGGTTTAGATCTGTATGTACCCCAGATAAATATGTTATACTGAATCCATTCCTGTGTGTGTGAACCCATTGAAAGTTGGACCTATTGATGAGCCTATTTCAGTTAAGGAGTAGCCCAGGGTGGGCCTTAATCTTATTAATGGAGAACTATATATGCAGAGAGAAACTCAGATGGACAGAACGAAAGCCAGAGAGGGATCAGCCAGAGCTGAACATCAACAGAAACAAAAAATAAGGGAGAGGCCCTGAGAGGCCACATGTGTTTTGCCATGTGACAGAGGAGGCCAGGGCCAAGTTGTGCCAGCAGCCCGGAACATACGTCATGTGTTTGGGAAGAAAGCATCACCTTATTGATGCCTTTATTTGGAGTTTCTCTTAGCATCAAACCCATGAGTAAATAAATTCCTTTTGTTAAGCTTATTAATGGCATGGTATTTTTCTGATCAGCCAAGGAAATCAAAATAACTGGTGTGTATCCAAGGCCACAATCACCTTCTGGACCTACCTTGCCATACCTGGATAAGGCAGTGTGGTGTTGAGCACTGACCCTGGGATGGTAGAGAGGAAGGTCCCAGACAGAAGTGAGTGGAGCGGGCTATAGACATGCGGGCCTGCTGAGAACCTTGGTCCTGGGCTCCTGTCCCTGTTCCCTGATTTTCCTGATGGAGGAATTTGGGCAAAGTCCCTTAGGCTTCCTGAGCCACATTTTCCCCAATTCATATGAGAATAATATATTGCCAGGTGCTAAGATCATGCACATGCTAAGACCCAAGCTGGCCACTGCAACCAAAGGAGACAGAGGCAGATAAGTGGTTCCCAAGTCTCACAGAGGGGAATGGAGAGTGACTGCTGAGTGTGTGTGGGCCTCCTGTTTGGGGTGAAGTAGTGTTCTAGAAGAAGATAGTGAGAGTGATTGCACAGCACTGTAGTGGACCTAAAGACACTGGTATGGACATTAAAAACAGTAATATATTTAATTTAAGGGTAATTTAACATGGAAAATAAACCAAACCATATATAACATAAAATATGAAAAAAAAAAGACAGAAGACAGGAATGTAGATGCCTTCAAAGGAGAGGGGAAAGAAGGCTCCATTTCTTCCTCCAGCCATGTCTTGAACCAAAAAGTTGGAGCTGGATCTGATGCCTGCTCTGGCTCAATCTCATTAGCTGGGTCAACCTGTGGAGGTGATGGTGGAGCCAGGGCTGTTACATCCAACTCAGGATCCAGCCCTGGCAATGACACTTCCTCCATCTGTGGAGCTGCGTCCAAATCAATAGGTGGTGATGGAGATGGTTCCAGTTCAGTTGTTGCTACAGCTGGCAATGAAGCAGGCTGCAGCTCCAGAGTTGGTTCAAGAGCCGAAGCTGGAGGGGGCTCTAGATCATCATGAGTTGCTCTCTCTGGCACTAGTGCTGGAGCTGGAGATACAACAGGCAACACTGTTGGCACTGGATCTGACCCTGGAGCTGTAAGAGGGAGATTGTTGAGCAACGTGATTACCTTTCTAGGTGGCATCCCCACGTCAGAAAATATTCTATTGTTCTGGAGAAGCCCAAACTCAGAAGGCACCCCAGGAAGCCTTTGCAAACACAGAACCCATGGAAGAGAAGTCTGAGGTTCCTCTTTGCTTCTGGCCCAACCTGTATGCTCCCCCCATGTTCTTCCCCCATAGGATCTCAAGCACCCACCCTGGTCCTTCTTAGTCTCTGGCTCTGCCTCAGTTGTCTCCAGATCCTCATGATGGGACTGTAGAGGACGGGTGTGCTGCTGCAGCTCCATTGCAGGCACCTTGAACTTCTTGTTGGTCACCAGCATCTGATATCCCTGCTAATAGGAAATGTGAATTTGCAGCTGGCCCTGGGTGGGGATACCAAGGGAAAGGAATGGGGTGGAGTCCTGGAAATTCTGTGCAAGTGGGAACTGTGCTTCTCAGGGAAAGTCCTGGGATGGAGACCGGGCAAGCTAACAGGGTGACATCTTGGGCCTGGGTGTGGAGGACGCTCTCCCCACAATCTCACCTGTAGCCTGTGCCAGCCTTTGTTGAAGGCGTAGAGCACCTGCACCCTAATCAGGGAGGTGGTGTCCTTGACCTTCTCATCCAGCACCTTGCTGGTCTCCTGGGTGAAGCTCTACAAAGACAGGACCTGACAGCCAGGCCGGACACATCAGGACCCTGCCTCGTCATCATCAAGGGGCTCTACTCATGTGAAGTTCAGCTCCCAAATGAGGCACAGACCCCCACAGGAACAAAGAGATGACAGGTTCACAGCTCTGGATCTACATGTGGGCAGATGGGCTTTACCAGCATTTCCCCTGTTTCTGCCCTGCCAGCCATGACCTGGGAGTGAACTGATGAGTCCGCCAGGCTCCCCTCCCTCACCCTCCTGCTACTGCCCAGAGCCTGTCCAGTTGATTGCCCTCCACTCTGACACACAAACTGGGAATAGGAGGTACTGAAGCTGCCCAGGCACGACCCCAGGTGATTGGCTGGTCTGCATTCCCGTGCCCTGGGCTCCCTGAGGTACCGTTGGGTTCTTCCTACTGAATGGCCAGAGTCTGAGGGCAAAGTCTCAGCCAACGCCCGGAGCATCGAAAAAGACTCTTGCTCCAGGTTTTCTTTCTCTCAGAGTCTCGGAAAAGTGGTAAACATAGAGAAAACATCTTGTTTTCTCAAAGGTCTCTGTCCAAGTGAGTTGCTAGGGGGCTGTCTTGAGAATCAAAGTGCCTGGTTATCTGGGTTTTAAGTTCTGTTGTGGTCTATCTCCAAGGAAGTGAAATCACTTCCTGGGATTCTCTTCCCCAGTCGCCCACCTTGAGCAGGCAATCGCTCACCTTCTTCTCCTTTGTCATCTCACTAACTGTGCGCAATTTCCCCAACACATCCCTCCACTCTGTTCCTGCAAGGCCTGGCGAAGTCAGGAATTAATTTTTTTTAACAAATCAATTTTATTGATACAGAATAATCAAGCTTACAATTCATTCAAAGCATACAATCATTGTTATTTGGTATAAACATAACTGTGCATTCATCACTTCACTCATTATCAGAGCATTTTCATTATTTCAATAATAATGGTAATAATAAACAACAAACAAACAAACAAGAAAATTCTTCACCTCTCCATCTCTCTATACTTCCCCCACCGTACATAGCTGCTGTTTCTGGCTATTCTATCCACAGTGTATAATCAATGGCTTTTAGTATAAGCAAATGTTGTACATTTATTGTCTCAAAAATTTTAGAACAATTTCATTACTCTGAAAAGAAAAACTCAACACCCCTTAGGATTCCTTCCTCAGACCTACATAATCACTAACCCATTTATCTTCATAAATTGACTTATATCAATTAATTTGAGGAGAAAGGGCTGGGTGCCACCTGGCTTTATTTTCCTTCCAGTTTTAGAAACTGAACAAGTCATTGTACCTTTCAGTGCTATCCAAGGTTCCCTGCTGCACAAAGGGATCATTCTAGAACATATTTCCTAGATGTGTTATCAGGGGAATGTGAGACAACACTATAAAACTCATGGGTTGCTGACCGATGTGGCTAATGCACAAATTTAGAGAAGTGCCAATTACAAAAAGGAGTGTGAAGCAGGATGGAATCCAACTAAAATCCTCCCCCACATATTCAGTGTTTCTGTGCTTCTTTCTGGGGGTGCCAAAACAAAAAAGCTTCGCATGGACAGTAACAGGGAGGGGTCTCCCAGGATGTAAGTGCTCTCATTTCCAAAGCAAAATCCAGGGAGGAGGTTGAGCCATGGCCTGGGAGAACGGAACCTCCAGGGCAGGCCGTGCCTGTCTCTCTCTGGGTCCTATTTTCCCCGTTGCACACTGAGGAGTTGCATGAAGAACTGCTTGAGGGCACTGCCACTCAGTGATGACAGGGTGCTGGGCTGTCTGACACTGGGTGGGAAGTAGGGAGGACCACATATCAGGGGCTCACACAAGCACACAGGTTCCCAAACATGGTTTCACAGTGGGCACCACGCTGGGAGACCGGCTTGTGCCCACACCTGCGCACCCACCTGGGGCCAGCGCTAGACAGAGAATGCAGCATGGACTCAACCTACCTCTGCAGCGAGCATGCGCAATACTCCAACTGCTTTGCCTGGGGCCTGAGCCACCGGATCCCTCCACAACCACAACCCCATCCAGACCCCCCTGCTCTGTGTCCTCTTCTTCCGCTGGGACCCTGCCCACATACCCAACACAGCCAAGCAGACCTAGGGATGTTGGATGTGGTTCAGATGGGGAGTATGGAGACATGGGCACCTCAGAGCTCACTATTCATCCCCATGCTCCCTGCTGCTACTGGTAGGGGTGTCTCTGTGGACCTTCAGACAGTCAATGGATCTAGAGCAGAGCAGGTCATGCCACCCTTTCCCCTTGCCTCTGGTGCTTCTCCCCAGTGTAGCTGGTCTAAGGAGGGTGGCAGAGACCCAGGGAGGAGGTAGGCTCTGTGTTTGGGGACAGTTCCTGTTGTTAGCGTGCACCCATCCTGGTGCAGTGATTTCCCCAATTTTGCAGATGAGCCCTAGGCCCTAGCACTCAAGTTCTGTGGTATAATTGTGGCAGGTTAGTACAGGGAAATGAGGAAAAGATGAGCCAGTGCATGGCCGATAGAGGACATGGTTGAAGACAACATGGCCAACAGACAACAGGGCCAATAAACCCAGCTGAGACCTTGACCTTGAGGTCCCAGTTAGGATTCTTTCTGCGGCCTCCCCTAGGCCTGGGAATTTCCATACAGGCCTCACCACTTGCCCCTACCATTGTTCCGGTAACCCATAAAGGCTGGGGTCCCTACCCTTAGCATTAGCAAGGGGAGGAGTAACTAATTGTTTAACAAAGGTAACAGCACAAGCCAAATTGCTCTCTCTGCTTAGAGGAGCCCGCATCAAATCACGGTGTTTATTTCTGTCCTACTGTTCTAATTCTCGGTAAGCTCTGTTCTTTCCCCACATTTCTCAATAAATAATTTTTGAAAGTTTATTTTGTACACATATTAATTGTTAATGTAAACAATAATTTAAAAAGGAAAAAACAGTTGATTAAAATCATAAATTTCTCAAATGTACTGAATACACATAAAAAATTTTTTTTGAATCATACAACATGTTACACAATATATTTTGTTCATAGTAACTAACACAAGCATACAGTATTTGTCCTTTTGTGTCTGGCTTGCTTCACCCAACATAATGTCCTCCGGGATCACCCATGTTGTCATACACATTAAAACATCATTTCTTCTTTCAGCTGCATATTTCTTCCTGGTGTGAATACACAAGTTTGTTTATCCATTCATCCAGTGATGGATACCTGGGTTGTTTCCATCTTTTGACAATTGTGAATAACGCTGCTATGAACACCAGTGTGTAGGTGTCTATTCGTGTCACTGCTGTCAGTTCTTCTGGGTATATACCCAGTAGTGGCATTGCAGGGTCACGAGGTGTATTAGTCAGCTAAAGCTGTGCTAATCCAAAATACCAGAAATCTGTTGGGTTTTATGAAGGGTATTTATTGGGGGTAGAAGCTAACAGTTACCAGGGCATAAGGCATAAGTTACTTCCCTCACCAAAGTCTGTTGCCAAGTGTTGGAGCAAGATGGCTGCCAATTGCTGCAAGGGTTCAGGCTTCCTCTTCCACTTAAAGCTCTGTGGTCCCAGCTTCTTCCGACATCATCTGTAGGCTGGGATAAGTCTTGTCTCTCTCCTGGGAGTCATTCCCCTTTGGGCTCAACTCCTCTGTTCTCTCCACAAGGTCAGCTTTGTACAAGCAGGCTGTCTTTCTTCCGGGGCCTCTGCAATGTCTATGGAGCTTTCTCTACTCCTCTGTATGTTTACTTCCCGGGACTCCAGCTCAAAAACTCCCACTGTCTCCTCTGTAATGTCATTTTCTCTCTGAGTCCCTGACCACCAAAGGGGCAGGGACTCAAGGACCTACTGACATGGCCTAATCAAAGCCTTAATCATAATTTAATCAAGCAAAAGTGGAACCTCTGAATCTGATACAATCGAATATGTCCAGAAGATCAGACCAGTTTACAAACATAATCCAATATCTTTTTGGAATTCTTAAATAGTACCAAACTGCTACAAATGGCAAGTCTATATTCAACTTCTTTAGGACCTACCAAATAGTCCTCCCCCATGGCTGTACCATTCTGCATTCCCACCAACAGTGAATAAGTGTTTCTATCTCTCCACATCCTCTCCAACACTTGTAGTTCTTTGTCTTTTTAATAGTGGCCATTCTGATAGGTGTGAAATGATATTTCATTGTAGTTTTGATTTGCATTTCCCTAATCATTAGTGATGTTGAGCATTTTTTCATGTGTTTTTTTGCCATTTTTATTTCTTCTTTGGATAAATGTCTATTCAAGTCTTTTGCCCTGTTTTTAATTGGGTCATTTGACTTTTTATTGTTGGATTGTAACATCTCTTTATATATCCTTAGATGTTAAATATTATGGGGCATGTGATTTCCAAATATTTTCTCCCATTGAATAGGCTGCTTTTCACCCTTTTGACAAAATTCTGTGAGGTGCAAAAATGTTTCCTTTTCAGGAGGTCCCATCTATCTATTTTTTCTTTTGTAGCACATGCTTTGGAAGTAAGGTCCAAGGAACCACCACCTACTACAAATTTTTGAGGATGTTTTACTACATTTTCTTCTAGTAGTTCATGGTCTCATCTTTTATCTGTAGGTATTTGATCCATTTTGAGTTGATTCTTCTATAAAGAGTGAGGTAGGGGTCCGTTTCAGTGTTTTGGTTATAAATATCCAGCTCTCCAAGCACCATTTGTTGAAGAGACTATTTTGTCCCGTCAAAATGGACTTGGTAGGTTTGTCAAAATCCAGTTGGATGTAGAGGTGGGGGCTTATTTCTGGACTCTCAATTCTATTCCATTGATTGGTGTGTCTATCTTTATGACAGTACCATGCTGTTTTGACCACTGTCACTTTGTATTATGTTACAAAGGCAGGCAATGAATTTACTTCCATGTCGCTCTTATTTTTTTAATGCTTTTGGCTTTTTGGGTGCACTTTCCTTTCCAAATGAATTTGGTCATTGCCTTTTCTATTTCTGTAATATTGGCTGTTTTATTTTGATTGGTATGGCATTGAATCAAAAAATCAATTTGGTTAAGGTTGACATCTTAGTGATATTTAGTCTTCCAATCTATGAACACTGAATGTCTTTCCATTTGTTTAGGTCTTTTTAATTTCTTTTAGCATTGTTTTGTAGTTTTCTGCATATAGGTCCTGTACTACTTTAGTTAAATTAATTCCTAGGTATTTGAGTCTTTTTGTTGCTATTGTAAATGGAATTTTTCCCCTTATTTCTTACTCAAATTGTTTAGTTCTAGTGTACAAGAATGTTACTGAATTTTGCATGTTGTTCTTGTATCCTGCCACCTTACTGAATTCATTTATTAGCTCAAGTAGCTTTGTCATGCATACCTCAGAATTTTCTAAATATAGGTTCTTGTCAGCTGCAAATAGTGAGAGTTTTTTTCCTCTTTTCCTATTTGGATGCCTTCTTTTTTTTTTTTTTTTTTTTTTCTTGTCTAATTGCCCTAGCTAGAACTTCTAGTACAATATTAAATAACAAAGGTGACAGTGGGCATCCTTCTCTTGTTCCGGATCTTACAGGGAAAGCTTTCACACTTTCCCCATAGAGTATGAGGTTGGATGTGGGTTTTTCATATATGCCTTTTATCATATTGAGGAATTTTCCTTCTATTCCTCTCTTTTGAAATGTTTTTATCAAAAAGAATGGTGCATTTTGTCAAATGCATTTTCTCCGTCAATTAAGATGACCATGTGTTTTTTTCCTTCAATTTGTTAATGTGGTGTATTACATTGATTGGGTTTCTTATGTTGAACCAGCCTTGCATACCAGGAGTAAATCCCACTTGGTCATAATGTGTAAGTCTTTTGATATGCTACTGTATTCAATTGGCTAGTATTTTGTTGAGAATATTTGCATCTATGTTCACTAGAGAGATTGGTCTGTAATTTTCTTTTCTTGTAGTATCTTTATGTGGCTTTGGTACTAGTGTGATGTTGGCCTCATAAAATGTGTTGAGTAATTTTCCCTCCTCTTCAATTTTTTGGAAGAGTTTAAACAGGATTGGTGTTAATTCTTTTTGGAATGCTTGGTAGAATTCATCAGTGAAGCCATCTGGTCCTGCACTTTTATTTGCTGGGAGATTTTTGATAACCTATTCAATCTCTTTAAATGTGATTGGTTTGTTAAGTTCTTTTATTTCATGTAGAATGAGTGTAGGTTGGTTGTGCATTTCTAGGAATTTGTCCATTTCATCTAGGTGTCTAGTTTGTTGTCAACAGTTCCTCATAATATCCTCTTATAATTCTTTTTATTTCAGTCGTAATCCCCCCCTTTTATTTTTGATTATATTTATTTGCATCTTCTTTCTTTTTTTCTTTGTTAGTCTAGCTAGGTGTTTGTCAATTTTATTGATCTCTTAGAACAAGCTTTTGGTTTTGTTGATTTTCTCTATTGTTTTTTTGTTCAAATTTCATTTACTTCTACTCTAATCTTTATTATTTCTTTTTCCTTCTGCTTGCTTTGGGATTGGTTTGCTGTTCTTTTCTTAGTTTCTTTAGTTGTTCAGGTACATTTTGAGTTTAGTTCTTTCTTCTTTTTTAATATGGGCATTTAGTACTATAAATTTTCCTCTTAAGACTGCCTTCACTGTATCCCATAAGTTTTTTTTTTTCATAAGTCTTTTTTAAAAAGATTTATTTATTTATCCTCCCCACCCCCTGCACCCCATTATTTTGTATTCACTGACTGCACACCTTGTGTTCTTCTGTGTCAGCTTGTCTTCTCTTTAGGCAGCACCGGGAACTGATTCTGGGACCTTCTTGAGTGGAAAGAGTGTGCTCAATCTCTTGTGCCATCTCAGCTCCCTGGTCTGCTGCATCTCTCATTGTGTCTCTTCTGTGTATCTTTTTGTTGTGCCAGCTCTTTGCGCAGGCCAGCCTGCCCCTCATCAGGAGGCCCTGAGAATTGAACACTGGGCCTCCAATATGGTAGGCGGTAGCCCAATCACTTGAGCCACATCCATCACCATGTATCCCAAAAGTTTTGATAAGTTGTGTTCTCGTTGTCATTCCTCTCAATAATTTAGTGCTTTCACTTGCAATTTCTTCTTTGACCTACTGATTAGTTAGGAGTATGTCGTTCAGCCTCACCACATATGTGAATTTACTTTTTTCCTGGCTATTATTGATTTCCAGTTTCATTTCATTATTATCTGAGAAGGTGCTTTGTATAATTTCAATCTTTTTGCATTTATTGAGAGCTGCATTGAGCCCTAACATCTGGTCTATCCTGGAGATAGATACATGGGCTCTTGAGAAGAATGTATAACCTGCTGAGTTTGAATACAGTGTTCTATATATATCTGTTAGGTCTAACTAATTTATCATATTGTTCAAGTTCTCTGTTTCCTTGTTGATCTTCTGTCTAGTTCTGTCCAATGATGTGAGTGGGATATTGAAGTCTCCAACAATTATTGTACAGATGTCTATTTATCCCTTCAGTTTTGCCAGACATTGTCTCGTGTATTTTGGGGCACTCTGGCTAGGTGCATAAATATTTATGACTGTTATATCTTCCTGGTGGATTGTTCCATTTATTAATATATAATGGCTTTTGTAGCAGTTTGACATTATGTATGAATTCCAAAAATAGATATTGGATTATGATTGTAAACTGATCTGTTCCTCTGGGCTGATTAAGTTATGATTAGGGCTTTGATTGGGCCATGTCAGTAGGACGTTGTGTCCCCACTCCTTGGTGGGCAGGGACTCAGAGATAAAACTACATGGCAGAGTAGAGGAGTTGGATGGAGTTTTGAGTTGGAGTTTTAATGCGTAGTTTTAATGCTGGAGCCTGGGGAAGTAAGTACACAATGGAGCTTTGTCTTGAGGAAGGAGAGAAGGCCCCAGGAAAAGAGACAAGATGTTTATTTGATAGTCTACAGCTGCCATTGTGGGAAAAAGCAAGCCTGAGCCCAGAGAGAAGCAAGTCCTGTGAAGTAGAGGTACCCAGGAAGCCTAAACTCTGGCAGACATCGGCAGACATCTTGTTCCAACATGTGGCCATAGACTTTGGTGAGGGGAGCAATGTTGGCTTTATGGCCTGGTAATTGTAAGCTTCTCCCCCAAATAAATATTCTTAATAAAAACCAACCAATTTCTGGCATTTTTCATCAGCACCCCTTTGGCTGACTAATACAACCTTCTGTTTCTTATACCTTTTTGGCATTTAAACTCTGTTTTGTCAGATATTAGCATAGCTAACCTTGTTCTCTTTTGGTACATTCAATGATATTACTGTAAATGCATTTTTTACATCCACCATTTTATTCTTTGATTTTCATATGTCATATCATATTTTTGTCTTTTTACTCTTTTGGATATCCCTTTTCTATTCTTTCTTCTATACTCTGTACCAGGCCTGTCTCTACTGTCTTTTTATTTTAGGTTCTAAGGCTTCCTTTAATATTCTCTGCAAAGGTGGATTCTTTATTGCAAATTTCTTAGTTTCTGTTTGTTTGTGAATATTTTATACTCACTTTCATATCAGAAGGACAATTTTGCTTCATAAAAATGCTCAGCTAGCAGTTTTTCTCTTTCACCATCTTAATTGTATCAGACGATGGTCTTCTCGCCTCCATGGTTTCTGAAGAGAAATCCGTGCTAAGTCTTACTGGGCACCCCTTGTATGTGATGGTTTGCTTATTCCTTGATTTTCTGAGCATTTTCTCTTTATCTTTAACATTTGACATTCTGAGTAGTATGTGTATTGGAGTAGGTCTATTCTGTTTATTCTGTCTGGGGTACGGTGTGCTTCTTAGACATGTAAGTTGGTTTCTTTCATGAGAGTTGGGAAATTTTCAGGTATAATTTCCTCAAATACTCTTTCTGCCCCTTTTCCCTTCTTTTCTCCTTCTGGAACTCCCATGACACGCATATTGTTTGGTTTGGTGTTGTCATTCAACCCTTGGCATCCCTGCTCTATATTTTCCACTTTTTCCTCTCTCTGGTTTTCTTTCTTCAATTTCAGCTGTTCTGTCTTCCATATCACTCATTCTTTCTTCTGTCATTTCGAGTCTGCTGTTGTATGCCTCTAATGTGTTTTTTATCTCACTTATCATGTCTTGTCTTTCATTCCCATGAGTTCTGTTACTTTTCTGATTTCAATTCTTCTTTGCCCTTGCTCAATGCCTTCTTGATGTCCTTTATATCTTTAGCCATATTGTCTTTCAACTCATTAATTTGATTTTTGGGAATTTGTGCACATCTCACTAATTTATCTCAAATCCTGTGTCTCTTTGGGGGTTTTTGTATATTCCTTTTCCTGGGCCATGTCTTCCATTTTCTTAGTGTGGTTCATGATATTTTACTGATGTCTAGGCATCTGATTTGGATATTTACTCTGATCCTCAATTTCTTTCTCTTTTGTAGGGATTTATTGGTAGGTGGCTGTGTGTTACCACTGCTTTTTGGTTCTTGGCTCAGCCTGGATTGTTAGTATTGTCCGTGCTAGTTGCTCAAAACTTGACTTTGGACCCCATAATTGGTTGCAGACCCACTTCCTAGGGTTATAAAGCTATAAAGGCTGAGAAAAAACCTCTTACCTAACTTTATTTTCTGGCTTTAACTTCCTTGATTTGCTAGCAGATGGCACTCATTGAGAGCTCTGATTTTAAAGATGGTTGGAGTGTATTTGTTCCAACAGACAGTGTGATGGAGCTTCTTGCCTGGAGGCTAAGAGCTTTGTAATTCAATCTTTCTCAGAGATCTCTCTCAAGCATTCTCTGGCAGCCCCCACCATTTTCCCTGGTAGGAAGTAATTCCACACCCCTCTATGTTCTCAGCAATCAGTCCTGGCCAGTAAAGAAGAAGACTGGGAGGGTTGTATATATTCAGTCCCTTGCTGGCTCCCAAGGCAAACAATGACCTAGAAGGACTCCTGGGACACAGCAGGCCAAATTTGTGAGTTAAGAGCTGAGTCAGCTTTAGAGTGTGTCCCTCTGTCTCCCTTTTCCTGGGGAGGTATGTCTTCCTCAATCAGTCCCTGCTAGAAGAAAAGGAGATTGTGAGGGTCAGATTTATCCAGTCCTGTGCAGGCTCTCAGGGCAAACCTCAGCTTTGTCCCACCCAGCCACAAAGCACTGGTGGGATACAGCAGACCAAATTTGTGGGCCAAAAGCTGGGTCAGCCTTAGGCTGTGTCCCTCTCTCTTCCCTTTCCTGCAGTGATGGGTCCATGGAGACCCTTTTATCTGTAGCCACAGGCCCAGAGGTCAGAGAATTCTAATGTGTCTTTTGTGTGTGGGAGGGTGTCCACAGCAGCAGCCGCTGGTTTCAATTCACAGTTCTGTCATGGTGATTCCCTTCCTTTGTCCCTCTGTCCTCTGGGCAGTGTGAAGCCTTTGCCTGGAGTCCTATACCCTAGAAGCACTTTTTCTAGTCTGTTTCAGTGTTCCTCTAGCTAATTTCTCTGAAGGAGAAGAGATTTCCATGTCTTTCTAGTCCACCATCTTCCCAGAAGGCTAATAAATACTTCTTTTTCTGGCCTAACTAAATTGGTGTTTTCTTAAATTCTTTCAAGTGACGTAGCCAAGAACCTCAAGGAATCCAGTACTTCCCCAGCTTCATATGGACCTGAGCCCAACTGGAATGTCAGAGTCAGAATCATGCTATTAACTGCCCCTGGTCCCCATGCTACCTCTCAGTGGCCTAGTCCTATGCTGCGAGCCACTTGGCCAGTTGGCCTTCCTGAAGTCTGGGCACTGAGGGTCTCACCTGCCTCTCTTTAATCCCTCCACACCCTCATGGAGTAAGAATTGCTCACCCATTTTGTAATGGAGAGAACTGAGGCTTTGAGAAGTGGACATATTAACTTGTCTCTGACAGGGCTGTGACTAGGCCCAGTGGGCATTTGAATGCACCACAGTCACCACAGAGACTGTGTTTTTTCCTGTCTATTATTGTTTTCCAGTTTCATTCCATTATGATCTGAGAAGGTGCTTTGTATAATTTCAATCTTTTTGTATTTATTGAGAAATGCCTTGTGCCCTAACATGTGGGCTATCCTGAAGAAAGATCCATGGGTACTTGAGAAGAATATATACCTTGCTGAGTTTGGATGCAGTGTTCTGTATATGGCTGTTTGGTCTAAATCATTTATCATATTGTTCAAATTCTCTGTTTCTTTGTTGATCTTGTGTCTAGTTGTTCTACCTAATGAGGTGAAAGGGGTGTTGATGTCTCCAATGATTATTGTAGAGATATCTATTTCTTCCTTCAGTTTTGCCAGAGTTTCTCTCATGTATTTTAGGGCACCCTGGTTAGGTGCATAGATATTTATGACAGTTACATCTTCCTGGTGGATTGTGTCTTTTATTAATAATTAATGATCTTCTGTGTCTCTTATAAATTTTTTGCATTTAAAGTCTGTTTTTTCCAATATTAGTATAGTTTCCCTTGCTCTCTTATGGTTACTATTTGCTTGGAGCATCTTTTTACAACCTTTCACTTTCACCTGGATTGCATCCCTGGGACTAAGGTGAGTTTCTTGTAAGCAGCATATAGATGGCTCATGTTTTTATCCATTCTGTCAGTCTGTATCTTTCTACTGAGGAGTTTAATCCATTCACATTCAATGGTATTACTGTAAATGCATTATTTATTTCCACCATTTTATTCTTTGGCTTTAATATGTCATATCATATTTGTCCTTTTCTCTTCTGGATATCTTTTCTCTATGCTTTCATCTATGCTCTCCTCCAGGCCTATAGCTTCTGTCTTTCTCTTTCAGGTTCTAATATTTCCTGGAAAGGTGGATTCTTTTTTGCAAACTCTCATTAGTTTCTGTTTGTTTGTGAATATTTATACTCACCTTCATATATGAAAGGCAATTTTGCTAGATAAAGAATTCTCCTCTGGCAAGTTTTCTCTTTTAGTATTCTAATTAGATCATATGACTGTCTTCTCGCCACCATGGCTTCTGAAGAGAAATCCATGCTACATCATACTGGGTATCCCTTGTATGTGATGGTTTGCTTATTCCTTGATCCTCTGAGAATTTTCTTTTTATCTTTTACATTTGATATTGTGAGTAGTATGTGTCTTAGAGTAGGTCTGTTCTGATTTATTCTGATTGGGGTGTAGTGTGCTTCTTAGGCATGTAAATTCATTTCTTTCATGAGAGTTGGGAAAGGTTCGGCTATTATTTCCTCAAATACTCTTTCTGCCCCTTTTCTTTCTCTTCTCCTTCTGAAACTGCCATGACTCATATGTGGTTGTGTTTCGTGTTGTCATTCAGCTCTCTGAGACCCTGCTCAATTTTTTCCATTTTTTCCTCTCTCTGTTCTTTTTTTCCTTCAATTTCAGCTTTCTGTCTTCTGTATCATTCATTCTTTCCTCTTTCACTTCGAGTCTGCTGTTGTATGCCTCTAATGTATTTATTTTAAAGATTTATTAATTTATTTCTCCTCTCCCCCTCATTGTTTTGCACTCACTGTTTGCTCTCTGTGTGTTCTTCTGTGTCTGCTTGTCTTCTCTTTAGGTGGCACCAGGAACCAAAACTGGGACCTTCCAGAATGGAGAGCCTGCTCAATCTTTCATGCCACCTCAGCTCCCTGATCTGCTGTATCTCTCATTGTCTCTCTTCTGTGTCTCTTTTTGTTGCATTATCTTGGTGCCCCAGCTTACCATGCTGTACACACTCCATGTGTTCCAGCACTGCTGAGCTGGCCAGCACTCCGCATGGGTCAGCTCTCTGGTCAGACAAACTTGCCACATGGGCCAGTTTGCTTTTCATGAGAAGTCCACAGGAATCAAAACCTGGAACTCCTATACAGTAGACAAGAACCCCAATCACTTGAGCCACATCTGCTTCCTCTAATATGTTTTTGATCTCACCTATCATGTCTTTTATTTCCATGAGCTCTGTTACTTTTCTGTTTAGGATTTCAGATTCTTCTTTGTACTCGCTCAATGTCATCTTGATGCCCTTTATGTATTTACCCATATTGTCTTTGAACTCATTAATTTGATTTTGGAAATTTGTGCACATCTTGCTAATTAGTTATCTCAAATCCTGTATCTCTTCTGGGGTTTTGGTATATTCCTTTCCCTGACCATGACTTTCATTTTCTTAGTATGGCTCGTGATTTTTTGCTGATGTCAAGGCATCTGATTAGGATATAGTTTACTCAGATGCTCAATTTCTTTCTCATTGGAGGGATTTAGTGGTAGAATTCTGTGTGTTACCACTGCTCTTTGATTCTTGGATCAATATGGATTGTTAGGATTGTCCCTGTTAGTTGCTAAAAAGTGGGCTCGGGACCCTGTAATTCCTTGCAGACCCTCTTCCTGGGTCCTGGGGAGGGAAGCTATAAAGGCTGGAAAAACCTCTCTTACTTAATTTTAATTTCATCACTTCAATTTCCTTTGTTTGCTAGCAGATGGCACTAATTGACAGCAGCTCTGAGTTTAATGCCTGTTTGGAGTGTATCTGTTGCAACTCAGACTGGATCAATGTGATAGCGCTTCCTGCCTGTAGGCTAAGAGCCTTGTAATTCAAACTTTCTCAGAGACCTTTCTCTGGCCTTCTCTGTCAGTCCCCTCCCTTTTCCCAATTAGGAAGTAATTCCACTCCTCTCTATGTCCTCAACAATCAGTTCTGGTTAGTAGAGAAGTAGATTGGAAGGGTCTTATATCTTTAGACCCTGACTTGCTCCCAAGGCAAACAATGATAGGGCCCCACCTAAACAGGAAGGGCTCCTGGGACACAGCAGACCAAGTAAGTCAAAAGTGGAGCACCCTGAGGACGCAAGATGGCCTTAGTGTAGGAGGGCGCACACTGCAAGCTCCCAGAGCAAGGCGGATTGTGGACGGGGTCCTGCCCGGGGGTCTGTGCTGTGCACGCGTGGAGTGAGAAGCTTGGGACATCTATCTGCGCGGACTGGCGGCGTGGACCGAACGGTGGAGATTCGTGAGTTTTGAGGCTGCCGGTGGAGGTTGGCACAGACGGCTGAGCCCCGTGGTTAGGGAAAAAAAAATAAAACGGCCATTTGGAGCCACGGGCGGGGCGAAAAAAGTTTTATTTTCTGGGGATCTGGCTGCCTGGTGCCCCTTGGACCTTGTGTGAACAGAGCAAACGAGCTAATCAACACCCAGTGAACCGGAGGGGGGATTTTGGTCAGGAAACACAGCTGATTTCCCTAGCCACCCAGGGATAAGACCCGGGGCCGCTGCGGAGCCAGGAGGAAGGAACACTTCCCAAAAAAGGGAGGGTACGGTTGGAAGACAAGGAAGGGTATTTTATATTTTTAGACATTGATCTGGCTGCCTGCACCGCCCCATAGCTTTGGGGAGCAGATAAGCCGACCTGAAGCACCATTAGGCTGAGAGCAGACACGAATCTGCACTCAAACTGATTTACTGAGCAGCCCAGTGTCACTGGAGCTCGGCGCCAGAAGGGGCAGAATCCGCCATCTTTAGCACTCCTCACTGACTAACATCAGAGTTTCAGCTAACCTGGGGAGTCCGGAAAGTGGCACGTGCTTGATTAATTTCCACAGGCCCAGCTAGGGTCCCTTTCGTAAAGGGGTTGGTTTTGAGGAGGAAATAAATAGGGTCTTGAATTGGGTTAAAAAAATAAAAAAAAAAAAGTGAGGTCACCTCAAAAAAAGAAAAAAAAATTCTTTTTAATTTAGTTTAATAGCTAAAAGCTGCTTCAGTACCTGCATATAGAACCCTGTGGGGAAATTCATTGATAAACACAAGTAGGCAGGAAGGATCCACGTGGACCCTAGGGGAATCATTGACCCCCCTTAGCTCTGTTTGACTGCTTGCCTGTGTGGATCTTTGGTTTCTCTCTGTTACTTTCTGGTCTATTGCTATTATTCCCATTTTCCTCCCCCCTTCCTTTTTCCTTCTATTTTTTTTTTTTAAATAGGTGCTGCCAGCTGGTCGCTTCTTTGCTGGGCTTCTTATTCAGTAATTTCCCACTTGCTGCATATATTGATTCTATATTACAAACTATCGCTTATCCTTCCTGCATCATTCTGCCTTCTGTT
>JAKSZT010054325.1:2919743-3127752 GCA_026826555.1 Tolypeutes matacus | reverse complement strand
TGTAAATGAGACTTAGCCTGCAGTTGTGGGGTGCCTAAGGGTTGCCACCTGAGAGCCTCCTTGTTGCTCAAATGTGGCCTCTCTCCAAGCCAAACTCAGCATATGATTGCATTACCTTCCCCCAACGTGGGACATGACTCCCGGGGATGAGCCTCCCTGGCAACGAGGGACTAATACCAAGTGCCAACTGGCAACACAACTGGAAAAAGACCTTGAATAAAAGGGGGAAATGGTAAAGACAAATGAGTTCAAGTGGCTAAGAGACTTCAAAGAGAGTCGGGAGGTCATTCCAGAGGTAACTCTTATGCACACCTCAGTAGGAGCTCATAGAACATCTAAGTGCCTATCACCCCACTCAGTGAGGTTCCTGAGAGCTCCGGAGACACCCTGGTCCTATATAAGGGGGGATAGCCCCAGAGACTGATGCCTTATCAGTGGGTTCTATTTTGGAATCTGTGCTCCTGAGTGTGACAGAATTAGACTCAAATAAGTCCTCCCTGCACATGGTTCACCAGTCCCTTCTATTCAAACCTATATGTGATGCTGGAGTTTTTAGGTATACTTCCAGAGACTGGAGCCTCCCGCCTACCTATGTGCCAGGTGTGCATGAAATCTAGGTGGAGCTGCAACTCCTACCCTACAGCTCAATGGACTCATCCAAGTTACCTGGTGAGGAGACAACGATGGGCAATGGTCATCCCAGGGAATGGAGAGGGCCTGCAACTGCAGGCAGGATCATCCCACCCACCATATCCATGGGATATAAGCCCTCTCTCACTTGGAGTTGGAATGGACATCACCATCCCAGTCCCCTCAGGATTGGGGGAAGAACTATGGACTAGAGTGGACTTGATGGTATTCTCTTGTTCACATATGGTGATTCTAGCAATGCAAGAAATTATAACAATGAGGTGGAGCCAGTGGCCACTTGACACTTTTGGGGTGGGGAGGGGATGAGCAGTTGAAATACAGGGGCTTCTTTGGGAGTTGGAGGTTGTCCTGAGTACTGTTGTGGCAACGGATGTAGGCCATTTTAAATCAGCACACACCACTCAGAACTGAGTGGGAGAGAGTGTGGTCTACAGTGTGAACTGTGGTCTATGGTTGGTGGCAAGGCTCCAGGATGTGTAAGTTCATTGAGGGTGGTGGGCCACACTGTGGGATATGTTTGTGTGGGATGTGGTGGGAGGTGTGGGAGGTGGGGAACATGGGAATCCCAGTGGGTTCCGTGTAATATTTTGGGTAATCTAAGCACTCTTAAAATATATGTATATTTATATATAAATAACATTTTTGTAAGCAAATACAAAAAAAAAAAAAGTGGAGCACCCTTAGGCTGTGTACCTCTCTCTTCCCTTTCCAGGGGAGGTGTGTCCTCCACAGTCAAAGAGATTGTGAGGGTCACATTTCTCCAGTCCTGTGCTTCCTTCCAGGGCAAACCACGACGTGGTCCCACCTAGCCTGGAAGTACTGGTGGGATACCGCAGACAAAATTTATGGGCCAGAAGCTGGGTCAGCCTTCAGCTGTGTCCCTCTCTCTCCCCTTTCCTGTGGTGGTGGATCCATGGAGACCCCTTTGTCTGTAGCCACAGACCCAGAGGTCCCAGATTTCTAAAGTGTCTTTATTGTGGGATGGATGCTGGCAGCAGCAAATGCTGATTTTAACCCACAATTCTGTCAATGAAATTCCCCTCCTTTGTTCCATTCTCCTCTGGGTAGTGTCCGGTCTTCTCCTGGAGTCCTCTGAGAAAGATCTTTTTCTAGGCTGTTTCAGCCTTACTCTTGCTATTTTTCTTGAGGATAAGAAAGTCCTTTGTCTTTCTAGTCTGCCATCTTCCCAGAAGGCTGATAAATACTTTTTTTCTGGCCTAAGTAAACTTAAATTCTTTTAGCCTACATAGCCAAGATCTTAGAAGAATTGAACACTTCCCTGGCTTCATTGGAGTTGAGCCCAGCTTGAATGTTGGACTCAGAATCATAAGCTGAGCTGTCCCTGGTCCCTGTGCTGACTTTCAGTGACCTAGTCTTGTGCTGAGGGCAACATGCCAGTTGGCCCTCCTGAAGTCTGGGTACTGAGGGCCTCAGCTGCCTGTCTTTAATCCCTCCACACCCTTTCAGTGTCAGAATCACTCACCCATTTTGCAAAGGAGGGAACTGAAGCTTTGAGAAGTCAGCCTATTCACTTGTCTCTCATGGGGCTGTGAGTAGGCCCAGCAGGGGTTTTGACTTTGCTTGGCACAAGAGTCCCCAATAGGTGGACTCTGAGCACAACTTTGAAGGTGAGAACAATGTGGGTTGTGAGGTATGCTTGTGTGTGTAAGCTGTGGGGAGGATTGCTGCAGCTGGTGGGGCAGGGGGAGGGTGGTCTAAGATGGGCAAGTGCTCTTGATTCCACAGGGTGAACCTGGCTCCAGTGAGACTGGACCACCGGGTGGTGGAGCAGGCAGGGTGTGTGTTGGGACCAGATCCCATGGGGCCCCGATGACAGGTGAAGGAGTCAGAGCCATGGTGAGTTGGGGTGAGAAAGATGACACTATACAGCAGGCTGTCCTCAGAGCACAGTTTCCCAGAGGTGGAAGTAGCTGAGTGGGGAACTTGTGCCCCCACCCCCACCCAGTCTTTGGTCCCTGATCATCAGACAGGCATGAGAAGCTTTATCATCGGTCCATGACAGCCCCCTGCCTTTCAACAGGTGTGGCCATGCTGGGTAGAGTCCCAGAGCTGTCTGATGGTCAAAGATGACATTTTGGTACCCAGAGAGGACACACTGAGGGAACAGGGGGGAAGCCCCAGTCCTGGATCACCTGGATGCACCTTCATCTGTTGCTCTGGGCCAAGTGTAGGCTGAGGAAGTTGGTGCTGAAGTTGCCCTCTGCTGTTTGTAGAGTGTCAGCGAGCCTTTTCTTTGTAGACCCCTGAGATAGAGAGTACATGCATGTGCCATCCAACTTGTGGTGGAGAGAGAGAAACAAGACGTGCTGCTGGAGGTAGAGGTGAGCGTGAGTTTCCAGGACAACAAGTGTGTCAACTTCCCTAACTGTGGGTTGAAATAATCAGGTGTCCAGGACCCTATTGTGCACTAGGTGGGTGATCAGATCCAGGAACTTGTAGAAGCTCGTTTTTGGAGGTGATCTTCTCAGCCCTTTTTGTAGATGCAGAGTCATGTATACTGGGAGCAGGAAGGGAGGGAATGTGGAACGATGCCAGGGAGAAGGTGAGGGGCAATCACCTTCTTTCCTCTCCTTCACTGGACTTGGGGACAAGACTTCTGTCCATCTCAACAATCCCAATTCCCATTTCCTTCATACCTTGGTAACCACTATTTAGTTCTGTCTCTATGAAGTTGCCTATTGTAGATATCTCATACAAGTGGACTCATTCAAAACTACTATTTGGTGTCTGGCTTTATTTCACTCAACATTTTCAAGATTCTTCCCTATTGTCACATGTATGAGAACTCCATTCCACTTTATGCATGCACTACAGTTGGGTTGCTTCCATCTGTGGGCTTTTGTGAATAATGCTGCAATGAACATTGATGTGCAAGTGTCTGTTTGAGTCTGATTTCCTTTCTTTTTGGAATAGACCTAAAAATGTAATTGTTCAGTCATATGGTAATTCTCCAATGTATTTTTGAAGAATATCCAACTGCTTTCCATGCCGACTGCACGATTTTACATTCCCAGCATTCTATTTACAAGTGTTCTAATTTCTACGCATCCTCACCAACACGTTATTTTTCTGCTTTTTCATTTAAAAAAAATAAAACTAGGCCATATTCATTTTTATGAAGTGGTATCTCACTGTGGTTTTCATTTTCATTTTCCTCTTGGTTAAGGATGTGGAGCATCCTTTCTTTGCTTATTGGCCATTTGTATGCCTTCTTTGGAGAAATGTTCATTAAATCGCTAGCCCATTTTTTTTTAATTAAATTTTATTTCTTAAAGATACTTGGATTATAAAAATATCACATAAAATATATAGGGGATTCCCATATGTCCTACTCCCCACACCTCCCACAGTTTCCCACATTAACATCATCCTTTATTAGTGAGGTACATTCATTGCAATTGATAAACACATTCTGAACCATTGCCACTAAGTGTAGATTAAAATTTACATTGTAGTTTAAACTCTCTCCCACCCAATTTTGTAGGGAATGGCAAGATTTATGGTGGCCTGTATCTGTCATTGCAATATCATTCAGGACAATACTCAAGTCCCAAAAATGTCCCCATATTACACTTATTTTTCCCTCTCCCTGCCTTCAGATCCTTCAGTGGTCCTTGCCTCCACATCAATGATATAATTTCTTCCATTGCTACAATCACAATAAATCTCTAGTAGAATACCTGTAAGTCTAGTTTAGTCCACAGTTCATTCCCCAATCCTGAGGATTCTGGGATGGTGATGTCCACTCCACTTCTAATTGAGAGGGGTCTGTGATCCCATAGGACCAATGGATGGGACTTTCTTGCTTGCAGTTGTAGACTCTCTCTGATACTTGGTATAGTAGTTGTCCATCATAATCTCCATATTAGTTGTCTTGGGTGAGACCAATGAACTGGAGAGTAGGTGTTGCAACTCCATTGAGATTCAGGGCCTGGCTGGCACATGACAGCCCAAAGATTTAAGTCTCTTGGACATTCACCTACCAACTCTCATACTAATTATAGTTCAAGTAGAAGGACAGAAGAGCCATATGTAGGGAAACCATAACTGAGTCCAACTCTGTCACTCTGGGGAGCATAAATTCCAAAGTAGGGCCCACTGGCAAGGCACCAAACTCCTGAGCTGTCTGCCCTGACCATAGTGTCTGGATGTCTCCAGAGCCCTCCGGAGCCCTGTTATTTGAGGTAGTATCCCCTTTAGCAGTCAATAAGATCCTGCTGAGACATACATAAGTGTTAACTCCTGCATGACTTTCTGACACACTGATGGCTCTTAGCTATATACACTCATTTGTCTTTACCTGTTCCCCCTATTGATCAAGGTCTTTTCCAAGTTGTATTGCTAGTTGGTGCTTGGTGGTAATCCCTTGGTGACAGGGAGGCTCCTCCCTGGGATTCATGTCCCATGCTGAGGGGATGGGAAGGTATTTATATGCTGACTTCAGCTTACAGAGATACCACAGTTGAGCAACATGGAGGCAATGCTTCAGCACCCTCTAATACTAGCCTAAGTTTCAATTTCAAGAGTTTATATGCATAGTCATCGATCTCATGGATCCATCAATGGACCATCCTCCTTCACTAGTCATTGCCTCTGTTCTTGGGGGATTCTTGCTGATCCATTAGAGAATATGGCAGAGCTCCCCAGGATGGAAATTTCATAATCCTTCAGTTATTATTTGAATATCCACCAAACGTGATGATGCCCCATGAACATTTGAACACATTTATATGCTTTATATGTCTGCCCAGGTGAGCTTCCTTCCATGAATTCCCCATCACTGATAACCCGCAATGATCCTCCACTGCCACAGCTGTAACCCTTCTGTGATCCAAAACTTTGTCAAAGATGATCCCAAATATTAAATTTGATATTAATCTGAAATTATTAATAAGAAAATGAAATAATAAAGATAGTTTTAAAAATAAGAAATACAATTCAAAAAAAAATTTTTTAATGAAAGTAAATAAAAATTTGGGATAATAAAAATAATGAAAAAATATTTAAAAAATTTTTTTGGCATTTTGCCCTTCATCACTGTAAGATCTGTTGTCCTATATGTACAGTGACATTTTCTTCCATTTATTCCTCCAGTGTCTTACTTTCTTCAATTTGTTCTCAGAGAAGTTTTAGGTTACAGAAAAGTCACATACAAAATACAGGGAACTCCCATATATCCAACATCCTCACTCTTTTCTTTCTTCCTCTATTGATAACATATTGTATGTGGATGGTATGTTTGTTACAACTGATGCACAAATATCGAAACATAGCTACCAACCATGGTAAATAGTTAACATTATGGTTTACATTTTGGACCATATACTTTTATAAACTTTGGTGCATTTAGCATGGCATGTATCGATCATAGCAAGATAATGTAGAACACTTCCATCTCCCCCAGAATGCCCCCTGTTCCATCTATTCTATTCCTCCCACTCACTTCCCTTGGGACCCATGGCAACCAACAAGCTTTCCTCCTTGAAGGACAAGATTCATAGTTTCTGGTAACAACACTGAGGGCTTGACACACTGGCCTGTCCTACCCTATTAGGCACTGCCCATGATTTCAACAGACTCCTGCCCCTCTATCTGAGAACATAGCCAGACTCCCCAGGATTGGAGTCCACCACCTTGCCGCTCATTATGTGGGTCTTCAACCACAGATATAACACACTATGGCAACATGAACACTCACACACTCCCTTAAAACCTGCCCCAGGTGTGCACTGTCCCAATGCCCCCACATCCAACACTCCAAACCAGCAACTCTCACTTACCGTATTGCCAAAAGAGCATTCCCACATTGCAGTTTCAACCATGTACCCACCAATCTCCAGTGTTCACCTGCTCACTCCCCCAACCCTCTCCCCATTTCCATGGAAAGCCCAACACCCCCTCCCCACCCCACCTCCCTGACAAACCAGCACCACCAAACCCAACAGTATCATTACACCACTGTCATGCCTCTCCACTCTACAACTACACACTTCCACCATACCATAGATTTTGCCCATATGGGCATTGGCTTACAACTTTCTTCTCCCTTTCCTTTCCTGTAAACCTATCTTCCAGACTCCAGCTCTGTGAGTCTGCTCAATTTGCTGAATTCATATCAGTAAGGTCATGTAATATTTGTTCTTCAGTGCCTGGCTTGCTTCACTCAATATAAGATCCTCAAGATTCATCCTTCTTATCCCTTGTGTTACTGTACTCTCTACTCTACTCTACTCTATTCTACTGTATTCTTTCTTAGAGATGAGTAATATTTCATTGTGTGTATATACCACAATTTATTTATTCATTCCTCTGTTGAAGGGTATTTGAGTTGATACCAACTTTTGACAATATTGAATAATGCTGCTATGAAAAATGATGTGCATATAGTCTGTTCATGTCCTTCGTTACACCATTTTCAATTGGATTTTTTTACCCAGTTTTGTTGAGTTGTAGCAATTTTAAAAATATATTCTGAAAAATTAAACACTATGAGATATATAATTCATAAGAATTATGTCCCTTTTTATTGGTTGTCATTTTGCTTTCTTGATAATGTCCTTTCATGCAAAATTTTTTTTTCATTTTTTATGAAGTCCTTTTTTTCTATTTTTTATTTTTGCTTCTACTTTTGCTGTCATATATAAAAATAATTGGAAATCTAAGGTCATGAAGTTTTCCTCTGCTTCCTTCTACAAGATTTTTAAGTTTTAGCACTTATATTAGGTTCTTGTTCCATTTTGAGGTAAGTTTTGTATATTACTTGAAGTAGGGTTTCACCTCTTTTTTTTTGCATGTAAGCATCCACTTTTCCCACTACCTTTTCTGGATGACACTGTTCCTTGCCTATTGAGGGAGAATATATATTCCAAATAGGTACTTATCCAAGAAATTGAATCAGCAATTAAGCATCTCCCTCAATAGAAAGCCTCTGAGTCTCAGCAGCTCCAATGGTAAATGGGCAGAAGAGAACAACAACTTCCAGGCCCCGGTGAGGTTTAGATGCATTTACAGAAGTGACACCATGTCAGAGCAGGAGGTGGATACACCATGCAGTTCTGATGGTTTAGAACAGGGGTGGGTAAACTGCCTACCAGATCTTTCCTGGTAGGTCCAACTGAGATGGGAACACTTGGTCACAGTTCACCGACTCTGTGTCCAGCCAGCTCATCCACAATGGAGATAGAAGATTCTGCTCCTTAGGAAGCTCATAGTTCACTACAAAGCAAACATTCAGTTCATTCATCCAATGTCCCCTGCAGGGAGTTCCACAGGCCACCCACCTAATGGCAGCAGAGCCAAAAGGTGGATGCTGGCATTGCTCCTCTTACAGATTAGGAAACTGAGGCTCCAATCACAGCTACTTGGCCAGGGCAGAAACTCAAACCTCCAATCACCTCTCCTGGGCCCCCCAAAAGTTTCATTAATGAGAACAGTGGTTGAATGCCCTTTTTTATGAAGTTTAGTGAGCAGGACACAGAGAGGACAGAGACAGGAAGCAACTTTTTTAATCAATGTGGGAAAGCAGCAGGAGCCAATGCGTTATTTTAAATTCACATTTATACCCTGCCCCCTTCGGCCATCCCAGCACCTTTCTGTTGTCCCTTAGGAGTATCTGGATATTCCTAGGCCAATCCTGGTGACCCCTTCTGATTCGGGCAGTCAGCTCAGAGCTCTGCTTGATCCTTCTTATGTCTCCCTCACAAGGTGATGCAGTAGATTGGGATGGAGGCTTCATGGAGGTATCATAAAGAAGCTCAGCATTTGGGGGTTCTATATCATCCCCTTTATCCCCCCTAAAATCCTGAAATATATCTAGAGATCCCCTGACTGACAAGGTGCAAACTGGTAGTGCTGAGCAGGTTTCTGCAGAAAGATTTTTCCCACACAGCTGCTTTCAGGGTGTCTCTCCAAAGGGAAAATTATCCCTTTGCCTAACAGAAGCCCAAGAATCTCACCAGGGGGACTTCCCAAACAGAGGTCTACAAAATGATTGATGTGAGATTCATCTTTGTTCCTGGCTCATTATCAGTGTCTTCCCCTCATGCCCTTGCCCAGCCTCATAGGAACGCACCCCCAGTCCACCTCACCCTCTGGCTCTGTCTTAGTTTGGTCCTTCTATTCCACTGGCTAATGAGATGTGTGCACAGAGCTTCAGCTCTGCACCCGTCATAGTGAGCTACATGTAACCCACCACCACTATAAATCCCGGATTGTCTGGAGACTGACAATTGTCTTCCAAGTAGCAGTCCTACCAGATAACCGCGATGGAGGAGTTGGCACTGGGCTTGGTTAAATAGGAAGCCGAGCCCTAGGCCCAGCCCTGCCTCCATTTCTGCCCACTGATGGCCTCTTGTAGAGGCTGAGCTCCTGTGCCTGGCAAGACGATCCAGACTCTAGCCCCACCCATGTGCTTTGCCTTAGTCAGTTCCAGGTGCTGTAGCTGGGGAAAGAGAATGTAGCCATGACTCTCCATTTCAGAGCTGGGCAGGTTGAGGTGCATATAGGTTGGATTCTCTCAGGGGCTGTCCCTGGTCCCCAGCCACCCTCTGTTCCTAAGGGGCACTGACACCAACCACTGTTTTTTTGTTTGTTTTTTGGTTTTTTTTGAGGGAAAAGCCCCGGACAAGTTTCTGACCAGCTGCTCCCACATTCAGCCTCTCAAGTTCCCCCACAGTTCTTTAAGGCACTAGCCCTTTTTTTTCACCCAGAGCCCACTTCTTTTCATGTTTGTCCTGGAGGTTGCCTGTACTTTCAAAATATGGGAGGACACATCCATATCTTTGGGGCCATGAGGGGGTCATAACGAAGGTCCTGTGTACCCTCCCTGGATTTGATGTATAGTGTCACTGTCTCACTCCTTCTCTAGAATGAGAGCCTATGAGGCAGGGATTTTTCTGTCTGATTTGGTCTCATTACTATGCTCAGTACCTGCATAGACTAGATGCTCAATATATACTTATTGATTAAATGATCCCCAAGCAGAACCTTCCCTGTTATCTGAGTGTGCTTAGACCCTCTGCCAGCCTGTTCCCTTGTGGTTCTTTCCCTGGTCCTGGTAGTTTACTTCCACAAATGGGCTGGTGGGTACTCAGCCAAAAATATGAGGGGTCTCACTTAAACTTTCCCTTCGCAAAGGGTGCTTTTGATGACCATGAGACTCCTCACAGGATTCCTTCCATTCCAGGAGCAGTGTTTGGGATGCATCATGTGTTTATGCTGGTTCTTTCTTCTTTTTAACTTTCTTTTTGAAATAATTTTAAAGTTATGGACAGTTGCAAAAATAATAGAAAAACAATGCTAAAGTTCTCTAATATATGCTGTACTCATATACCCAGATACCAACTCTTATTATTTTGCCACCTTGGTTGTGTAATTGTATTTATCATCTGTCTACCTATCCATCTGTCTATCCATATATCTAATCATCTACCTGTTTTCTAAAACTTGATACTAATTTGCTTATATCTTGTTCCTTGAGCATGTTACACCTCCATGCATATTTCCTAAGAACTTTTGTCACCACAGCAAATACATTCATTCAGTTCTAGAAATTTAACATTGATATAAAGCACACATCATAATTCCAAATTTTTCAGTCGCATTAAAAGTGACCTTTTGGGAATTTTCTCCTTCATTTCTGGTCCAGTCTAGGGATCATGCATTGCACAAAGTTGTCCTCTTCTCTTTAATCTCTATTTTTAAAATAATATGCGGGAACATATACATAACTTAAACTTTCCATTCAACTATATTCAAGCCTACCATTCAGTGGGATTAATCAGATTCACAATATTCCGCTACCGTCATCAAAACTTCTCCCTCACTTCAAAAAAAAAAAAACTGTGCATGCATTATACATTGATTCCCAGGTCCCCCTGCCACCCCTACCCATGGAAACTTGTATTCTATGTCTCTATGAATTTGCATATTCTAATTATTTCATGAAAAAGGAATCAAACTATGTTTTTCTCTTTATGTCTGGCATATTTCATTTAACATGTTGTCTGTTAGTTTAATCCATGTTGTGGCATGGATCAGAACTTTATTACTTTTTATGGATAAATAGTTTCTCTTTGAGTATACAAACCACATTTTGTTCATCCATTTATTTATTGTTGGATATTGGGTTGCTTTCACGTTTAGGCTATAGTTAATAAGGCTGATCTGAACAGTGATATACACATATATCTTTGAGTCCCTGCTTTCTGTTATTTGGGGGTACATCTCTAGATAGGAATGCTGGGTCATATGATAGTTGAATGTTTAACTTATTGAGCAATTGTCATAATGTTTTTCACAACTTCTGCATCTTCTTATATTCCTAGCAAAAAATGTACCAGGATTCCCATTGCCTTCATGTCCTCACTAGCCCATATTATTTCCCATGTTTTTCAAATAGCCCTTATGGTGCACTTTTTTTTTTTTTTTTTTTATTGTGGGTAAAAATCAAAATTCTCACAATACATACAAACATTTGCAAAATGATATATAAATATATATGCATATATGTGTATTTGCTTACAAAAATGTTATTTATATATATATATATATACATATATTTTAAGAGGTGCTTAGATTACCCAAAATATTACATGTTGCCCACCTCCCACACCTCCCACCACATCCCACACAAACATCTCCCACACTTTTGATTTGCATTTCCCTAATGGCTAATGATCTTGAACACGCTTTTAGTCATTTGTATAGCCTATCTTGAAAATAGCTATTAAAGTCCATTCCAAATGTTATAATTAGCTTGTCTGTATTTCTGTAGAATTCCTGAATATATTCTGGATATTAAAACGGTCTAAGAGACAGTACTTTAAAATGTTTTTCTCCAGTAATTTTGGTTGTCTCTTCACTTTCATGATAATGTCCTTAGCGCAAAATTCTTTAATTTTGATGAATTCTAAATTATTTTTTTCCTCTTTGCTGCTTGAGTTTTTGGTGTACATTCTAAGAACTCTTGCCTTATCTTTCCCAATGTTTTCTTCTAAGAGGTTTAAAATTTCATCCGGTATATTTAAGTTGTTCATTCATTTTGAGTTAATTTTTAAAATATCATGAGGTAGTTATCCACATTCATTCTCTTGCAAGTGTTTATCCTGTATTGTCACAGCATTTGTAGAATAGATTGTTCTTTCCCCATTGAATGGACTTCTCAAAAACAATTACCATAGATGTGGTATTTGTTTCTGAACCCTCAGTTTGATTCCTTTTGTCTATGTGTCTAAGACTGTGCCAGTACTGTGCCATTTGTGTGTGTGTGTATTTGTCTTTATTGTAGAAGTTTGGATTTATAGTACAATAATGCATAAAATACCAGATTCCTATATATCACCCCACCACCACTGCCTTGCATTGGTGTGGAACATTTATTACAAGTCACAATAGCACATTTTTATAATTGTTTTATTAAAGCCAGCATGCTGTTTTATTTACTGTAGCTTTGTAATCAGTTTTGAAATCAGAACTGAGTCTTCCAATTTTTTTTTCATTTGGCCTGCACCTCGTGTTCAAGGACTTCCCATGCTCTAGGAATCTGTGTTTCCTGATCACTCAATGAATTAGTCAGGATTCTCCATGGAAACAGAACTGACAGGGCAGACAGGATATATATGTATGCATATATATTTATATGTGCATATATATGTTTACATAGGTGTGTATATGTGAATATTGTGAGAAATATTATAGGAATTGACTCATGTGACCTTGGCGATTGCCAATTCTGAATTCTGTATGGAAGTTTACTGGTTGGGAACTCCAATGAAGGCCATGATCCATTCACAAGAAAAAGCTGGCAGATAAAAAATTTCTCTTTGACTACTAAAAATATCAATTCTCCTTTTTTTAATATTGAAGTTTTATAAATACCATACACTCCATCTAAGTGTACAGTTACCGGCTCTCACTATAATCAGAATATTTTGCTTTTATCACCACAGTCAATTCTGTTTTGCCCTTAAGGGGCATAAAAATGATTGTATGAGATATCTCTCATTGCTGGGGGTAAACTCCTATGTTTACTGTAGATGTAATCAGCCTTAGCTGCAATCAAATGACTTATAATTTAAATCTATGAAATACCCAAAATATCATTGCTTATTTGGCCTAACAACTGAAGTCCATAACCTAACCAAGTTGACATATAAATTTCACCAGCATATTTACCACTTGTCATCTTGGCATCCATACAAATATCCTTAAACCATATTTAATTGCTAAATAATAACTGTGACCTTCATACATTTACTTGACATAATTTACCTGCCCAGCATACAACCAGGAAAGCACTAACACATTCACCAGAAGAGGATGCAAGTCCTTGGGTAATATTAAATCTGAAACTTGATATCCTGTAATTTCAATAGACTCTGCAGGGAAGGGAAGCTTCTAGACGGTCTTCACCATTTCCAGATATTGCAGATGCACACCTCTGAGGGACACACTCCTGTCTTTCCACCTTTCTTTTAGGAGTGAATATCTAATGCCTGAACAAGGGAGAAATTGGATCCAAAACCATTATTTCTGGAACTTTGATGGTTTTTTTATCACATAATGTGGGTTTTCTTGAGAATTTGGTGCTGACCCCGTAATGGAGAGCAGTGCACCCCTCCATCACACATTCCAGCTGCTTTTCTTCCACCAGCCCATGGAGACCACCTCTCCAAAGTTATCTCCCTTATCCAACTCACCATAGCCCCAACACTAAGGGAGGACTTGGATGCAGAGAAGGTTCCCTGGGGAGACCAAATGGGGACAATACTCCTTCTTGTCGTGGCGTCAGTGACAGGGAGCTCACAAGAATATGGGATTCATGGAAAAATCTACCCACAAGTTCCCATGTGTTCCTTGCTACCCCAATTTGCTTAGGCCAGACCTGACTCATTGGTGCTTACAAAACCCTTCCATGATGCCCTGTTTACAATTCTGCCCTGCACATCTTCCATTTTACCCAACAGGAAAATTCTGAAATCAATTTGCCAGCCTTAATGCAGTGTGAATGTTGAGAACACTGCATGAGTGTTTCTGTTTAATGGCATTTAAGGGCTTCTTTATTCCCTTGCCAAAGATCTCAAGACTGTGATCCCAAAAAAGACTCAATATAATAGTCCATTAAAATTAAAATGCAATAGAGGAGGGGGCCAATGTGGCTCAAATGGTTGGGTATCAATTTCCCAAATGCAGAGGCCTGGGTTCGATTCCTGGAACTTCCTGATTAAGTAAAGAAAAATGTTGAATGTGCACTGGCACAGAATCAGGTCCAATGAACAAATGTGCCATCAAGCCCCGCGAGCAGGTGAGCCTCTTGGCCCTGCAATCGGGTGAGACCCCAGGCCCCGCCTGAGCCACACAGCAAGGTGATGACATAACAGGAGAAAGATGCAGGGGAAAGCCAAGAAGAGATGCACCAAAAAAACAGAACTGAGGTGGCACAGGTGTCAGAACATCTCTTTCCCACATGAGAGGTTCCCACGAATGAATCCTGGTGAAGACAGGAGGAGAAGGATGAGAGGAGTGGGCAGGAAACAGACACAGAGAATTGCCCAACAAATGGACACAAAAACAGCAAAAATGGAGGCGGGTTAAAATGGATTAAAAAAAGTAAATAAATAAATTTTTAAAAAATGTAATAGAGGAAGAATAAAATATGCCTGGAAATCTAGGATGTAGCTGTGCAACCAAATAAGGAGAACATTTAACTCTCATCTTCCTGTAGGTGAAGGCAAAAAGAAAAATAGCTCAGTTCACATACCTTATCTAATTGAATGAAGGATACAAATTCACTTGGAGAGAAAAGAACTCTTTCTTCATAGTAAATGATTGAACAATGCCTTAAAATGTTTTTTTGGAGGTGAAGTATAAGTACAATTATTAAATAAAGTTGTGGAAACCATAAATATGGCCAGTGGCTTTCTGATCCCCAAATATAACAATCCCAGGTTCTTTGTGAGCCTCATGGAATTCTCCACACCCTTCCGTGCTCCCCATGTGGCATCCCTCCCAAGCCCTTTTCCTAGATAGGTGGTCCCTGGTAAGAGCCTGGCCAGAGTAGGTGTTCTTCTCCTCATCTGGAGGACTGAGTGCTAAAAGTACCTGTTCTTCCACTCCTCTTGATGCCCACTTGCCCTACTTGTTTTGGGAAGATCATGTGTATCACATCCAGTATGCTGTAGGGAAGCCATTTGCCACCTCCTTGTTTTTTGGCCATGACTGACATGGTGGTTTAGAGCTGTACGTACCCAAGAGAAATGTGTTCTTAAACTGAATCTATTGCTGTGTGTGTGAAACCATTATAAGTTGGACCTATTGATGAGGCTATTTCAGAAGCAGTACCCTTCATTAATCTTATCAATGAAGAACTACATATGAAGAATGAATCTCAGATGGACAGAGCAAAAACCAGAGAGGGATCAGCCAGAAGCTGAATATCGACAGAAACAAAAAAGAAAGGAGAGGCCCTGAGAGGCCACATGTGCATTGCCATGTCACAGAGGAGGCCAGGACCAAGTTTCTCCAGCAGCCCGGAGCAGAAGTCCAGACTTTGGGAAGAAAGCATCCCCTTGTTTATGCCTTTATTTGGAGTTTCTCTTAGCATCAAACCCATTAGTAAATAAATTCCCATTGTTAAGCCTATTAATTGCATGGTATTTCTCTAAGCAGCCATGGAAATCAAAATAACTGGTGTGTCTCCAAGGCCACAATCATGTCCTAAACCTAGGCTGCCACACCTGGATAAGGCAGCGTGGTGCTGAGTGCTGAGCCTGGGGTGGCAGAGAGGAAGGTCCCAGACACAAGTGAATTGATCAGGCTGCAGACACGGGAGCCTGCTGAGAGCCCTGGTCCTGGGTTCCTGTCCCTGTTCCCTGAAATTCCTGATGGAGGGATTTGGGCAAAGTCCCTTAGGCTTCCTGAGCCACTGTGTCCCCAGTTTTGACACGAAGGTAAAGACTCCTTGCCAGGTACGAAGATCATGCACATGTTTAGGCCAAATCTGGGCCACAGAAACCAAAGGAGACAGAGGCAGATGAGTGGTTCCCAGGTCTAACAGAGGGGAAATGGAGAGTGACTGCCAAGTGGGTGTGGGCTTCCTGTTTGGGTGAAGAAGTGTTCTGGAAGAAGATAGTGAGGATGATTACACAGCACAGCAGTAGAACTAGAGACACTGATATGGACATTTATAAACAGTAATAACAAATTTAAGAGTAATTTAAAAAGAAAAATAAACCAAAACATATAAAACATAAAATGTGAAAAAAAAGACAGAAGACAGGAATATAAATGCCCTCTTAGGAGAGGGGAAGTAAAGCTCCATTTTCCCTCCAGCCATGTCTGGAGCTGAGAAGTTGGAGCAGGATCTGATCCTGCACTGGCTCGAGCTCATCAGGTGGGTCAACCTGGGGAGGTGATAGTGGACCTAGGGCTGGTGTTACATCCAGCTCTGTATCTTGCCCTGGCGATGACACTTCCTCCAGCTCTGGAGCTGTGTCCAAATCCACAGGTGGCGGTTGAGCTAGTGCCAGTTCAGTTGGTGCTACAGCTGGCGATGAAGCCGACTGCAGCTCCAGAGTTGGCTCAAGAGCTGGAGGTGGAGGGTCTTCTGGATTATAAGGAATTGCTCTTTCTGACACTATTACCGGAGCTGGAGATAGAGCAGGCAAACTGCTGGTGCTGGATCTGACCCTGAACCTGTAAGAAGCAGGTTGTTGAGCAACATGATTGCCTTTCTAGGTGGCTTCCCCAAGTCAGAAAACATTCCATTGCTCTGGAGAACCCCAAACTCAGAATGCACCCCAGGAGCCATTGCAGACAGAGAACCCCTAGAAAAGATGTCTGAGGTCCTCTTGGCTTCTGGCGTAACCTGTGTGCTCCCTCATGTTCTTCCCCATGGGAACTCAGACACCCACCTTGGTCCTCCTTAGTCTCTGGCTCGGCCTCAAGTTGGCTCCAGTTCCTCATGCTGGGCCTGTAGAGGATGGGCATGCTGCTGCACTTCAGTTGCAGGCACCTTGGCCTTCTTGTCGGTAACCAGCAGCTGACATCCCTGCCAACAGGAAATGTGAATTTGCACCAGACCCCGGGTGGAGATCAGAAGGGAAAGGACTAGGGTGGAGTCCCAGATTTCTGTGCAAGTGAAAACTGTGCCTCCCTGGGAAAGCCCTATGATGGAGCCTGGGGGAGCTTCCAGGGTGGGGTCTTGGGCCCCAGGTGCAGAGAACGCTCTCCCCACACTCTCACCTCCAGTCTGCACTCGCATTTGTGGAAGGCGTGGAGCATCTGCACCCTGATCAGGTAGGTGGTGTCCTTGACCCTGTCATCCAGCTCCTCACTGGTCTTCTGGGTGAAGCTCTACAAAGACAGTACCTCATAGCCAGGCCTGAACACATCAGGGCCCTGGATGGCCATCATCAAGGGGCTCCAGCCCATGTGAAGTTCAGCTCCCATATGAGGCATAGACCCCCATAAGAACAAAGAGATTACAGCTCCACAGCTCTGGATCTACATGTGGGCAGATGGGCAGCAGTTCCTCTGCTCCTGCCCTGCCAGCCATGACCTGGGAGTGACCTGATCAGGCTCCCCTCCCTCACCCCCTTGCTTCTGCCCAGGGCCTGTCCAGCTGATTGCCCTCTGCTCTGACACACATACTGGTAGTGGGAGGTGCTGAAGCTGCCCAGGCAAAACCCCAGGTGATGGGCTGGTCTACATTCCCCTGCCCTGGGGTCCCTGAGATACCTTTGGACTCTTCCTGGTAAATAGCCAGAGTCTTCGAGGGCGAAGGCTCAGCCAACTCCTGGAGCGTCGAAAAACGCTCTCACTCTGGGTTTCCTTAGTGTCAGAGTCTTGGAAAAGAGGTAAACATAGAAAAAACATTTGTTCTCTCAAAGGTCTCTGTCCAAGTGAGCTGCTAGGGGTCTGTCTCAAGAATCAAGGTACCTGGTTACCAGGGTTCTAAGTTCTGTTGTGGTATATCTCCAAGGAAGTGAGGTCACTTCCTGGGATCCTCTTCCACAGTCGCTGCTCTGACCAGACAATCGCTCACCCTTCTCTCCTTTGTCATCTCTCTAACTGTGCTCAGTTTCCCCAACACATCCCTCCATTCTGCTCCTGTGATACCTGGCGAAGTCAGGCATTATTTTTTTTTTTAACAAATCAATTTTATGGATACGTAATAATAAAGCTTACAATCCATTCAAAGCATACAATCATTGTTATTTGGTATAAACATAGCTGTGCATTCATCACTTCAATCATTACCAGAGCATTTTCATTATTTTAATAATAATGGTAATAATAAACAACAAACAAACAAACCAGAAAATTCCTCACCTCTCCTTCTCTCTACGCTTCCCCCACTGTACAGAGCTGCTGTTTCTGGCTATTGTATCCGAAGTGTATAGTCAATGGCTTTTAGTATAAGCAAAATGTTGTACATTCACCATCTCAAAAAATTTAGAACAATTTCATTACTCCGAAAAGTAAGACTCAACACCTCTTATGATTCTTTCCTCAGACCTACATAACCACTAATCCATTTATCTTCATAAATTGACTTATATCAATTAATTTGAGGAGAAATGGCTGGGCTTCACCTGGCTTTATATTTCTACCAGTTTTGGATCCTTAACAAGTCATTGTGCCTCTCAGGGCTAGCCAAGGTTCCCTGCTGCACAAAGGGATCATTCTAGAATGTATTTCCTAGGTATGTCATCAGGGGGATGTGAGACAACACTATAAAACTCGTGGGTTGGTGATCCATGTCGGGAATGCACAAATTTAGAGAAGGACCGATTATAAATTGGATGGGAAGCAGCATAGAATCCAACTGAAATCCCCCCCACCCTGATATTCAATGTTTCTGTGCTTCCTTCTGAGGATGCCAAAACAAAAAAGCTTCACATGTCCAGTAGTGGGAAGGGGTCTCCCACGATGTAAGGGCTCTCATTTCCAAAGCAAAATCCAGGGGATGGGGTTGAGCCCTAGCCTGGGAAGGTGGAACCTTCAGAGCAGGCTGTGCCCCTCTCTCTGATTCTTATTTTCCCCTTTGCACACTGAGGGGTTGCATGAAGAAATGCTTGAGGGCACTGTCGCTCAAGCATGACAGGGTGCTGGGCTGCCTGACACTGGGTAGGAAGTAGTGAGGACCACATAACAGGGATGCACAGGAGCACACAAGTTCCCAAACAAGGGATTGTGGTGGGCACCTCGCTGGGAGGCTGGCTTGTGCCCATATCTGCGCAGGCACCCGGGGCCAGGGCGGGACAGAGGATACTGCATGGACTCAACCCTGCTCTACAACGAGCATGTGCAATACTCCAACTGCTCTGCCTGGGGCCTGAGACACCTGATACCTCCACAGCCCTGACTCTATCCCGACCCCCCTGCTCTGTGTCCTCCACTTCCGCTGGGGCCCCGCCCACATACTCAACAAAGTCAGGCAGATCTAGGGGCGCTGGAAGTGGTTCAGATGGAGAGTCTGGAGACATGGGCGCCTCTGAATACACTGCGCGTTCCCATGCTCCCTGATGCTACTGGTAGGTGTGTCTCTGCAGACCTGCAAGAGGTAAATAGATCCAGGGCAGAGTAGGTCATATCGCCCTTTCCCCTTGCCTCTGGTGCTCCTCCCCAGTGTAGCTGGTCTAAGGAGGGGTAGCAGATACCCAGGGAGGAGGTGGGCTCTGTTTGGGGACAGTTCCTGTTTTAGGGTGCACCCTTCCTGGTGCAGTGATTTCCCAAATTTTGTATATGAGCTCCAGGCCCTAGCACTCAAGGTCTGTTGTATAACTGTGGCAGGTCAATACAGGTAAATGAGGAAAAGAACAGCCAGGACACAGCCGACGGACAGGCAACATGGCCGACAGACCCAGCTGAGACCTTGACCTTGAGGTCCCATTTGGGATTCTTTCTGGGGCCTCCCTTGGTCCCAGAATTTCCATACAGGCCTCACTATTGGCACCTACCATTGTTGGGGTAACCAACAACAGCTGGGGTCCCTACCCTTAGCATTAGCAAGGGGAGGAGTAATTAATAGTTTAACAAAGGTAAAGGCACAAACCAAATTGCTCTCTTTGCCTAGAGGAGGCAACATCAAATTACAGTGTTTATTTCTGTCCTACTCTCCTATTTCTCAGTAAGCTCTGTTTTTTCCCCACATTTCTCAATAAATACTTTTTTTAAAGTTTATTTTGTACATTTTTAATTGAAAATATAAACAATTATAAAAAAAGAAAAAGAAAAAGAAAAAACAGTTGACTGGAAACATACATTTCTTGATTAAATGTACTGGTTACATATAAAAATTTTTTTTGAATCGTACAGTATGTTACACAATATATTTGCTTCATAGTTACACACTCATACAGTATTTGTCCTTTTTTGTCTGGCTTGCTTCGCCCAACATAATGTCCTCCAGGGTAATCCATGTTGTCATATGCTTTATTTTTTATTTTCAGTCATAATTTTTTTTTAATATTTTTATTTTTTTAAAGAGAACAGGAAGGTATCTCATTAGACTCTGTTTAAAGAGTTCAATTATTCACCTAAACTTGATTCATTTACTCTTGAGGTTCAAACTTTTCCAGTTTTACGGAGTATTATTCTGCTTTCTTAATCATAGTTGTCTCCTAACCAATTACCAGAATATTAAAATGAAGGGATCTTGAATATTTCTACATCATTTTGGAAGCAGATTTAATCTTGCATCTCCTCCAACATCTAAAAGTTTGCTTAATTGGAAATTCTTACATAGAAGAATTTCCTTTAAATAGTAGTGAGTGAAGGTTTTTTTTGTTTTTTTTTTTAACAATATTTTTTTTAAAAAAGATGCTTAGATTACATAAATGTTACACAAAAATTATAGGGATGCCAATATGCCCCACATCCCACACTTCCCACAACCTCCCACATAAACATCCTTCATTAGTGTGGCACATCACCTGCAATAGATATACACATCTTGGGGCTTTGCCACTAAGCATAGACCATAGTTCTCATTGTAGACCACACTCTCCCACACAGTTCTGCATATTATATGATGATATAAAATGGCTTATATCTGTCATTGCAGTGTCACTCAGGATAATTCCCAAGTCCTGAAAAAGCCCCGTATTACAACTGCTTTTCCCTCTCCCTGCCCCCAAAGCACCCAGTGACCAATGACTCCGCATTAATATTGTAATTTCTTCCATTGCAATATATCTATGACAGAATACCAGTGTGATGGTTAGGCTAATGTGTCAACTCGGCCAGGTAATTGTGTCCAGGTGTTTGGTCCAGCAAGCACTAAGCTAATTGTAATACAAGAGCATTTATAGACTTTGATCACCAGTGAGTTTACTGCATGGATGGCTAATTACATCTGTATCAATCAAGGAGATTGCATCATCAATGGGTGATGCTTTTATCCAATCAGTTAAATGCTTAAAATGGGAAGTGATTTCAACATTCATAAAGAATTTCCCAGCTCGTCGTTGGACAGGCAACTTCTCCCAGAAACTCATCAAGGACATTTCATCAGACTTTCATCGGAACCCGTGGTTTGCAGCCTGCCTGCGGAACCTGGACTTGTGCATCCCCATGGTCGTGTGAAAGACTCTTTTAAAATCTCATATTATTGACAGTTATCTCCTGTTGATTCTGTTTCCCGAGAGAACCCTGACTAATACAACCAGCAAGTCCACTCTAGTCCATAGCTCTTCCCGCAATCCTGAGGAATCTGGGATGGTGATGTCCACTCCAACTCTAAGTGAGAGGGGGCTTATATCCCATGGATAAAATGGATGGGATTATCCTGCTTGCAGCTGCAGACTCTCTCCATTCCCTCTGATGGCCTCAGTCCATCATCATCTCCCCACCAGGTGTCCTGGGTGAGTCCATTTGAGATGTAGAGTAAGAGTTGCAGCTCCACCGAGATTCCGGGCCCAGCTGGCACATGGACAGCCCAAAGACTCCAGACTCTGGAAGTACACCTACAAACTCCAGCATGACATATAGGTTTGAATAGAAGGGACAGATGGACCATGTGTATGGAAGACATATTTGAGTCCAACTCTGTCACTCTCAGGAGCAGGATTCCAAAGTAGGGCCCTCTGATAAGGCACTAAACTCTGGGGCTGTCTGCCCTGATATAGGGCCTGGGTGTCTCCAGAGCCCTCAGGAGCCACTCTATTTGAGGTGATATCCACACTGGAAGCCTATGAGATCCTACAGAGGTGTGCATAAGCGTTACCTCTGGGATGACCTCCAGACTCACTTTGAAGTCTCTTAGCCATATGAACTCTTTTGTCTTTACCTTTTCCCCATTTTATTAAAAGTCTTTTTCCAGTCATATTGCCCATTGTCACTTGGTAGTAATCCCCTGTTGCCAGGGAGGCTTGTACCCGGGAGTCATGTCCCACCTAGAAGGAAGGTAATATATTCATATGCTGAGTTTGGCTTAGAGAGAAGCCACATTTGAGCAACAAGGCACCCCATAACAACAGGCCAAGTTTCGATTTCAAGAGCAAAGACTCATAAGGCTAGTTATCAATAACAAGAGCCCATCAGTAGATCATCCTCTTTTGCCAGAAACTGCCCCTGCACTTAGGGGACTGTTGCTGCTCCCTTGGAGAATGTGGGAGAGCTCTCCAGGATGGGAATTCAGTATTCTTTCATTTATTGAGGGATTCTCCATCCACTGTGACCATGCCCCGTGAGCATTTGAACAATTTTATATACCTTTTATGTATGTTCAGGTGAACTTCCTCCAATGCACCCCCCCATCCCTGACACCCCCCACCAATGATTCTCTCCTGCCCCAGTTGTAACCCTTCTGTGATTCAAATCTTCTTTAAAGATGAAGCCAATACAATAGTGAAATACAATTAATAGGAAAATGAAGTAATAATGAGAAGTTTAAATGTAAGAGATAAAATACATGAAAACTTAAAAAAAAACTAAAAATAAAATTAAATGATTGGGTTATTCAAAAAATGGGAAAAAAATTTTTTGAACATTTCAAGAGTTTTTTTTGAATCATACAATATGTTACACATTATATTTGGTCCATAGTAACACAATCATACCATATTGGTCCTTATGTGTCTGGCTTGCTTCACAACATAATGTCCTCTGGGGTCATCAATGTTGTCATAGGCTTTACAACATCATTCCTTCTTTCAGCTGCCTAATAGTTCCTGATGTGAATACATAGCAGTTTGTTTATCCATTCATCAGTAAATGGATACCTGCATTGTTTCCAACTTTTGGCAATTGTGAATAACACCACTATGAACACCAGTGTTCAGATGTCTATTCATGTCACTGCTGTTAGTTCCTCTGGATATATACCCAGTAGTGGCATTGCAAGGTCATGTGGTATATTAGTCAGCCAAAGGGGTGCTGATGCAAAACACCAGAAATCTGTTGGGATTTATAATAGGTATTTATTGGGGGTAGAAGCTTACAGTTACCAAGCTATAAGGTGTAAGTTACTTCCCTCACCAAAGTCTGATGCCAGGTGGTGAAGCAGGATGGCTGCTGACGTCTGCAAGGGATCAGTCTTCCTCATCCTCTTAAGGATCTGTGGTCCCAGGTTCTTACAATATCATCTGTAGGCTGGGATAAATCTCATCTCTCTCCCTGGTTGATTCCCCTTTGGGCTCAGCTGCTCTCTTCCCTCTACAACATCAGCCATGGACGATCATGCTCTCTCTCTTCCTGGGACCTCTGCCGTGTCTATGGAGCTTTCTCTACTCCTCTATGTTCTTCTCCTGTATGTTTACTTCCAGGCACTCCAGCTCAAAACTCCAACTGTCTCCTCTGCATTGTCGTTTACAATGTGAGTCCCTGACCACCAAGGGGGCAGGGACTTAACGTCTTACTTACGTGGCCTAATCAAAGCCTTAATCATAATTTAATCTAGCAAAAGTGGAACCTCTGAATCCGATACAATCTAATGTGCCCAGAGGAACAGACCAGTTTACAAACATAATCCATTATCTATTGTTGGAATTCATAAATAATACCAAACTGCTACAAGTGGCAAGTCTACATTCAACTTCTTTAGGAACTGCCCAACAGTCCTCCACAGTGGCTGTACCATTCTGCATTCCCACCAACAGTGAATAAGTTTCTATCTCTCCACATCCTCTCCATCACTTGTAGTTCTCTGTCTTTTTAAAAGTCGGCCATTCTGATAGGAGTGAAGTAATATTTCATTGTAGTTTTGATTTGCATTTCCCTAATCATTAGTGATGTTGAGCATTTTTTCATGTGTTTATTATCCATTTGTATTTCTTCTTTGACAAAGGTCTATTCATGTCTTTTGCCCTACTTTTAATTGGGTCATTTGTCTTTTTATTGTTGAGTTGTAACATCTCTTTATATATCCTAGATACTAAATGCTGATGGGGCATGTGATTTCCAAATATTTTCTCACATTGAGTCTTTTCACCCTTTTGACAAAGTCCTGTGAGGTGGAAAAGTGTTTTTCCATTTGAGGAGGTCCCATTTATCTATTTTTTATTTTGTAGCACATGCTTTGGATGTAAGGTCCAAGAAACCACCACCCTCTACAAATGTTTGAGGATGTTTCACTATATTTTCTTCTTGTAATTTCATGGTCTCTGCCTTTATATTTAGGTATTTGATCCGTTTTGAGTGTATTCTTGTATAGAGAGTGAGGTAGGGTTTCTCTTTCAATCTTTAGTTATGGATAATCAGTTCTCCCAGCACCATTGTTGAAGAGATTGTTTTGTCCCATCAACATGCACTTGGTAGGTTTGTCAAAAAACAGTTGGCTGCAGAGGTGATGGTATGTTTCTGGAATATCAGTTCTCTTCCACTGATTGATGTGCCTTTCTTTATGCCAGTACCATGCTGTTTTGATGATTGTAGCTTTGTAATATATTTCAAAGACAGGCAAGGAAATTCCTCCCATGTCACTCTTCTTTTTTGAATGCTTTTGGCTATTCAGGTGCAGTTTTCTTTCCAAATTAATTTGGTAATTACCTTTTCTAATTCTGTAAAGTAGGCTAGTTAGAATTTTGTTTGGCATGGCATTGAATCAAGATATCATTCTGGGTAAGGTTGACCTCTTCTTGATATTTAGTCTTTCAATCCATGAACATTGAATGTCTTTCAATTTGTTTAGGTCTTTTTAAATTTCTTTTAGCATTGTTTTGTAGTTTTCTGCATATAGGTCCTGTACTACTTTGGTTAAATTGATTCATAAGTATTTGAGTCTTTTGTTGCTATTGTAAATGGAATTCTGCCCCTGATTTCCTACTCAGATTGTTTAGTACTAGTGTACAAAATCATTACCGATTTTTGCATGTTGATCTTGTATCCTCCCACTTGCTGAACTCATTTATTAGCTCATGTAGCTTTGCTGTGGATACTTCAGAATTTTCTAAATACAGGATCATGTCATCTGCAAATAGCGAGAGTTTTTCTTCTTCTTTTCCTATTTGTATGTCTTTACTTTTTTTTTTTTATCTAATTGCCATAGCTAAAGCTACAATATTAAATAACAATGGTGGCAGTGGGCATCCTTTTCTTGTTATGGATCTTAGAGGGAAAGCTTTAACCCTTTCCCATAGAGTATCAGATTCTCTGTGGGTTTTTCATATATTCCTTTTATCATATTGAGGAACTTTCCTTCTATTCCTATCTTTATAAGTGTTTTTATCAAAAAAGAATACTGGTTTTTATTGAATGTCTTTTCTGTATTGATTGAGATGATTTTTTTTTTCCTTCAATTTGTTATTTTGGTGTTTTATGTTGAGTGATTTTCTTATGTTGAACCAGCCGTGCATACCAGGAATAAATCTCACTTGGTTGTGATATGGAAATCTTTTGATATACTGCTGTATTCAATTTGCAAGAATTTTTGTTTAAAATTTTTGCATGTATGTTTACAAGAAAGATAGGTTTGTAATTTTCTTTTCTTGTAGTATCTTTATCTGGCTTTGATACTAGGATGAAAGAAGTAACACATGCTTTAAGGCTTGGTAACTGTGGGCTTCTACCCCAAATAAATTCTCTTTATAAAAGCCAACTGATATCTGGTATTTTGCATTAGCACCCCTTTGGCTGACTAATACAGAATTTGGTACTGAGGATTGGGGAAGTGCTTTTGCAATTACCAAAATGCTGGAGCTGTTTTATAAATGTTTAAGGGGTATTTTTTGGAGGAATTGTGAGATGGTTTATGGAAAAGTCCTAGATTGCTTTGAAGAGACTGTTTTTAGTAATGTGGATGCTGAAGAGACTTTTTATGATGCCATAAAAGCAAATGATGAAACTATTTTTGGAAACTGGAGGAAAGGTGATCCATGTTTTAAAGTTGCAGAGAGGGAAGCGGCTGTGGCTCAATCAGTAGGGCTCCTGTTTACCATATGGGAGGCCCTGGGTTCAGTTCCCGGGGCCTCCTGGTGAAGGCAAGTCCGCCCGCATGGCGTGGTTAGCTGACCCAGCGAGCACAAGCAGCAAGGGGGGGATAAATGAATAAATAAATAAAATCTTTAAAAAAAAAAAAAAAGTTGCAGAGAAATTAGCAAGATTAACTCCTGGTGTTTTATGGATGGCAGAATTTGAAAATGGCAAGCCTATGCATTTAGCTGAAGAACTTTCCAAAGTAACCCTTGCAGCTTATAGCAAAATGCTAGATGAGAGAAAAACACTGAGGACTGAACTATTGGACACAAAGGAAATAGAAGCTTATTCTGGAAATTCCAAGCCTCTGGAAATCAAGCTCCCAGACAATAGTGCCCCATTTGAGGACTTACCTAAATTTGGAACTTCTAAATCAGGATTGAAGATGCAGTTATCGCAGAAAGACTTGTGTGAAGTCTTAGTGCACAAAACCAGCAGCTAAATAATACTCTACAGCAGAGAGAGAAGCTAATCTGCTGAATGAATCCATCAAGAAAAAAAAGATGACCAGAGGGCAACAAAAAATTACAAACCATACTAAGTTACAGGAAGACATGGGCAAGTCCAATGAACAAACTAAAAACCAGGAAGAGATGCAGAACATCAAACAACTAATCAAAGCTGTCCAAACAAATATCATGGACCAACTTAAGGAAGTGAAGGAAGATATTACAGATATTAAGAAGACACTAGGAGAACATACTGAAGAAATTGTAAACATACATAAAAAGATAACAGATATGAAAGTGATGAATGGCACAATCCAAGAAATCAAAAAGACACTGGAATCACATAACAGCAGATGTGAATAGTGATGTGGAAGACAGTACATCTGAAATCAAACAGATTTTAGAACAGATAGATAAAATGATAGAAAAAATCCATCCAGCAATTAGGGATTTAAATGACAACAAAAAATGCACAAACATACACGTTATAGGCATCGCAGAGGGAGAAGAGAAGGGAAAGGGAACAGAAGGAGCGTTGAAGGAAATAATGGTTGAAATCTTCCCACCCTATTGAAGGAAATGGATGTATTTGTCTAGGAAGCACAGCACACCCCAAACAGTATAAATCCCAATGGGCTTACTCCAAGACATAAACTTGTCAAAATGTCCAATGCTCAAGACAAAGAGAAAATACTCAAAGTGGCAAGAGAAAAGAGAACTATCACATACAAGAGAAACCCAATAAGATTAAGTGCTGATCTCTCACCTGAAACCATGGAGGCAAGAAGGCAGTGATATGATATAGTCAAGGTTAAAAGAGAAAAACTTCCAGCCAAGAATTCTCTATCCAGTAAAGCTGGCATTCAAGCAAGACAGAGAGTTCAAAACATTCACAGATAAACACAAATTAAGAGAGTATGCCAATAAGAAACATGCCTTCAAGAAATACTAAAGGAAGTTCTGTAGGTTGAAAGGAAAAAGCAGGAGAGAGAGAGAGTTGGAGGAGAGTGTAAGAAAAACTGAAAAACAAAAAGAAAATAAAAATAACCTATGACATAGATAAACCCAAAGAAAATGTGGCTGATGTAAGAAATTCTTTGAGAGTAATAGCACTGAATGTTAATGGATTAAACACACCAGTCAAGAGACACAGATCGGCAGAGTGGATAAAGAAATATGACCCATCTATATGTTGTCTACAAGAAACCCACCTTAGACCCAGGGATTCAAGGAGGCTGAAGGTGAATCACTGGAACACAATTTTACAACCAAACAATACCAGAAAATGGCGGTGTAGCTATACTAATATCAGACAAAATACACTTTAAATGCAAAACTATTGCAAGAGACAAAGATGGACTAATATATTCATAAAAGGGGTAATCTTTCAAGAAGAAAGAACAATCATAAACATTTATGCACCTAATCAGGGCACCTCAATACACAAGGCAAACACTGGAAAGATTAAGTGAAGAAATAGATGCCTCTACAATTATACTGGGGGACTTTAATACACCATTATCACCAAGAGACAGAACATCTTGACAGAGAATCAATCAATAAATAAAAAATTCTGAATAATACATTACAGGATCTAGACCTAATAGACACATAGAGGACACTACACCCAAATACAGCAGGATATACATTCTTCTCAAGTGCACATGGACAATACTCCAAGATATAACACATGCTAAGCCACCGAACAACTCTCAATGAATTCAAAAGATTGAGATTATACAAAGTAATTTCTCTGAACACAGTGGAATGAAATTAGAAATCAGTAAGTGTCAGAGAAACAGATTAGGCACAAAGATATGGAAGGTAAACAACACACTCAAACAAACAGTGGGTCAAGGAGGAAATCTCAAAAGAAATCAGTAACTACCTTGAAATAAATTAAAACGAAAACACAACATACCAAAACCTATGGGATGCAACAAAAGCTGTACTGAGAGGAAAATTGATAGCCATAAATGCATATACCAAAAAAGAAGTAAGAGCTAAAATTGAAGACCTAACTGCACACCTGGAGGAATTGGAAAAGGTAAAACAAACCAGCCCCAAAGGAAGTAAAAAGAAGGAAATAATTAAGATTAGAGCAGAACTAAATGAAATTTAAAAAACACTAGAAAAAATAAACAAAACCAAAAGCTGGTTCTTCTAGAAGATCAATAAAATTGGCAAAGCCTTAGCCAGACTAACAAAGAAGAAAAGAGAGCAGTACAAATACACAAAATAAGAAATGAGGAAGGGGATATCACCACTGACCCCACAGAAATAGAGTATTATAAGAGGATACTTTGAAAAATTATATGCTAACAAGAACAATAATTTATAAGAAATGGACAAATTCCTAGAAACTCACAAGCATCCTACTTTGACAAAAGAAGAAATTAATGGTCTCAACAGTCCAATTACAAGAAAAGAGATAGACTCAGTCATCAAAAACCTGCCAACTAAGAAGAGCCCAGGACCAGGCAGCTTCAAAGGTGACTTGTACCAAATCCAGAAAGAATAACACCAATCCTGCTTAAGCTCTTCCAAAATATAGAAGTAGAAGCAACATTGCCTAACTCATTCTATGATGCCAACATTACCCTAATACCAAAGCAAAACAAAGATGCCACAAGAAAGGAAAATTACAGACCAATCTCTCTAATGAACCTAGATGACAAAATCCTCAACAAAATACTTGCTAATCACATTCAACAACATATCAAACAAATTATACACCTTGACCAAATGGGTTTCACCCCGACTATGCAATGATGGTTCAACATAAGAAAATCAATCAATGTAATACACCATATAAACAGATTGAAAGGAAAAAAAATCATGTCATCATCTCTTTAGATGCAGAAAAAGCATTCGACAAAATAGAGCACCCTTTCCTGGTAAAAAACACTGCAAAAGATAGGAATAGAAGGAAATTTTCAGAACATGATAAAGGGTATATATAAAAACCCCACAGCTAACGTCATCTTCAATGGTGAAATACTAAAAGCTTTCCCCCTAACATCGGGAACAAGACAGTTACCCACTAACGCCGCTCCTATTTAACATTGTCTGAGAAGTACTTGCTTGAGCACTGAGGTAAGAAAAAGATATGAAAGGAATCCAAATTGGAAAAGAAGAAGTAAAAATTTCACTATTTGCAGACAATATGAACCTATACACAGAAAGTCCTGAGCAATTTACAACAAAGTTTCTAGAACTTATAAATGAGATCAGTAAAGTCTCTGGCTATAAGATCAATTCTCAAAAATCAGTAGCATTTCTGTATAACAATAATGAGCAATCTGAGAAGGAAATCAAGAAAAAAATACCTTCCACAATAGTAACTAAAAGAATAAAATTCCTAGGAATAAATTTAACTAAAGATGTAAAGGACTTACATACAGAAAACTACAAAACACTTTTAAAGGAAATCAAAGAAGACTTAAATAAATGGAAGAATATTCTCTGTTCATGGACAGGAAGATTAAACATCATTAAAATCTCTATCCTACCCAAACTAATCTGCAGATTTAATGCAATCCCAATAAAAATCAACACAGCATTTTTTAATGAATTGCAAAAACTAACTATAAAATTTATTTGGAAGTGTAAGAGGCTCTGAATCACCAAGGACATATTGAAAAAGAAAAGTGAAATGAGAGGTATCACACTACCTGACTTTAAAACATACTACAAAGCTACAGAGGTCAAAACTGCATGGTATTGGCACAATGCTAGACATAACAACCAATGGAACTGAATTGAGAGTTCTGATATAGATCCTCGCATATACAGTCATCTGATATTTCACAAGGCCACCAAGCCCACTCAGTTGGGAAAGAATGGCCTCTTCAAAAAATGGTGCTTGGAGAGCTGGATATCCATATCCAAAAGAATGAGAGAGGATTACCATCTCACACCTTATACAAAAAAAAAACAGCTCAAAATGGATAAAAAAATCTAAATATAAGAACCAAGATTATAAAGACCTTGGAAGATAATGTAGGGAAGCATCTACAGGACCTTGTAATAGGAAATGTATTCATGAACTTCATGCCCAAAGCACGAGCAGCAAAAGAAATAATAGATAAATGGTATCTCCACAAAATTAAAAACATTTGCACCTCAAAGGACATTATCAAGAAAGTAAAAAGGCAGCCTACCCAATAGGAGAAAATATTTGGCAACCATATATCTGATAGAAGCCTCATATCCTGCATATATAAAGAAATCCTATGCCTCAAACATGAAAAGACAAACAACCCATTTGAAAAATGGGCAAGTGATGTGACAACACACTTCTCCAAGGATGAAATACAAATGGCTAAAAAACACATGAAAAGATGCTCAACATCACTAGCTATTAGGGAAGTGCCAATCAAAACTACAATGAGATACTATCTTACACCCATTAGAATGGCAGCTGTTAAAAAAAAAAAAAAAGCAGACTATAAGTGTTGGAGAGGATGTGGAAGAATGGGAACCCTTATCCACTGCTGGTAGAAATGTAGAATTGTCTGGACATTATGGAGGACAGTTTGGCATTTCATCAAAAAATTAACTATAGAACTTCCATATAATTCAGCAATTCCACTGCTGGGTATATACCCTGAGGAATTGAAAACAAAGACACGAACAAATATATGCACACCAATGTTCATAGCAGCATTATTCGCTATTGCCAAAAGTTGGAATCAACCCCGGTGCCCATCAACAGATGAATGGATACACAAATGGTGGTACATACATACAATGGAATATTACTCAGCTGTAAGAAGGAATAAAGTGCTAACACATGGGATAACCTGGATGAATCTTGAAGACCTTATGTTGAGTGAAGCAAGCCTGGCATTGAAGAATGAACAGTACATGACCTCACTGATATGAATTAAGGAAATTGAGCAGTCTCAGAGAGCTATTGTCTGGGAAATGGGTTTATAAGAAATAGAAAGAGAGGAGAAGGGTGTGAGCCAGCACCCATACAGATGTAATCTATGGTAAAGTGAAAGAGTATAGTTGCGTATTGAAGGGATTGGACAGGAGGATAGTGATATTACTGGGTTGTGTGGTGCAGGGTTGACAGGTGGGTTGACTGGGAAGGGTGGGTTAGAAAGTCCAGGTTATTGGGGGGAGGATTGGGAGAGGGCCAAGTGAACACTGGGGATTTGTGGGTATGTTGTTGAAAGTACAGAGTTGGGAATGCTCTTATGGCAATATAACAAGGAAGGGTTACTGGTTTAGACTGTTGGATGGGGGAGCATTGGGGACAGGGTGCACCTGGACCAGGCTCCTAGGGAGTGTGTGAGTGATCATTTTGTCATAATGTGCTGTATCAGTTGGTGGAGACCCACATAATGAGTGGGAAGGAGTTGGACTCCCATCCTTGGGTGGACCTATTTGTGCAGAAATACACAGGCGGGAGTCTCTTGAGAGCTAGGGCCATTCTTAATAGGGGATGACAAACCTCAGTCTTGCTGTATGTATCTATAAATCTTGTCATCCAACAAGCCAAGCTAGGGCGTCACCATGGGCCCCAGGGGCATGGGAAGGGAGGAATAGAATAGATCAAACAGGGGGTATTTAGTGGTATTTGTTCTGCATGATCTCACATTAATGGACACAAGACTTGGTAAATACATTCAAAATTTATAAAAGTGTATGGTCTAAAATGTTAACCATAGTGTAAACCATTGACCATGTTTAGTAGCTATGTTTCACTATTTGTATGTCAGTTATAACAAAGCTACCATCCACATGTAAAAAGGTATTAATATTGGGGGGAGGAAAGGGGGAGAATGTTGGGTAAATGAGAGTCTCCTGTATTCTGTGTGTGACTTTGCTGTGACCTAAAACTTCTTTGAATATAAAATGAAAAATAATGAGACACAGGGAAATAGTGGTGGAAGGTACCATGGTACAGACATGACACCAGATATTGCAGTGATGAAAGCCAAAATGTCAAAAATAATTTTTTTTAAGTTTTCTTTTTTTTAATATCCCAATTATTTTTTTTTATTTTTAGATTTTCTAAATTTTTATGTATTTTATCTGTAATATTTAAACTTACCATTATTATTTCTTTTTCCTCTTAATTGTATTCAGCTACTGTAATGGCTTCATCTTTGAAGAAGCTTTGCATCACAGAAGGGTTACAACTGGGGTGGGGGAGGGTCTTTGGTGTGGGGTGTCAGGAATGGGAGGTTCATGGGAGGAAGTTCACCACAGCATACACATCAGGTAAATAAAAATGTTCAAATGTTCATGGGGCATTTTCACAGTGGGTGGAGACTCACAAGATAAATGAGAGAATATTGAATTCCCATCCTGGAGAGCTCTGCAACATTCTCTAAGGGAGCAGCAACAGTCCCTGGAGTGCAGGGGCAGTGACTGGTGAAGGAGTATGATCCACTGATGGGCCCTTGATATTGATGACTAGGCTTGTGAATCTTTGCTCTTGAAATTGAAACTCAGCCTATTGTTATGGGGTGCATAAGGATTGCCTCCTGAGAGCCTCCTTGTTGCTCGAATGTGGCCTCTCTCTAAGCCAAACTCAGCATATGAATTCATTACCTTCCCCACAGTGTGGGACATGACTCCAGGGAGTGAGCTTCCCAGGCACTGCAGGATTGCTATGAAGCACCAATTAGCAATGCAACCAGAAAAAGACCTTGAATAAAAGGGGGAAAAGTTAAAGACAAATGAGTTTATATGGCTAAGAGACTTCAAAGTGAGTTGGGAGGTCATCCCAGAGGTAGCACTTATGCACATCTCAGTAGGACATCATGCCAAAGGGGATACCACCCCAAATAGTGGGACTCCTGAGGGCTCTGGATTCACCCACGTCCTGTGGTCAGGGTGGATAGCTCCAGAGTTTGGTGCTTGCCAGTGGGCCCTACTTTGGAGTTTATGCTCCTGAGAGTGACAGAGTTGGACTAAATTATGTCTTCCCTTCACATGGCTCATCTGTCCTTTCTATTTAAACCTATACTTGGTGCTGGAGTTTGTAGGCATACATCCAGAGACTCGAGTCTTTGGGCTGTCCGTGTGCCAGCTGGGCCCGGTACCTTGGTGGAGCTGCAACATCTAATCTACAGGTCATTGGACTCACCTAGGACAACTCGTGGGGAGATGATGTTGGACAACAGCTTTCCCAGGGAAAAGAGAGACTCTGTTCCTGCAGGCAGGATAGTTGCAACCATCTTCCTCATGGGATATAAGCCTCCTTTCAACTGGAGGTTGAGTAGACATCACCGTCCCAGAATCCTCAGGATTCAGGATGGGGGAAGAGCTATGGACTAGAGTGGACTTACTAGTATTCTACTATATACATATTGTGATTCTACCGATGGAAGAAATTACAGCATTGATGTGGAGCCAGTGGCCATTGGAGGGTCTGGGGTTAGGGAGAGGGAAAAACGGTTGTAATACAGGGCCTTTTTTGGGACTTGGGATCCATCCTGAGTGACACTGCAATGACAGATATAGGCCACTTTATATCATCACATAACATACAAACTGTGTGGGAGAGAGTGTAGACTACAATGTGAACTATGATCCATGCTTAATGGCAAAGTTCCAGGATGTATTTATCAATTGCAATGAATGTGCTACACTAATGAAGGATGTTTATGTGGGAAGTTGTGGGAGATGTGGGAAGTGGGGCATATGGGAATCCCTATATTTTTTGTGTAACATTTATGTAATCTAAGTAGCTCTGAAAATTTTTAAAAAACTAAATAAAAAATTTTAAAATGTTTTTATTTTTTTATTTTTTTATTTTTTTAAGATTTTATTTATTTATTCATTTATCCCCCCCTTGCTGCTTGTGCTCGCTGGGTCAGCTAACCACGCCGCGCGGGCGGGCTTGCCTTCACCAGGAGGCCCCAGGAACCGAACCCGGGGCCTCCCATATGGTAAACAGGAGCCCTACTGATTGAGCCACAGCCACTTCCCTAAAACGTTTTTAAAAAGTAAATTTATATATATTTATGTTAAATTTATATTGTAAATTAATTATAAAATTCCTTAATTTTATATCATTTGAATGACAACTGTGTATATACTTTGAAGTAAATATAATTAAAGTGTAATGCACTGTCAAAAAAAAAAGTACAATATGGCTGTATTTCTTTAAACTGATTATGTTATGATTTTGGATTTGCATTGTTACTGATTTAAAGTTTTTTGAATATTGTAATATATTTTTGGAATTCAGAGGGTGGAATGTAGCAGTTTGGGCATTATTTATGAATTCCAAAAATAGATATTGTATTATGCTTGTATACTGGTCTGTTCCTCTGGGTGTGATTAAGTTATGATTAGGGCTTTGATTAGGCCACATCAGTAAGAAGTTGAGTCCCCACCCCTTAGTGGGCGGGTGCTCAGAGATAAAACTACATGGCAGAGCAGAGGAGTTGGTTGGAGTTTTGAGTGGGAGTTTTGAGATGGAGTTTTAATGCTGTAGCCTTGGTAAGTTAGTACACAGTGGAGCTTGGTTGTGAGGAAGGAGAGAAGGCTTCAGGAAAAGAGGGAAGGCATTTGCTTCATAGTCTACAGCTGGCCTTCTGAGAAGAAGCAAGCCTGAGCCCAGAGAGAGGCAAGACTTCGGAGGAGAGGAACCCAGGAAGCCTGAACCCTGGCAGCCATCGGCAGCCATCTTGATCCAACATGAGGCCATAGATTTTGTTGAGGGAAGAAACACAGGCTTTATAGCCTGGTAATTTCAAGCCTCTAACCCCAAATACATACCCCTAATAAAAACCAACCAATTTCTGGTATTTTGCATCAGCACCCCTTTGGCTGACTAATACACCCTTATGTATCTCATAACTCTTTTGCATTTAATCTCTGTTGTCGGATATTAGCATAGCTACCCTTGTTCTCTTTTGGTACATTCAATGATATTACTGTAAATGCATTTTTTACATCCACCGTTTTATTCTTTGATTTTCATATGTCATATCATATTTTTGTCTTTTTACTCTTTTGGATATCCTTTCTCTATTCTTTCTTCTATACAGGCCTCCAGGCCTGTCTCTACTGTCTTTTTATTTTAGGTTCTAAGGATTCCTTTAATATTCCCTGCAAAGGTGGATTCTTTATTGCAAATTTCTTAGTTTCTGTTTGTTCGTGAATATTTTATACTCACCTTCATATCTGAAGGACAATTTTCCTTGATAAAAATCCTCAGCTGACAGTATTTCTCTTTCAGTATCTTAATTAAATCATATGACTGCCTTCTCACCTCCATGGTTTCTGAAGAGAAATCCGCGCAAAGTCTTACTGGGCATCTCTTGTATGTTATGATTTGCTTATTCCTTGATGCTCTAAGAATTATCTCTCTATCTTTGACATTTGATATTTTGAGTAGTATGTGTCTTGGAGTAGGTCTATTCTGATTTATTCTGTTTGGGGTACGGTGTGCTTCTTAGACATGTAAGTTCATTTCTTTCATGAGAGTTGGGAAATTTTCAGTTATAATTTCCTCAAATACTCTTTCTGCCCCTTTTCCCTTCTGTTCTTCTTCTGGAACTCCCATGACATGCATGTTGTTGTGTTTCATGTTGTCATTCTACTCTCAGAGACCCTAATCTATATTTTCCACTTTTTTCTCTCTCTGTTCTTTTCTCTCTTCAATTTCAGATGTTCTGTCTTCTGTATCACTCGTTCTTTCTTCTGTCATTTTGAATCTGCTGTTGTATGTCTCTAATGTGTTTTTTTTTTTTTTAAGATTTTATTTATTTATTCATTTCCCCCCCCCCTTGCTGCTTGCGCTTGCTGGGTCAGCTAACCACGCCGTGCGGGCGGGCTTGCCTTCACCAGGAGGCCCCGGGAACCGAACCCGGGGCCTCCCATATGGTAAACGGGAGCCCTACTGATTGAGCCACAGCCGCTTCCCCTCTAATGTGTTTTTGATCTCACCTCTCATGTTTTTCATTCCCATGACGTCTGTTGCTTTTCTGTTCAGGACTTCAAATTCTTTTTTTTCCTCACTCAATGTCTTTAGCCATATTGTGTTTCAACTCATTAATGATTTTGGAAATTTGTGCACATCTCACTAATTAGTTATCTCAAATCCTGTGTTTCTTCTGGGGGTTTGGTATATTCCTTTTCTTGGGCCATGCCTTCCATTTTCTTACTATGGCTCATAATATTTTGCTGATGTCTATGCATCTGATTAGGATATTGTTTACTCTGATCCTCAATTTCTTTCTCTTTTGTAGGGATTTATTGGTAGGAGGCTGTGTGTTACCACTGCTCTTTGATTCTTGGCTCAACCTGGATTGTTAGGTTTGTCCCTGCTAGTTGCTCAAAACTGGGCTCTGGACCCACTTCCTAGGGCCTTGGGGAGGGAAGCTATAAATGGTGGTAAAAAACCTCTCTTACTTATTTTTAATTTTCTGACTTTAAATTCCTTGGTTTGCCAGCAGATGGCAATCATTGACAGCTCTCCGTTTAATGATGCTTGGAGTGTATTTCTTCCAACAGAGACTGGATCAATGTGATAGAGCTTCCTGCCAGGAGTCTAAGGCCTTGTAATTCAAATATTCTAAGAGATCTCTCTCTACCATTCTCTGGCAACCCCCTCCCTTTCCTGGGTAGGAAGTAATTATGCTCCCCTCTATGTCCTCAGCAATCACTTCCAATGAATAGAGAAGGATATTGGGAGGGTTGTATACCTTTAGTTCCTTGCTGGCTCCCAAGGCAAACAAAGGTATGGCCCCCTGACCTAGAAGGGCTCCTGGGACACAGCAGACCAAATTTGTGGGCCAGAAGCTGGGTCAGCATTAGGCTGTGTCCCTTTCTCTCCCCTTCCCTGCAGTGCTGGATCCATGGAGCCCCTTTATCTGTAACAACAGGCCAAGTAGCCTGAGAATTCTAACACATCTTTACTGTGGGGGAGGGTGCCGGCAGTAGCAGCCACTGGTTTCAACTCACAGCGATTCCCCTCCTTTGTCCCTTTCTCCTCTGGGCAGTGTCAAGCCTTTGCCTAGAGTCCTATAACCTAGAAGATCTTTTTCTAGGCTGTTTCAGCATTCCTCTACATACTTTTCTTGAGAAGAAGAAAGTCCCATGTCTTTCTAGTCCACCATCTTCCCAGAAGGCTAATACTTTTTTTTGTCCTAACTAAACTGGTGTGTTCTTAAATTCTTTTAGGTGACATAGCCAAAAACCTAGAGGAAACCAACACTTCCCCGGCTTCATAAGGAGCTGAGCCCAGCCAGAATGTGGGACTGAGAATCACGGTCTAAGCCATCCCTGGTCCCCCTGCTGACTCTCAGTGGCCTAGTCCTGTGCTGAGGGCCACTTGGTCAATCAGCTGTCCTGAGGTCTGTGCACTGAGGCCCTCATCTGCCTGTCTTTAATCCCTCTACACCCTCATGGGATCAGAATCACACCCATTTTGCAGTGGAGAGAACTGGGGCTTTGAGAAGTGGGCATATTAACTTGTCTCTCACAGGGCTGTGACTAGGCCAGTGGGGGGTTGAACCCACATTAGTCAGGTTGCAATGACTGTGCTTGGCACAAAAGCCCCCAGTAGATGAACTCTGAGCGCATCCTTGAAGGTGATTCCATAGGATCGATGGATGGGACTTTCTTGCTTGCAGTTGTAGACTCTCTCTGTTCCTTCATATGGTAGTTGTCCATCATCACCTCCATGTTAGTTGTCCTAAATGAGACCAATGAACTGGACAATAGGTGTTGTAACTCCATTGAGATTCAGATTCAGCTGGCACATGGACAGCCCAAAGATTTAAGTCTCTTGGACGTTCAACTTCCAATTCTCATACTAATTATAGTTCAAATAGAAGGACAAAAGAGACATGTGTAGGGAAACCATAACTTTGTCCAACTGTGTCATTCTGGGGAGCATAAATTCCAAAGTAGGACCCACTGGCAAGGCACCAAACTCCTGAGCTATCTGCCCTTATATAGTGTCTGTATGTCTCCAGAGCTCTCAGGAGTCCTGCTATTTGAGGTAGTATCTACTTTGGCAGTCAATGACATGCTGCTGAGACATGCAGAAGCGTAACCCCTGGAATGACACTCTGACTCACTTTGAAGTCTCTTCACCATATAAAATCATTTGTCTTTACCTGTTCCCCCTTTTGGTCAAGGTCTTTTTCTGGTTGTATTGCTAGTTGGTGCTTGGTAGTAATCCCTTGGTGCCAGAGAAGCTTATCCCTGGGAATCATGTCCCATGCTGGGAAGAAGGTAATGTATTTATATGCTGAGTTCAGCTTAGAGAGATGACACAGTTGAGCAACAAGGAGGCAATGTTTAGTCAGCCTCTAATACTAGGCTAAGTTTCAATTTCAAGAGTAAAGTTTCATATGCAAAGTCATCAATATCATGGGCCCATCAACGGAACATCCTCCTTCAGTAGTCATTGCCTTTGTCCTTGGGGGATTCTTGCTGATCCATTAGAGAATGTGGCAGAGCCCCCCAGGATGGGAATTTGATATTCCTTTGCATATTGTGTGAATCTCCACCCATTCGTGATGATGCCCCATGAACATCTGGCCAGGTGAGCTTCCTCCCATGTATTCCCCATCACTTATAGCCCCCAACAATAATCTTCCCCCAACACAGTTGTAACCTTTCTGTGATCCAAAACTTCTTCAAAAATGATGCCAATAAAATAAAGGAGGCAAGGACCAAGTTTCTCCAGCAGCCAGAAGCAGAGGTCCAGTCTTTGGGAAGAAAACATTGCCTTCTTGATGCCTTTATTTGGAGTTTCTCTTAGCATCAAAGTCATGAGCAAATAGATTCCCATTGTTAAGCCTATTCATTGTATGGTACTTTTCTGAGCAGCCAAGGAATTCAAAATAAGTGGTGTGTTTCCAAGGCCACAATCACCTCCTTGACCTAATCTGCCACAACAGGATAAGGCAGCGTGGTGTTGAGTGCTCAGCCTGGTGTAGCAGAAAGGAAGGTCCCAGACTCAAGTGAGTGGAACAGGCTACAGACATGGGGCCTGCTGTAAACCCTGGTCCTGGGTTCCTGTTCCTGTTCCCTGACTTTCCTGATGGAGGAATTTTGGCAAGTCCATAGGCTTCCTGAGCCACAGTGTCACCAGCTTTGACATGAGAGTCCTCTTCTGCAGTTGCCCTTCTGAGCAGCCAATCGCTCACCCTCCTCTCCTTTGTCATCTCCTTAACTGTGCTGTTTCCTCAACACATCCCTCTACTCTACTTCTGCGAGTCCTTTCGAAGTTAGGTATTAATTTTTTTTAACAAATCAATTTTATGGATACATATTAATAAAGCTTACAATTCATTAAAAGCATACAATCATTGTTATTTGCTATAAACATAGCTGTGCATTCATCACTTCAATCATTATCAGGGTATTTTGATTATTTCAATAATAATGGTAATAATAAACAACAAACAATCACGAAAATTCCTCACCTCTCGTTCTCTCTGCTTCCCCTACTGTACAAAGCTGCTGTTTCTGGCTATTCTATCCAAAGTGTATAATGAATGGCTTTTAGTATAAGCAAAATGCTGTACATTCATCATCTGAAAAATTGTAGAACAATTTTGTTACTCTAAAAGAAAGACTCAACACCGTTAGGATTCCATCCTCAGACCTACATAACTACTAATCCATTTATCTTCATAAATTGACTTATATCAATTAATTTGAGGAGAAAGGGCTGGGGTCCACCTGGCTTTATTTTTCTACCAGTTTTGGATTCTGAACAAGTCATTGTGCCTCTCAGGGCCATCCAAGGTTCCCTGCTGCACAAAGGGATCATTCTAGAAGGTATTTCCAACAGACGTCATCAGGGGGATGTGAGAAAACACTATAAAACTCCTGGGTTGGCGACCCATGTCGCTAAAACTCGAATTTAGAGAAGGATGGATTATAAAATGGAGTGGGAAGCCGCATGGAATCCAACTGAAATCCCCCCACCCCGTTATTCAATGTTTCTGTGCTTCCTTCTGGGGATGCCAAAACAAAAAAGCTTCACATGGCCAGTAGCAGGGAGGGATCTCCCAAGATGTAAGGGCTCTCATTTCCAAAGCAAAATCCAGGGGATGGGGTTGACCTCTGGCCTGGGAGAATGGAACCTTCAGGGCAGACGGTGCATCTCTCTGTGTGCATTATTTTCCCCGTTGCACACTGAGGGGTTACATAAAGATCTGCTTGAGGGCACTGCTGCTCAGTGATGACAGCGTGCTGGGCAACCTGACACTGGGTAGGAAGTGAGGAGGACCACGTATCAGTGGCGCACAGGAGCACACAAGTTCCCAAATAAAGGATCGCGATGGGTACCATGTTGGAATGCCGGCTTGTGCCAACACCTGCGCACGCACCCGGGGCCAGCGCGGGACAGAGGATGCTGCACCGACTCAACCCTCCTCCTCAGCGAGCATGCGCAATACTCCAACTGCTTTGCCTGGGGCCTGAGCCAACTGATCATTCCACAGCCCCAACCCCATCCCGACCCGCCTGCTCCGCGTCCTCCACTTCTGCAAGGGCCCCGCCCACATACCCAACAAAGCCAAGCGGACTTAGAGACGCTAGAAGTGGTTCAGATGGAGAGTCTGGAGACAAGGGCACCTCAGAGTACACTATTCATTCCCATGCTCCCTGCTGCTACTGGTAGGTGTATCTCAGCGGACCCACAGGCGGTCAGTACATCTAGGGTAGAGCAGGTTATGTCTCCCTTCCCCTTGCCTTTGGTGCTCCTCCCCAATGTAGTGGGTCTAAGGAGGGGTGGCAGAGACCCAGGGAGGAGGTGGGCTCTGTGTTTGAGAAAGTTCCTGTTGTTAGGGTGCACCCCTCCTGCTGCAGTGATTTCCCCAATTTTGTATACGAGCCCCAGGCCTTAGCACTGGAGGTCTGTGGTATAACTGTGGCAGGTTAGTACAGGTAAATAAGGAAAAGACAAGCCAGGACATGGCCGACAGACAACATGGCCAGTGGACAGGCAACATGGCCAAGAAACCCAGCTGAGACCTTGACCTTGAGTCCCAGTTGGGATTCTTTCTGTGTCCTCCCCTTGGCCTGGGAATTTCCATACAGGCCTCACCATTGATCCCTACCACTGTTGGGGTAACCAATAATAGCTGGAGTCCCTACCCTTAGCATTAGCAAGAGGAGGAGTAATAAATAGTTTAAGAAAGGTAAAGGCACAAGCCAAATTGCGATCTCTGACTAGGGAACTGCCAAACAGTCCTCCACAGTGGCTGTACCATTCTGCATTCCCACCAACAGTGAATAATTGTTTCTATCTCTCCACATCCTCTCCAACACTCGTAGTTCTTTGTTTTTTTAATAGTGGCCATTCTGAGAGGTTAGAAATGATATTTCATTGTAGTTTTGATTTGCATTTCCCTAATCATTAGAGATGTTGAGCATTTTTCATGTGGTTTTTTTTGTTTTTTGCCATTTGTAATTCTTTGGACAAATGTCTTTTCAAGTCTTTTGCCCTGTTTTTAATTGGGTCGATTTACTTTTTATTGTTGAGTTGTAATATCTCTTTATATAACATAGATATTAAACCCTTATGGGGCATATGATTTCCAGATATTTTCTCCCATTGAGTCAACTGCCTTTTCATGCTTTTGACAAAGTCCTATGAGGTGCAAAATGTTTAATTTTGAGGAAATCCCATTTATATACTTTTTCCTTTGTAGTGCATGCTTTGGATGTAAGGTCCAAGAAACCACTACCTACTACAAAGGTATGAAGGTATTTCACTACATTTTCTTCTAGTCGTTTCATGGTCTTGGCTTTTATCTTTAGGTATTTGATCAATTTTGAGTTGATTTTTGTATATCAAGTGATGTGGGGGTCCTCTTTCAATCTTTTGGTTATGGATATCCAGGTCTCCCAGCACCATTTGTTGAAGAGATTGTTTGGTCACGTCAACATGGACTTGGTAGGTTTGTCAAAAACCAGTTGGCTATAGAGGTGAGGATTTACTTCTGGACTCTTAATTCTATTCCATTGATCGATGTGTTTATCTTTATGTCAGTACCATGCTGTTTTCACCACTATGCCTGTGTAATATATTTCAAGGTCAAGCAATGAAATTCCTCTCATGTCATTCTTCTTTGTTGAATGCTTTTGGCTATTCTAGTGCACTTTCCCTTGCAAATGAATTTGGTAATTGCCTTTTCTAATTCTGTAAAGTAGGCTATTGGAATATTGATTGGAATAGCATTGAATCAAAAAATCAGTTTGGGTGAGGTTGACATCTTCACAATATTTAATCTTCCAATCCATGAACACCGAATGACTTTCCATTTGTTTAGGTCTTTTAAATTTTCTTTTAGTATTGTTTTGTAGTTTTCTGTGTATAGGTCCTGTGCTACTTTGGTTAAATTAATTCCTGGGTATTTTAGTTTTTTTTGTTGCTATTGTAAATGGAATTTTCCCCCTGATTTCCTACTCAGATTGTTCAGTACTAGTGTACAAAATAATTATTGATTTTTGCATGTTGAACTTGTATCCTCCCACTTTGCTGAACTCTTTTATTAGCTCAAGTAGCTTGGTCATGGATACTTCAGAATTTTCTAAATACATGATTATGTCATCCCCAAGTAGTGAGACTTTTACTTCCTATTTTCCTATTTGGATGGCTTCAATTTTTTTTCTTGTCTAATTGCCCTAGCTAGAACTTCTAGTATAATATTAAATAACAATTGTGACAGCGGGCATCCTTCTCTTGTTCCGGATCTTAGAGGGAAAGCTTTCACCCTTTCCCCATAGTGTACGAGGATGGTTATAGGTTTTTCATAAATGCCTTTTATCATATTGAGGAATTTTCCTTCTATTCCTATCTTTTGAAGTGTTTTTAATCAAAAAAGAATGCTGGATTTTGTCAAATCCCTTTTCTGCATTGATTGAGATGATCATGTACTTTTTTAACTTCAATTTGTTAACATAATATATTACATCAATTGATTTTCTTATGTTGAACCAGCCTTGCATACCAAGAATAAATCCCACATGGTCATGGCGTATATGTTTTTTTTTAATTTTTAATTTTATTTATTTTTTTAAAGATTTTTAAATTTTATTTATTTATCCCCCCACCTTGCCACTTATGCTCACTGTGTCCATTCATTGTGATTTATCTGTCTCTGCTAATCTCCCTTTGTTGCGTCACCTTGCTGCACTAGCTCTCCGCTCCGTGAGGACCATCAGCTCTCCGTGCCATGCAGGCCAGTTTGCCTTCACCAGGAGGCCCTGGGAATCGAACCCAGAACCTCCCACGTGGTAAACAGGAGCCCAATTACTTGAGTCACATCTGTTTCCTGAATAAATCTTTTGATATGCTGCTGGATTCGATTTGCAAGTATTTTGTTGAGAATTTTTGCATCTATGTTCACTAGAGATTGGTCTGTAATTTTCTTTTCTTGTAGTATTTTTATATGGCTTTGGTTTATGGTGATGCTGGCCTCATAAAATGTGTTGGGTAATTTTCCCTCCTCTTCAATTTTTTGGAAGAGTTTAGAGAGGATTGGCATTAATTTATATCGAAATGCTTGGTAAAATTCACCTGTGAAGCCATGTGATCCTGTACTTTTCTTTGCGGGAGATTTTTGATGATGGATTCAATCTCTATATATGTGATGGGTTTGTTAAGTTCTTGTATTTCTTGTATCATAAGTGTAGGTTGGTTGTGCATTTCTAGGAATTTGTCCATTTCATCTAGGTTGTTTAGTTTGCTGTCATAGAGTTTCTCATAATATCCTCTTTTAATTCCTTTTATTTCTGTGGGGTCAATCATAACTCCCTGCCCCCCTCATTTTTTATTGTATTTATTTGCATCTTCTCTCTTCTTTTTTTCTTTGCTAGTCCAGCTAGTGTTTTGTCAATTTTATTGATCTCATAGAACGAGTTTTTGGTTTTGTTGATTTCCTTTATTGTTTTTTGTTGTTGTTGTTGTGAATTTCATTTATTTCTGCTGTAATCTTTGTTATTTCTTCTTCCTTCTGCTAGGTTTGGTATTGGTTTGCAGTTCTTTTTCTAGTTTCTTTAGTTGTTTTTAGTTTAGTTCTTTCTTCATTTTTAATATGGGCATTTAGAGCTATAAATTTCACTTTCAAGACTGCCTTTGCTGTATCCCATAAGTTTTGATATGTTGTGTTCTCATTTTCATTCCTCTCAATGTATTTACTGCTTTCACTTGCAATTTCTTCTTTGACCCACTGATTGTTTTGGAGTGTGTTGTTTAGGCTACACACATTGGTGGATTTACTTTTTTCCCTATTATTGATTTCCTGTTTCATTCCATTATGATCTGAGAAGGTGCTTTGTATTATTTGAATCTTTTTATATTTATTGAGATTTGCCTTGTGCCCTAACATGTGGTCTATCCTGGATAAAGATCCAAGGGCACTTGAGAAGAATGTATAACCTGCTGAACTGGATGCAGCTTTCTGTATATGTCTGTTCGGTCTAACTCCCTTATCGTATTGTTCAAGTTCTCTGTTTCTTTGTTGATCTTCTGTCTAGTGGTTCTATCTAATTATTTGAGTGGGATGTCAGAGTCTCCAATGATTATTGTAGAGATGTCTATTTCTCTCTTCAGTTTTGCCAGAGTTTGATTCATGTATTTTGGGGCATCCTGGTTAGGTGCATAGATATTTCTAATTGTTATATCTTCTTGGTGGATTGTCCCTTTTATTAATATACAATGGCCTTCTGTATCTCTTATAACTTTTTTGCAGTTAAAATCTTTTTTGTCCAATATTAGCATAACTACTCCTGCTCTCTTTTGTTACTATTTGCTTAGAGTACCTTTTTCCAACCTTTCATTTTCAGTCGGTTTTTTTCCCTGGGTCTAAGGTGAGTTTCTTGTAAGCAGCATATGGATGGCTTGTGTATTTTTATCCATTCTGTCAACCTCTATCTTTTGATTGGGGAGTTTAATCCAATCACATTCAATGATGTTACTGTAAATCGTTGACTCTCAGACCCCTGAGATAGCACATGCAGGTGCTGGCCACCTTGTGATGGAGACAGAGGAACAGGAGTGCGGCTGGAGACTGAGTTGAGCCTGAGTTGCCCGGACAACAGGGGTGTCAACTCCCTGAACTGTGAGTTGAAATAATCAGGTGCCCAGGATCCTACTGTGTACCCTTGCTGGGTGATCAGATCCGGGGACTTCTAGAATCTTGTTTCTGGAGGTGAGCGTCTCAGCCCCTTTTGTGGGTGCAGAGTCGTGTACACTGCGACCAGGAAGGGGGGGAATGTGGAAAGTTGTCAAGAAGTTGGGGAGCAGTCACCTTCTTTCCTCTCCTTCAGCAGACTTGGTGTCAAGGTTCCTGTCCATCTCAACAATCCTGTTTCCCCTTTCCCTCATACCTTGGTAACCACTAATCTCCTTCTGTCTCTATGAAGTTGCCTATTCTAGATATCACATATAAGTGATATCATTCAATACTACTCTTTTGCGTCTGGCTTTATTTCTGTCAACATTTTCAAGGTTCACCCATATTGCACCATGTATGAGAACTCCATTTCCACTTTATGCACGTACTAAAAATTGTTCGGCCATTTATCTGTTGATGGACACGTGGGTTGCTTCCATCTTCTGGCTCTTGTGAATAATGCTGCTATGAACATAGGTGTGCAAGTGTTGATTTGGATCTCTGTTTTCCTTTCGTTGGGCAATAGACCAAAAGTGTAATTGTTTGGTCATATGGTAATTCTCTAATAATTTATAATGAATATCCTCACCAACAATTATTTTTCTGCTTTTTAATATTTTTAAAAAACATTTGCCATATTAATGTTTGTGAGGTGATATCTCACTTTGGTTTTCATTTTCACTTTCCTCTTGGCTAATGATATTGCACATCTTTTCTTGTGCTTATTGGCCATTTGTGTGTCTTCTTTGGAGAAATGTCCACTCAATCATTAGCCCATTTTTTTCAAATTTTATTTTATTTTTTAAAGATACTTAGAGTATACAAATGTCACATAAAAAATATACGGGATTCCCATATGCCCTGCTCTCCACACCTCCCACATTTTCCCCCATTCACAACATCCTTCATTAGTAAGGTACATGCATTGAAATTGATGAACACATTCTGAATCATTGCCTCTAAGCGTGGATTAAAATTTACATTGTAGTTTGCACTCTTTCCCACCCAATTCCCTAGGTTATGGCATGATTTATAATGGCCTGTATCTGTCATTACAGTGTCATTCAGGACAATACCCAAGTACCAAACATACTCCCATATTACATCTGTTTTTCCATCTCCCTGCCCTCAGAACCTCCAGGGTCCCCTGCCTGCACATTAATGATATAATTTCTTCCATTGCCAGAATCACAATAAGTCTATAGTAGAATACCTGTAAGTCTACTTTAGTCCATAGTTGATTCTCCAACCCTGAGGATTCTGGAATGGTGATGTCCACTCCACCTCTAATTGAGAGGCAGCTGTGATTACATTTGGCCGATGGATGGGATTTTCTTGCTTGCAGTTGTAGACTCTCTTGTTTCCTTGGTATGGTAGTTTTCCATCATCACCTGCATGTTAGTTTTCCTGGGTGATACCAATGAATTGGAGAGTAGGTGTTGCAACTCCATTGAGTTTCAGGGCCTAGGTGGCACATGGACAACCCAAAGTTTTCAGTCTCTTGGACATACAACGACCAACTGTAGTACAAATTATAGGTTCAAATAGAAGGACAGAAGAGCCATGTGTAGGGAAACCACAACTGAGTCTAACTCTGTCACTCTGGGGAGCATAAATTCCAAAGTAGGGCCTACTGGCAAGACACCACATTCCTGAGCTATCTGCCCTGACTATAGTGTCTGGATATTTGGCAGTCAATGAGATCCTGCTGAGACATGAATAAAAGTAACTTCTAGAATGACTCACTTTGAAGTCACTTAGCCATGTAAACTCATTTGTCTTTACCTTTTCCCCCTTTTGGTCAAGGTCTTTTCCCACTTGTATGGCTAGTTGGTGCTTGGTACTAATCCCTCGGTGTCTGGGAGGCTCATTGTATGTATGAGCTTAGTTTGGCTTTGAGAGAGGCCTCATTTGAGCAGTAAGAAGGCTCTCAGGAGTAAAATCTTAGGCACCATGTAATACCAGGCTAAGTTTCAATTTTAAGAGTAGAGGTTCATACACACAGGCATCAATATCAAGGGCCCATCAATGGACCATCTTCTTTAACTAGTCATTGCCTCTGTACTTGAGGGATTCTTGCTTATCCATTAGAGAATGTGGCAGAGCACCGAAGGATGGGAATTAGATATTCCTTTGGTTTTGTGAATCTCGATCCACTGTGACAATGTCCCATGAACATTTGAACACATTTATATGCCTTATATATATGCCCAGATGAGCTTCCTCCCATGTATCCCCTATCACTGACACCCCGCTCCAAGGATCCTTCCCTGCCACAGTTGTAACACTTCCTTAATCAATGTGCACAAGTGGTAGCCATCCTTACCTTATCTTAAATGCACATTCACACCATGCTAACCTCACCTATCCCAGCACCTTCCTGTCATCCCTTTTGACCCTATGGGTATTCTGAGGCCAGTCCTGGTGAATCCTCCCATTTGGGCAGTCAGCTCAGAGCCCTGCCTGATCCTGCCTATATCTCCCTCACAGGTTGATGCAGTGGAGAGGGATGGAGGCTTCATGGAGGCATCATAAAGAAAGTCAGCAATTTGCCGGTCTATATCATACACTTTATCCCCCCTAAAATCCTGATATATCCCTTGAGATCCCCTGACTGTCAAGATGGAAAGTGGTGATGCTGAGCAGTTTTCTGTGGACAGAAATTTTCCCACATGACTGCGTTCAGGGTGTCTCTCCAAAGGGAAAATTATCCCTTTGCCTAAGGGAAGCCCAAGCCCAAGAATCCCACCTGGGGGCCTTCGCATACAGAGGTCTAACAGATGATTGATGTTATATTCATCTTTGTTCCCGGCCCACTATCAACCTCTTTCCACTGTGCCCCTGTCCAGCCTCACAGGAACTCACCACCAGTCCACCTCACCTTCTGGCTCTGTCTCAATTTGGTCCTTGTACTCAACTGGACAATGAGATGTGTGCACAGGGCTCCAACTCTGCACTAGTCATGGTGAGCTACATGTACCCACCACCACTTTGAATCTGGGATTGTCTGGGCACTGATAGATGTCCTGCAAGTAGCAGTCCTACCAGATAACCAGAATGGAGGAGGTAGTGCTCGGCTTGGCTAAATAGGAAGCTGAGTCTTAGGTCTGGCCTTGCCCCCTTCTCTGCCCACTAATGGCCTCTTGAAGGGTTTGAGTGCCTGTGCCTGACAATGACCATCCAGAACAGCTCCAGATGTGGTAGCTGGAGAAAGAGAAGGTAGCCATGACTCTCCATTTCAGAGCTGGGCAGGTTGAGGTGCATATAGGATGGATTATCTCAGGGGCTGTCCCTGGTCCCCAGCCATCCTTTGTTCCTAAGGGACACTGATCCCAACCACTGGTTTTTTCTTGAGGGGAAAGCCCCCAGAAAGGTTTCTGCCCAGCCTCTTCCACCTTCAGCTCCTCACATTTCCCCACATTTCTGTAAAATCAATGGCCTCCTTTTTTTTTTTACTCAAAACCCACTTATTTTTAAGTTGTTCCTTAAGGTTGCCTGTACTTTCAAAATATTGGAGGACATATCCATATCTTTGGGGCCATAAGGTAGTCCTAATGAAGGTGCTGTGTACCCTCCCTGCATTTGATGTCTAGTGTCACTGTCTGACTCATTCTCTAGAATGGGAGCCCACGAGGCAGGGATTTTTGTCTGATTTGGTCTCATTATTATGCTCAGTACCTGCAGAGAGTAGATGCTCAATATATACTTATTGATTGAATGATCCCGAATCAGAACCTGCCCTTTTATCTGAGTGTGCATACTCCCTTTGCCAGCCTGCTCCCTTGTGGTTCTTTCCTTTGTCCTGGCAGTTTCCTTACATACATGGGCTGGTGGGTACTCAGCCAAAGATATGTGGGGTCTCAGTTAAATTCTCCCTGCCCAATGGTTGCCTTTTTTGAGCTTGAGACTCCTCACAAGTCTTCTTCCTTTCCATGAGAAGAATTTCGGCTGAATCATATGTACCTGTTGGTTCTTCTTTTTTTTTTTTCCATAACTTTCTTTTCAAAATAATTTTAAAATTAAGAACAATTGCAAAAATAATACAAAGAATTCCAGCATACCCTGTACCCATATACTGAAATTTACCAACTCTTATAATTTTGCCATTGTTGTGCAATTTTATCTTTCCATCTGTCTATCCATCCATCATGTCTCTATGTATCTAATTATTTTCCTATTTTCTAAAACATGATAATTAGTTGCATACATCATGATCCTTGAACATGTAATACCTCCATGCATATTTCCTAAGAACAAGGATATTCATTTTTCTCATCACATTAAATATATGAATTCAATTCTAGAAATTTAACATTGATATAAAGCATACATTATAATTCCAATTTCTTTCAATTGCCCCCAAATTTCCTTCTGGGAATTTCCCCTTCATTTTAGGTCAAGTCCAGGGATGCTGCCTTGCACTAAATTGTCTTCTCTTTAGCCTCTATTTTTAAAATATGTGGCAACATACACACAACTTAAACTTTCCATTTGACCAACCCAAGCCTACAATTCAGTGGGATTAATCACATTCAGAATATTGTGCTACCCTCACCAAAACTTTTCCCTCACTGGGAAAACCGTGCACACATTATGCATTGATTCCCACTTCCCCCTGCCACCTCTACCCATGGAAATCTGTATTCTATATCAATGTGAATTTGAATATTCTAATTATTTCATAAATAAGGAATCATACTATATATTTTCTGTTTATGTCTGGCATATATCATTGAACACATTGTCTGTTAGTTTAATCCATGTTGTGCCATGTATCAGAACTTTATTATTTTTATGGCTAGATAATATCTCTTGGTGTTTCCATACCACATTTTGTTCATTCAATTATCTATTATTGGATATAGGCTGTAGTTAATAAGGTTGATCTGAACAGTGATACACACATATATCTTTGAGTCTCTGCTTTGTTATTTGGGGGTACATCTCTAGAATGGGAATGCTGGGTCATATGGTAGTTATATGTTTAACTTATTGAGCAATTGTGAAACTGTTTTCCACAGCTGCAGCACCCTCCTACATTCCTAGCAAGAATGTACCAGGATTCCCATTGCCTTCAAGTCTCTGCCCGCCCATATTATTTCCCATGTTTTTCAAATAGCCTTTGTGGTGTGTGGAATATGGTATCTCACTGTACTTTTGATTTGCATTTCCCTAATGGCTAATAAGCTTGAGCCCCTTTTCATGTGTTTTTAGTCATTTGTATAGCCTCTCTTGGGAAATGTCTATTAATGTCCATTCCACATGTTACAATTAGATTGTCTGTCTTTCTGTAGGATTTCTGAATATATTCTGGATATTAAAACTGTCTTGAGAGATAGTGCTTAAAAGTATTTTTCTCCATTAATCTTGGTTGTCTTTTCACTTTCTTGATAATGTCCTTCATTAGCAGAAAAAATTTTAATTTAGATGACCTCCAACTTATGTTTTTTTTCTTTGCTGCCTGTGCTCTTCTTATGAGTTCTGTGTTTCTTTGCTGCCTTATTTTTCCCAATGTTCTCTTCTAAGAGGTTTATAATCTCATCTGGTATATTTAAGATGTTCATTCATTTTGAGTTAATTTTTAAAATAGTATAAGGTAGTTATCCACATTCATTCTTTTGCAAGTGTATATCCTGTACTGTCACACCATTTGTAGAATAGATTATTCTTTCCCCATTAAGTGGACTTCTCAAAAACAATTGTCATAGATTTGAGGTTTCTTTCTGAACTCTCAGTTTGATTCCTTTGGTCTATGTGTCTGTGATTGTGCCAGTACTGTGCCATTTGTCTTGTGTGTGTATGTTTTTCTTTATTATAGAAATTTGGATTTACTGTACAATCATACATAAAATACCAGATTCGTATATGCCACCCCACCACCAACACCTTGCTTTGATGTGGAACATTTATTACAATTTATTGTAATAAATCATCTTATTAAAACCAGCAGCTGTTTTGTTTACTGTACCTTTGTAATAAATTTTAAAAACAGAAAGTGTGAGTCTTCCAATTTTTCTTCTTTTTTAAGTTGACTTGCACCTTATGCCCAAGGAATTCCCATGCTTTAGGAATATCTGCATTTCCTGGTCACTAAATGAATTTGTCAGGGTACTCCATGGAAACAGAACTGACAGGATAGACAAGATATATGTGCATGTATATATGTATGCATATAATTATGTTTACATAAGTGTGTATATATGAATATTGTGAAGATTATAGGAATTGACTCATGTGACCTAGGCGATTGCTAAGTCTGAATTCTCTAGGGAAGGTTACTGATTGGGAACTCCAATGAAAGCAATGATCCATTCACCAGAAAAAGCTGGCTGAGTAGAGATAAAAATTTTTCTCTTTGACTACTAAAAATATAAATAATCCTTCTTTTAATATTAAAGTTTTATATATACCATACAAATCCATCTAAAATGTACAATGACCAGCTCTCGGTATAAGAGAATTGTGCCTTCATCACCACAGTCAATTCAGTTTTGCCATTAAGGGGCAAAAAATGATTGTATGAGACGTCTCTCATTGCTGGAGTCAAGCTCCTTAGTTGACTGTAGTTGTAATCAGCCTTAGCTGCAGTCAAATGACTTATGTTTTAAATCTATGAAATACCCAAAGGATCGTTGCTTCTTTGGCCTAACAACTGAACTCCATAATCTAACCAAGTTGACACATAAATATCACCAACATATATACTGCTTGTCATCTTGGCATCCATACACATCTCCTTAAACCATACTTAATCATTAAATATAAACTATGACCTTCATACATTCACTTGACATAATTCACCTGCACAACATACAACCAGGAATACCCTAGCATATTCACCAGAAAAGGATGCAAGTCCTTAGGTAATATTAAATCTTAAACTTGATATCCTGTAATTTCAATAGGCCCCGCAGGGAGGGGAAGCTTCTGGACTGTCTTCACCACTATTCCCAGACATTGCAGATGTACACCTCTGAGGGACACACTCCTGTCTCTCCACCTTCCTTTTGGGGGTGAACATCTAATGCCTGACCAAGGGAGGAACTGGATCTAAAACCATTATTCTTGGAAGTTTGATGGTTTCTTGTCACCCACTCTGAATTGTCTTGAGAATTTGGAAGTGACCCCATGGTGGAGAACAGTAGACCCCTCCATCACACATTCTAGCTGCTTTTCTTCCAGAAACCAATGGAGAGCACCTCTCCTAAATTATCTCCCATATCCCCTCACCCTAGCCTCAAGGACCAACAGCAAGGGAGGACCTGGATGCAGGGATGGTTCCCTGGGGAGACTAAAAGGGGACAATTCTCCTTCTTGCAATGTTTACAGTGCAGGGAGCTCACAAGAATATGGGATGCCTGGGAAATTCCAGTCACAAGTTCCATGTGTTCCTGGCTAACCCAATTTGCTTAGGCCAGGCCTGACTCATTGTTGCTTACAAAACCCTTCCATGACACCCTGTTCACAATCCAGCCCTGCATGACTTCCACATCCTCCATTTTACCCTACAGGAAAGTTCTGAAATCTATTTGCCAGCCTTCATGCTGTGTGAATGTTGAGAACACTGCATAATGGTCTCTGTTTAATGGCATTTAAGGGCTTCAGCTTTCATCCCATGCCAAAGATCTCAAGACTGTGATCCCAAAAAAGAATCTGTATAATAGTACCTGAAAATTAAAATGTGAAGAATAAATATGCCTGGAAATCTAGGATGTATCTTTGCAGTGAAATAAGGAGAACATGAAACTCTGAGCTTCCTGTAAGTGAAGGTAAAAAGGAAAATCGCTCAGTTCATATATCTTACCTAATGGAATGAAGAAAACAAATTTCCTTGGAGAGAAAAAAGTCTTTGTACTGAATGAGAGAATGATGCCTTAAAAATGTTTTTTGATGGTGAGGTATAAGTAAATAAAATTGTAGAAATGATAAATATGGCCAATGGCTTTCGGGTCCCCAGGTCTAAGAATCCTAGTTTGTTTGAGAGCCTTGTGGAATTCCCCACATGCTTTCATGTTCCCCAAATGGCATCCTTCCCAAGTCCTTCTCCAAGATAGGTGCCCCCTGGTAGAGACCTAGCCAATATAGGTGTTAGCCTGATCATCTGGAGTACTGAGTGCTAAAAGAATCTGTTCCTCTACTCCTCTTGGATGCCCATTTGCCTTAATTGGTGTAAGAAGATCATGTGTACCACTTCCAGGATGCTGTAGGGAAGCCCTTTGCCACCACCTCATTTATTGTCCATGACTGGTGTGGTGGTTTAGAGCTGTATGTACCCCAGAGAAATATGTTCTTAAACTGAATCCATTCCGGTGTGTGTGAACCCATTGTAACTTGAACCTACTGATGAGGCTATTTCAGTTAAGGAGTATCCCAGGGTGGGCCTTAAACTTCTTAGTGGAGACTCTATATGCAGAATGAAACTTGGACAGAGCAAAAGCCAGAGAGGGATTAGCCAGAAGCTGAACATCAACAGAAACAAAAAAGGGAGAGGCCCTGAGAGGGCACATGTCCATTGCCATGTGACAGAGGAGGCCAGGACCAAACTTCGCCAGCAGCCAGGAGCAGAAGTCCAGTCTTTGGGAAGAAAACATTGCCTTTTTGATGGCTTTATTTGAAGTTTTTCTTAGCATCAAAACCATGAGTAAACAAATTCCCATTGTTAAGTCTATTCATTGCATGGTATTTGTTGGAGCAGCCAAGGAAATCAAAATAACTGGAGTGTCTCCATGGCCACAATCACCTCCTGGACCAACTCAGCCAAAAGTGGATAAGGCAGCGTGGTGTTGAGTGCTGAGCTTAGTGTGGCAGAGAGAAAGGTCCCACACACAAGTGAGTGGAGTGGGCTGCAGACACAGGGACTGCTGAGAACCCTGGTCCTGGGTTCCTGTCCCTGTTCCCTGATTTTCCCGATGGAGGAATTTGGGCAAAATCCCTTAGGCTTCCTGAGCCACAGTGTCCACGGCTTTGATATGAGGATGTGGACTCTTGCCAGATGCAAAGATCATACACATGTTGAGGCCTGAGCTGGTCCACAGCATCAAAGAAGACAGAGGCAGTTGAGTGGTTCCCAGTCTGACAGAGGGGAATGGGGAGTGACTGCCGAGTGGGTGTGGGCTTCCTGTTTGGGGTGAAGAAATGTTCTGGAAGAAGATAGTGAGGATGATTGCACAGCACGAAATGGGCCTAAAGACAGTGAAATGGACATTTAGAAACAGTAATAACAAATTTAAGGGTAATTTAACAAGAAAAATAAACCAAACCATATAAAGCATAAAATACAAAGAAAAAGACAGAAGACAGGAATATAAATTCCTTCACAGGAGAGGGGAAGGAAGGTTCCATTCTTCCTCAAGGCATGTCTGGAGTTGAGAAGTTGGAACAGGATCTGATGCCTGCAGTGGCTCGAGCTCATCAGCTGGGAGGTGATGGTGGAGCCAGGGCTGGTGTTACATTCAGCTCTGTATCCTGCCCTGGCGATGACACTTCCTCCAACTCTGGAGCTGCATCCAAATCCACAGGTGGTGACTGAGCTGGTGCCAGTTCTGTTGGTACTACAACTGGTGATGAAGCCAACTGTGGCTCCAAAGTTGGCTCAAGAGCCGAAGCTGAACGGGGCTCTAGATTCACAGGAGTTGCTCTCTCTGGCACTTGTGCCAAAGCTGGAGATAGAACAGGCAACATTGTTGGCGCTGGATCTGACCTTGGAGCCGAAAGAGGCAGATTGTTGAGCAACATGATTACCTTTCTAAGTGGCTTCCCCGAGTCAGAAAATATTCCATTCCTCTGGAGAAGCCCAAAGTCAGCATGCAACCCAGGAAGCCTTCACAGACAGAGGACTCCTGGAAGAGAAGTCTGAGCTTCCTCTTTGCTTCTGGCCCAGCCTGTGTACTCCCCCCATGTACTTCCCCATGGGATCTCAGGCAATCATCTCAGTCCTCCTTACTCTGGCTCAGCCTCAGTTGGCTCCAGATCCTCATGCTGGGCCTGTAGAGGATGGGCAAGCTACTGCATCTCAGTTGCAGGCACCTTGACCTTCTTGTCGGTCACCAGCAGATGATATCCCTGCCAATAGGAAATGTGAATTTGCAGCTGGCCTTGAGTGGGGATCGGATGGGAAGGCACTGGGGTGGAGTCTCAGATTCTTCTGCAAGTGGGAACTGTGCCTCTCCGGGAAAGCCCTGGGATGGCACAGGGGAGCTTCCAGGGTAGGATCTTGGGCCCTGGATATGGAGAACGCTCTCCCCACACTCTAACCTCCAGCCTGTGCCGGCATTTGTGGAAGGCGAGGTGACCTGCCCCCTGATCAGGGATGTGGTGTTCTTGTTCCTGTCGTCCAGCTCCTCACTGGTCTCCTGGGTGAAGCTCTATATAGACAGGCCCCGACATTCGGGCCGAGACCCATCAGGGCCCTGCCTGGTCGTCATTAAGGGACTCCAGCCCATGTGAAGTTCAACTCCCAGATGAGGCATAGACCCCCATAGGAACAAAGAGATGACAGCTCCACAGTTCTGAATCTACATGTGGGAAGATGGGCTCCACCAGAAGTTCCCCGGCTCCTGCCCTGCCAGCCATGACTGGGGAATGAACTGATGAGTGCACCAGGCTCCCCTCCCAAACCCACCTGCTCCTGCCTAGGACCTGTCCCCGCTGATTGCCCTCCCCTCTGACACACATACTGGGAGTGGGAGGGTCTGAGGCTGCCCAAGCACGACCCCAGGTGATGGGCTGGTCTGCATTCCCCTGCCCTGGGCTCCCTGAGATACCTTTGGGTTCCTTCTGGCAAATGACCAGAGTCCTTGAGGGTGAAGACTCTGCCAACAACTGGAACGTCAAAAAACCTCTCGATCTGGGTTTTCTTACTGTCAGAGTCTCGGAAAAGAGGTAAACATAGAGAAAACATCTTGTTCTCTCTAAGGTCTCTGTCCAAATGAGCTGTTCGGAGGCTGTCTCTAGAATCAAGGTGCCTGGTTACCGGGGTTCTAACTTCTGTTGTGGTCTATCTCCAAGGAAGTGAGGTCACTTCCTGGGGTCCTCTTCCCCAGCGGCCCCTCTGAGCAGCCAGTGGCTTACCCTCCTCTCCTTTGTCATCTTCCTAACTGTGCTCAGTTTCGCCGACACATCCCTCGACTCGGCTCCTGTGAGACCTGGTGAAGTCTGGAATTCATTTTTTTGTAACAATTCAGTTTTATTGATACATATAAATCTTACAATTCATTCAAAGTGTACAATCATTGTTATTTGTTATAAACATAGCTATGCATTCATCACTTCAATCATTATCTGTGCATTTTTATTATTTCAATAATAATAATAATAAACAACAAACAAACAAGAAAATTCCTCACCTCTCATTCTCTCTATACTTCTCCCACTGTACATAGCTGCTGTTTCTGGCTATTTTATCCAAAGTGCATAGTCAATGGCTTTTAGCATAATCAAAATGTTGTACATTCATCATCTGAAAAAATTTAGAACAATTTCATTACTCCAAAAAAAAAGACTCCACCCCCCTTCAGATTCCTTCCTCAGATCTACATAAGCACTAATCCATTTCATCCTTATTAATTGACTTATATCAATTAATTTGAGGAGAAAGAGCTGGGTTCCACCTGGCTCTATTTTCTACCAGTTCTGGACCCTGAATAAATCATTGTGCCTCTCAGGACCATCCAAGTTTCCCTTCTGCACAAAGGGATCATTCTAGCATGTATTTCCTAGGGGTGTCATCAGGTGGATGTGAGAAAACACTATAAGATTCGTAAGTGGGTGACCCATGTGGCTAATGCTTGAACTTAGAGAAGGATGGATTTAAACAAAGAGTGGAAAGCAGAATGGAATCCAACTTAACACCCCACCCCCATGATATTCAATGTTTTTGTGTTTCCTTCTGGGGATGCCAAAAAGAAAAAAGCTTACATGGGCAGTAGCGGAGAGGAGTCTCCCAGGATGTAAGGGCTCTATTTCCAAAGCAAAATCCAGGGGAGTGGGTTGAGCCCTGGACTGGTAGGGTGGAACCTCCTAGACAGGCTGTGCCTGTCTCTCTCTGGGTCTTATTTTCCCCGTTGCACACTGAGGGGATGTGTGAAGAACTGCTTGAGGGCCCTGCCGCTCAGTGATGACAGGGTGCTGGGCTGCCTGACACTGGGTAGGAAGTGGGGAGGACCACATAATGGGCGCACAGGAGCACACTGGTCCCCAATCTGGGGAACGAGGTGGCACCACCCTGGGAGGCCAGCTTGTGCCCACACCTGCACATGCACCTAGGGCCAGTACAGGACAGAGGATGCTGCATGGACTCAACCCTACTCCTCAGCGAACATGCACAATACTCCAACTGCTTCGCCTGGGGCCTGAGCCACTGGATCACTTCACAACCCCAACCCCGTACCGACCCCCTTGCTTTGTGTCCTCCACTTCTGCTGGGGTTCCACCCACATACCCAATAAAAGCCAGGCAGACCTAGGGGCCCTGGAAGTGGAGTAGATGGAGAGTCTGTTGGCATGGATGCCTCAGAGCACACCCTTCATCCCCATGCTCCCTGCTGCTACTGGTAGGGTTGTCTCTGTGGACCTGCAGGTAGTCAATGGATCTAGGGTGACAGCAGGTCAGGTCGCCCTTCCCCTTGCCTCTGGTACTCCTTTCCAGTGTAGCTGGGCTAAGGAGGGGTGGCAGATACCCAGGGAGGAGGTGGGCTCTGTGTTTGGAGACAGTTCCTGTTGCTAGGGTGCCCCCTTCCTGGTGCAGTGATTTCCCCAATTTTGTAGATGAGCCCTAGGCCCTAGCACTCAAGGTCTGTGGTATATCTGAAGCAGGTTAGTACAGGGAAATGAGGAAAATATGAGCCAGGGCATGGCATACAGACAACATGGCTGACAGTCAGCATGGCCGATAAACAACATGGCCAAAGGACAGACAAGACAGAAACCTAGCTGAGACCTTGACCTTGAGGTCCCAGTTGGGACTATTTCTGGGGCCTCCCCTTGGTCCCAGATATTCCATAAAGGCCTCACCATTAGCCCCTACCATTGTTGGGGTAACCAATAACAGTTGGGGTGCCTACCCTTAGCATTAGAAAGGGAAGGAGTAATTAATAGTTTAACAAAGGTAAAGGCACAAGCCAAATTGCTCTCTCTCCCTAGAGAAGCCTGCATGAAATCTCAATGTTTATTTCTGTCCTACTCTCCTGTTTCTCAGTACGTTCTGTTCTTTCCCTACATTTCTCAATAAATACTTTTTTTTAAAGTTTATATTCTACATTTAATAATTTCAAATATAAACAATAATTTAAAAATTAAAAGTAAAAACTGTTGACTAAAAGAATACATTTCTCAATTAAATGTATTGAATACATATAAAAATTTTTTTGAATTATACAATATGTTACACAATATATTTGGTTCATAGTAACGCAGTCATACAGTATTTGTTTTCTTGTGTCTGGCTTGCTTTGTCCAACATAATGTCCTATATGTTCATCCACGTTGTCATATGCTTTACAACTTCATTTCTTCTTTAACTGCATAATAGTTCCTCATGTGAATATACCACAGTTTTTTAATCCATTCATCAATTAATGGATACCTGGGTTGTTTTCATCTTTTGGCAATCATGAATAATGCCGCTATGAACATCAGTGTGCAGATGTCTATTTGTGTCACTGCTCTCAGTTTTTCTGGGTATATACCCAGTAGTGGTATTGCAGGGTCATGTAGTGTATTAGTCAGCCCAAGGGGTGCTGATGCAAAATACCAGAAATCTGTTGGGTTTTACAAAAGGGTATTTATTGGGGGTAGAAGCTTACAATTAATAGGCCATAAAGCCTAAGTTTCTTCCCACACCAAAGTCTGTTGCCATGTGCTGGAGCAAGGTGGCTGCAAACGTTTGCCTAGGTTCAGGCTTCCTCTTCCTCTTAAGGCTCCATGCTTGTAGCTTCTTCCGATATCAGCTGTAGGCAGGGATAAGTCTTGTCTCTCTCGGGACTCGTTCCCCTCCATACTCAGCTGCTCATTTCTCTCCATAAGGTCAGCTGTAGAGTATCATGTTCTCTCCTTTCCTGGGGCCTCTGCCATGTCTGTGGAGCTGTAGCTACTCCTCTGTGTTCTTCTCCTGTGTGTTTACTTCCCAGGGCTCCAGTTCAAGAACTCCAACTGTCTCATTGGCAATGTCATTTTCTCTCTGAGTCCCTGACCACCAAGGGGGCAGGGTATCAATGTTCTACTGACATGGTCCAATCAAAGCCTTATTCATAATTTAATCAAGCAATCTAATATGCCCAGAGGAACACACCAGTTTACAAACATAATCCAATATCTATTTTTGAAATTCATAAATAATACCATACTGCTACACGTGACAAGTTATTGCTCTGAGAAGGTTGAGCCTGTATTCCAAAGGGTAAGGAAGACCAGGTGGTCAACTCATTTCTCTGAGAAGGTTGAGCCTCTATTCCAAAGATTATGGAAGGCCAGGTGGTCAACTCATTGCTCTGAGAGGGTTGAGCCTGTATGCCAAAGGTCAGGGGGAATGTTATCTTCACGTCACTGTGCTAAGGGGTTTAAGACTCTAACCCAAAGATTGGGTAAAGTGTGGCAATCGCCCTAATGCTCTTGGAGGGTGGGGTCTGGAGTTTGGTTGACACTCAGGTGCTTGATGAGGGTGGAACCAAGAAACTGGCCATTGGGCAAACCTGTGGAAAGGGTAGATCCCTATGTGGCCTTAAGGAGAAGAAATCGTCATCTTAAGAATGACTCTCAGAGATAGGGGGCAAGGTTTAATGGACACTCACCATCTGTCTCACAAAAGACAGCTGACTGGGGACAGGATCATGCCCAAGTGAGCTGTTCTGGGAGCCCAAGCAGCAGGAGCTTTTGGGGCATCAATCTGGAGGGAGTTGAACAGGGAGATAGATTGCTCAAGATAAAACCATGAGTTTTTAGCCCTGTGCCTAGAAAACACGGACATCTAAGCCCCACCCTCAGGGCAAAGGGCCAGGGTGAGTCCTGACTCCTGCCAGCCACCCAGTGTGAGGGAGTATTCTCCAAGAGTGGGAGGGTTCTGGCACGGGGCAGAGAGGGGTTTTCTTTCTGTGGGTTTGGTTGCCTGGACCCCTTTTGAGATTTGGGGAGCACACGAGCTGGCTCGAGGTGGCACCAGGCAGGAGGAGAGATGAATTTGCTGAGGAAGCCTGATTTACCTCACCACCCTGAGATACAGAGGCTTGGTCTGAGAGAGGGCAGAGTCATCCAATTTAATAGTTGTGTGCTGAGGACCTTCAGAATTTCAACTCACCAAAGGGAGACAGGCAGTGGAAAGTGCTTAACAAGTTTCCAAGAGCCTAATTAGGGTCCCCGGGAAGGAGGGGGTGGTCTAGAAGGGGGTTGAAAATCATTTCTGTGCAGTGAACTCAGTCATCTGGTCCCATTTGAATTTCAAAAGGGAAGGGAACTCAACCTGACTAGGTGACAGGATAGAGGATCTACTCACACAGCCTGCTGAAACTTGCTTCCCTAGGAGAGTCAAACCTGCCTGAGAGAAAGTGACTGAATAGCTTTCTGAAGAGTGTACTTACCCAATTAGAAAGGTAGCTCAGCGGAGGAGTCACTGCCTTGAACATATGAGGTCCCTAGTTTGATTACCTTAAGAGTAGCGATCCATCGGGATATCTAACATCCAGCTGACACTCTAGGCAGGGAATACATAGACATTATGTATTCTTTTGAGTCACTTATTTTTTCCAAAAAAAAAAAAAAATTTAACTTGGTTTACTCACTAAATCCTGCCTCAAAACCTACCGAGAGAAGCCTGCCGGGTAACTTGACTGATGAACCCAGGCAACCTGAGAAGCTTCACAAGGGCCCAAGAAGGAATGTAGTTCTTCCTTAGCTTTGTTTGACTCTTGCTTGTGTGTTTGTTCGGTTTTTGTTGTTTCTTGTTTTTCTTTCCTCTTTCCTCCCCACCCCGTTTTTTAAAATTAGGTGCTGCTAACTTGTTTCTTATTTGCTGTGCTTCTTCTGCCTTGATTTCCCTTTTTCTGTGTATACTGATTTTGTCTACCAACACTATCTCTTTTCCTTCCCTCATCTTTCTATCTTCTGCTTTCTATTGTGGTCCTTACATTCCACCCCCTCTTTATTTAGTCCTCAACTTTTCTGGTTTTGATTTCTATCTTGTCTATTCTGTTTTCTTTTTTTTCATTAACTTTTTTCTTTCTGTCCTTTTCTCTTTCTCTCTCTCATCATCATTCTGGCCCTTTAAATCATTCTATATATTTTTCTCTATTTGGTTTCCATTTCATTGTAGGTACTCCACTTTTTTATTTCTATTACTCTACACTGCTTACATGAGTTAAATATTCATTTTACAGAGTTTTATATGGACATTCTTCTAGCTTTTATTATTATTATGACTGTTACCTTTTTCTTTTTTACCTCTTTTGCTTTCTCTGGCCCTAATCTTTTTTCTTCAAGGGAACATAGAAAACAGCAAGGAAATAGAACAAGAAGAACAAAGTGTCAAAGAGAAAAGTTAACACTCATACAAAACCAGCAGCTAAATAAAACTATAGAGCAGAGAAAGAAGCTAATCAACTGAATAAACCCATCAACATCAAAAGATGACCAGAGGGCAACAAAAAATTACAAACAATACTAAGAAACAGGAAGACATGGACCAGTCCAATGAACAAACTAAAAACCAGGAAGAGATGCAGAACATCGAACAATAAATCAAAGCTGTCCAAACAAATATCATGGACCAACTTAATGAAGTGAAGGAAGAGATTAAGGATATTAAGAAGAAACTGGGAGAACATACTGAAGAAATTGCAAACATACATAAAAGGATAACGGATATGATGGTGATGAATGGCAGAATAAGAATTCAAAAAGACACTGGAATTACAACAACAGATTTGAACAGGCAGAAGAAAGAATTAGTGATGTGGAAGACAGTACATCTGAAATCAAACAGATTGTAGAACAAATAGATAAAAAGATAGGAAAAATTCAACGGGGACTTAGGGATTTAAACAACACATAATGCACAAACATAAGCATGATAAGCATCCTAGAAGGAGAAGTCAAGGGAAAGGGGACAGAAGGAGTATTGAAGGAAATAGTGGCAGAAAACTTCCTAACACTAAGGAAGGAAATGGACATACAAGTCCAGGAAGCACAGTGCACCCTAAAGAGTATAAATCCCAACAGGCCTACTCCAAGACATATACTTGTCGAAATGTCCAATGCTCAAGACAAAGAGAAAATACTCAAGCCTACAAGAGAAAAGAAAACTATCACATACAAGGGAAGCTCAATAAGATTAAGTGCTGATTTCTCATCTGAAACCATGGAGGCAAGAAGGCAATGGTATGACATAGTCAAGGTACTAAAAGAAAAAAATTTCCAACCAAGAATTCTCTATCCAGCAAAGCTGGCATTCAAAAATGATGGATAGTTCAAAATATTCACAGATAAACAGAAATTAAGAGAATATGCCAATAAGAAACCTGCCCTTCAAGAAATATTGAAGGAAGTTCTGCCTGTTGAAAGGAAAAAACAGGAGAGAGAGAGTTGGAGGACAGTGTAAGAACCACTAAAAAGACAAACAAAAAATAAAAACAACATATGATGTACATTAAACCAAAGAAAATATGGCTGATGTAAGAAATTCCTTGAGAGTAATAACAGTGAATGTTAATAGATTAAACTCACCAGTCAAGAGACACAGACTGGCAGAATAAAGAAATAAGACCCATCTATATGTTGCCTACAAGAAACCCACCTTAGACCTAGGGATTAGAGAAGGCTGAAAGTGAATGGCTGGAAAACAATTTTACAAACAAACAATAACCAAAAAAGGGTGAGAGCAGCTATATTAATATTGGACAAAATACTTTAAATGCAAAACTATTGTAAGAGACAAAGATGGACACTATATATTAGTAAAAGGGGTAATCTTTCAAGAAGGAAGAACAATCATAAACATTTATGCACCTAATCAGGGTGCCTCAAAATACATGAGGCAAACATTGGAAAGACTAAGTGAAGAAATAGATGCCTCTACAATTATAGTGGGGGATATCACTATTATCACCAATAGAAAGAACATCTCAAAAGAGAATCAATAAAGACACAAAAACTCTGAATAATACAATCGAGAATGTGGACCTAATAGACATATACAGAATGCTACACCCAAATACAGAAGGTTATACATTCTTCTTGAGTGCACATGGATCATACTCCAAGATAGGCCACATGCTAGGCCACAGAACAACTCTCAATGAATTCAGAAAGATTAAGATTATACAGAGTAATTTCTCTGACCACAATGGAATGAAATTGGAAATCACTAAGGGCCAGAGAAACAGATTAGGCACAAAGATATGGAAGTTAAACCACACACTCTTAGACAAACAGTGTGTCAAGGAGGAAATCTCAAAAGAAATAAGTAACTATCTTGAAATTAATGAAAACAACAACACAACATATCAAAACCTACAAGATGCAGCCAAAGCTGTACTGAGAGGGAAATTCATAGCCATAAATGCATAAACCAAAAAAGAAGAAAGAGCTAAAATTGAAGATCTAACTGCACACTTAGAGGAACTGGAAAAGGAACAGCAAACTAGCCCCAAAGGAAGTAGAATGAAGGAAATAACAAAGATTAGAGCAGAAATCTATCACTTTACCATAGATTACATCCATGATGGCTCACAACCTTCTCTTCTCTTTCTCTTTCATGTAAACCTATCTTTCAGACAATAGCTCACAGGTGAATACTACCAAACAATCGGGAAAGAACTAAAACCAATCCCTCTTAAGCTTTAAAAAAATAGAAGTAGAAGGAAAATTGCCTAACTCATTCTATGATGCCAACATTACCCTAATACCAAAGCCAACAAAGATACCACAAGAAAGGAAAATTACAGACCAATCTCTCTAATGAACCTAGATGTTAAAATCCTCAGCAAAATACTTGCTAATCGCATTCAACAACATATCAAACGAATTATACACCATGACCAAATCAGTTTCATCCCAGGTATGCAAGGATGGTTCAACATAAGAAAATCAATCAATGTAATACACTACATAAACAGATTGAAAGAAAAAAATCATGTGATCATCTCTATAGATGCAGAAAAAAGCATTTGACAAAATAGAGCACCCTTTCCTGTTAAAATAATGCAAAAGATAGGAATAGAAGGAAACTTTCTGAACATGAAAAAGGGTATATATGAAAAACCCACAGCTAACATCATCTTCAATGGTAAAATCCTAAACTCTTTCCCTCTAAGATCGGGAGCAAGACAAGGATGCCCACTATCATTGCTCCTATGTAACATTGTCTTAGAAGTACTTGCTCGAGCACTGAGGCAAGAAAAAGATATAAAAGGCATCCAATTGGAAAGGAAGAAGTAAAAATTTCACTATTTACTGATGATATGATCCTATACCTAGAAAGCCCTGAGAAATTTACAACAAAGCTTCTAGAACTTCTAAATGAGTTGAGTAAAGTCGCAGGATATAAGATCAATGCTCAAAACAGGAGCATTTCTGCATACCAATAACAAGCAATCTGAGGAGGAAATCAAGAAAAAAATATCATTCACAAAAGTAACTAAAAGAATCAAATACCTAGGGATAAATTTAACTGAAGATGTAAAGGACTTATATACAGAAAATTACACAACACTATTAAAGGAAATCAAAGAAGACATAAACAAATGGAAGAATACTCCCTGTTCATGGATAGGAAGACTAAACATCATTAAAATGTCTATCCTACACAAACTAATCTACAGATTTAATGCAATCCCAATAAAAATCAACACAGCATTTTTTAATGAATTGCAAAAACTAACTACAAAATTTATTTGGAAGTGTAAGAGGCTCTGAATCACCAAGGACATATTGAAAAAGAAAAGTGAAATGAGAGGTATCACACTACCTGACTTTAAAACATACTACAAAGCTACAGAGGTCAAAACTGCATGGTATTGGCACAAGGATAGACATACTGACCAATGGAACCGAATTGAGAGTTCTGATATAGATTCTCTCATATACAGTCATCTGATATTCAACAAGGTCACCAAGCACATTCAGTTGGAAGAGAATGGACTCTTCAACAAATGGTGCTAGGAGAAATGGATACCCATATCCAAAAGAATGAGAGAGGAATACTATCCCACATCTTAAACAAAAATCAACTCAAGATGGATCAAAGATCTAAATATAAGAACCAAGAATATAAAGACCTTGGAAGATAATGTAGGGAAGCATCTACAGAACCTTGAAATAGGAAATGGATTCATAAACTTCATGACCAAAGCAGGAGCAGCAAAAGAAATAATAGATAAATGGGATCTCCTCAAAATTAAAAATTTTTGCATCTCAAAGGATGTTATCATAAAGTAAAAAGGCAGCCTACCCAATGGGAGAAAATATTTGGCAACCACATATCTGATAGGAGCCTAATATCCTGCATATATTAAGAAATCCTACACCTCAAACATGAAAAGACAAACAGCCCAATTAAAAAATGGGCAGGTGACCTGAAAAGACACTTCTCCAAGGATGAAATACAAATGGCTAAAAACCACATGAAAAGATGTTCAACATCACTAGCTATTAGGGAAATGCAAATCAAAACTATAATGAGATACCATCTTTCACCCATTAGAATGGCAGCTATTGAAAAAAACAGCAGACACTAAATGTTGGAGAGGATGTGGAGGAATAGGAACCCTCATCCACTGCTGGTGGGACTGTGGTATGGTCCAGCCACTGTGGAGGACAGTTTGGCGGTTCCTCAGAAAACTAATAATAGGTCTTCCATATGATCCAGCAATTCCACTGCTAGGTATATACCCAGAAGAACTGAAAGCAAAGACACAAACAGATATATGCACACCAATGTTCATAGCGGCATTGTTCACCATTGCCAAAAGTTGGAATCAGCCCTGGTGCCCATCAACAGACGAATGGATAAGCAAAATGTGGTACATACATACAATGGAATATTACTCAGCTGTAAGAAGGAATAAAGTGCTAACACATGGAATAACGTGGATGAATCTTGAAGATCTTATGTTGAGTGAAGCAAGCCAGGCACTGAAGGATGAACAGTATATGACCTCACTGATTTGAACTGAGGAAAGTGAGCAGACTCTGAGAACCATTTTCTGAAAGATAGGTTAACAAGGGAGAGAAAGAGAAGAGCAGGCTTTGAGCCATCACCCATATGGACATAATCTATGGTAAAGTGATAGAGTATAGTTGCATATTGAAGGATAGGACAGATGGGTAGTGATATTACTGGGTTTAGTGGTGCAACGTTGACAGGTGGGTAGATTAGGAAGGACAGGTTCAAATACCCAGGGCATGTAACTATGAATCTTGTCATTCCGTGAGTCAAGACAGGGGAGTGTCATATGCCCCAGGGGGTCGGGAGGAAGGAAGAGTTAAGATCTAATAAGGTATTTAGTGGTCATGGGAAAGGTTTTTCATTACCTTACAGTAATGGACACAGGACATGGTAAATATCAAAACTTATTAAACTGTATTGTCTAAATTGTAAACTATACTGTAAATCATTGACAATGTTTAGTTGCTATATTTTGCTATCTGTATAACAGTTATAACAATGCTAACATCCAAAAAAAGGGAGGGGTTAATATGGGGTGGGGAAGGGGGGGGTTGATATCTGGGAGTCTCTGGTATTCCATGTGTGACTTTGCTGCGACCTAAAACTTCTTTGAAAATTAAATGAAAATTTGGGAGACACTGGGGATTGAGAGGGGGAAGGTGTCATGGCACACCGGACATCCAATAACACAGTGATAAAAGGGCAAAAAGAATATATATATATAAGGCATTTCTTTTGCTTCTTTCCCCATTTTTTTGAATGTCCCAATCCACTAATTATGTTTTGTTTTGTTTTGTTTTTTGTTTGATTGTTTGTTTGGTTGGTTGGTTATTGTTTTTTTTCCTGAGTTTCCTTAAGTTTGTCTCTTGCATGTAAGCTTATCACTGTTTCTTTTTTCTATTAAGTGTATTTGATTATTTTATGGGCTACATGTTCATGGAAGATTTAGATCACAGAAGGGTTACGATGGGTACTGCAGGGGATTATTGGTGGGGGGTGTCTGGGAGAGGGGATTCATGGGAGTAAGTTCATCTGAATATACACGAAAGATATACAAAATTGTTCAAAAGATCAAAGGATGGGGCATGGTCATGGTGGGTGGACCATCACTCAATAAATAAGGGAATCTGAATTCCTAGCCTGGAGAGCTCTGCCACATTCTCCAAGGGAGCAGTAACAGTCCTCTGAGTGCAGGGACAGTGTCTGTCAAAAGAGGATGGCCCACTGATGGGTTCTTGTTATTGATGACTAGCCTTATGAGTCTTTGCTCTTGTACTTGAAACTTAGTCTACTGTTATGGGGTGCCTAAGTGTTGCCACCTGAGAGCCTCCTTGTTGCTCAAATGTGGCCTCTCTCTAAGCCAAAGTCAGCATATGAATGCATTACCATCCCCCCAACATGGGACATGACTCCTGGGGATGAGCCTCCCTGGCAATGAGGGATTAATACCAAGTGCCAACTGGCAACACAACTGGAAAAAGACCTTGAATAAAAGGGGGAAAAGGTAAAGACAAATGAGTTCAAGTGGCTAAGAGACTTCAAAGAGAGTCGGGAGGTCATCCCAGAGGTAACGCTTATGCACACCTCAGTAGGAGCTCATAGAACATCAAAGTGCATATCACCCCACACAGAGGGGCTCCTGAGAGCTCTGGAGACACCCAGGTCCTATATAAGGGGGGATAGCCCCAGAGACTGACACCTTATCAGTGGGCTTTATTTTGGAATCTGTGCTCCTGAGAGTGACAGAATTGGACTCAAATAAGTCCTCCCTGCACATGGTTCATCAGTCCCTTCTATTCAAACCTATATGTGATGCTGGAGTTTTTAGGTATACTTCCAGAGACTGGAGCCTCTGGCCTACCTATGTGCCAGGTGTGCGTGGAATCTTGCTGGAGCTGCAACTCCTACCCTATAGCTCAATGGACTCATCCAAGTCACCTGACGAGGAGACAACGATGGGCAACGGCCATCCCAGGGAATGGAGAGGGCCTGCATCTGCAGGCAGGATCATCCCACCCACCATATTCATGGGATATAAGCCCTCTCTCACTGGAGGTGGAGAGGACATCACCATCCCAGTCCCCTCAGGATTGGGGGAAGAACTATGGACTAGAGTGGACTTAATGGTATTCTGTTGTACACATATGGTGATTCTAGCAATGGAAGAAATTATAAGAGTGAGGTGGAGCCAGTTGCCACTGGACACTTTCAGGGCAGGGAGGGGATGTGCAGTTGAAATACAGGGGCTTTTCTGGGATTTGGAGGTTGTCCTGAGTGCCGTTGTGGCAACAGATGTAGGCCATTTTAAATCAGCACACACCATTCAGAACTGTGTGGGAGAGAGTGTGGTCTACAGCGTGAACTGTGGTCTATGGTTGATGGCAAGGCCCCAGGATGTGTAAGTCCATTGAGGGTGATGGGCCACACTTGTGGGAGATGTTTGTGTGGGATGTGGTGGGAGGTGTGGGAGGTGGGGAACATGGGAATCCTTGTAGGTTCCATGTAATATTTAGGTAATCTAAGCACCTCTTTAAATTATATATAAAAATAACATTTTTGTAAGCAAATGCACATATATGCATATATATATATATATCATTTTACAAATATTGGTATGTATTGTGAAAATTTTTATTTTTACCCACAATAAAAAATAAATAAATTTAATTTAAAAAAATAAAAATATTTTTCATTTTTTAAATATCCCAGTTTTTTTATTTTATTTTATTTTTAGGTTTTTTAAATTTTTATGTATTTTATCTCTAATATTTAAACTTATCATTATTATTTAATTTTCCTATTAATTGTATTCGGCTATTGTAATGGCTTCATCTTTGAAGAAGCGTTGGATCACAAAAGGGTTACAACTGGGGTGGGGGAAGATCGTTGGTATGAGGTGTCAGGGACGGGGGATGTATGGGAGGAATACATATAAGATATGTAAAATGTTCAAATGTTCCCAGGGCATTGTCACAAGGGGTGGAGACACACAATAAATGAGAGAATATAGAATTCCCATCCTGGAGAGCTCTGCCAATTTCTCTAAGGGAGCAGCAACAGTCCCCCAAGTGCAGGGACAGTGACTGGCAAAGGAGGATGATCCACTTATGAGCCCTTGATATTGATGACTAGGCTTATAAGTTTTGCTCTTGAAATTGAAACTCAGCCTATTGTTATGGGGTGCCTAAGGATTGCCTCCTGAGAGCCTCCTTGTTGCTCAAATGTGGCCTCTCTCTAAGCCAAACTCAGCATATGAATGCATTACGTCCGCCCCCCCCCCCGCCAGCGTGGGACATGACTCCCAGGAATGAGGCTCCCTGGCACCAAGGGTTGCTACCAAGCAACAACTAGCAATGCGACCAGAAAAAGACCTCGAATAAAAGGGAAAAAGGTAAAGACAAATTAGTTTATATGGCTAAGAGACTTTAAAGTGAGTCGAGAGGTCATCCCAGAGATAATGCTTACTCACATCTCAGCAGGACCTCATAGACTTCCACAGGGGATACCACCCCAAATAGTGGGGCACCTGAGGGCTCTGGAGACACCCAGGTCCTATGGTCAGGGTGGATAGCTCCGGAGTTTGATGCCTTGCCAGTGGATGCTACTTTGGAGTTTGTGCTCCTGAAAGTGACAGAGTTGGACTCAATTATGTCTTCCCTGCACATGGCTCATCTGTCCCTTCTATTTAAACCTATACTTGGTGCTGGAGTTTGTAACTCTATGTCCAGAGACTCGAGCCTTTGGGCTGTCCATGTGCCAGCTGGGCCTGGAACCTTGGTGGAGCCTCAACATCTAATCTACAGATCATTGGACTCCCCCAGGACAACTTGTGGGGAGATGATGATGGACAACGGCCCTCCCAGGGAACAGAGAGTCTCTGCTCCACCAGGCAGGATACTTCCATCCATCTTACTCATGGGATATAAGCCCCCTTTCAATTGGAGGTGGAGTGGACATCACCATCCCAGAATCCTCAGGATCAGGGATGGAGGAAGAGCTATGGACTAGAGTGGACTTACTGGTATTCTCCTATAGACATATTGTGATTCTAGCAATGGAAGAGATTACAACATTGATGTGGAGCCAGTGGGCACTGGAGGCTCTGGGAGTAGGGAGAGAGAAAAACAGTTGTAATACGGAGCTTTTTCAGGACTTGGGAATCATCCTGAGTGACATTGCAATGACAGATACAGGCTATTTTATATCATCACATAACATGCAGAACTGTGTGGGAGAGAGTATAGACTACAATGTGAACTATGATCAGTGCTTAATGGCAAAACCCCAGGATGTATTTATCAATTGCAATGAATGTGCCATACTCATTAATGAAGGATGTTTATGAGGAAAGTTGTGGGAGGTTTGGGAAGTGGGGCATATGGGAATCCCTATATTTTTTGTGTAACATTTATGTAATCTAAGTAGCTTTTTAAAAATTAAAAAAACTAAAGAAAAAAAGAAAAAAATGTTTTAAAAAAGTAAATTTATATATACTTATGTTAAATATATATTGTAAATTAATTATAAAATTCCTTAATTTTATATCATTTGAAAGACAACTGTGTATATACTGTGTAGTAAATATAATTAAACTGCAATGGACTGGGAAAAAAAAAAAGAATGACTCTCAGACTTTGACATCAAATGAAGTATGTCTTGCAGGTTTACTGAACTGTAGAGGACCCATGACTCGTTTCCCTTACAATTTCTCCTTATGATAATGAAAATGTTTATCCTTTTTCTGTAGATTTGTGTATTGGAAGCAGATAAATGATTTTGTAATTTTCAGAGGTCTACAGCAGATGGGACTTTGCCCCGACAAACTGTATTTCTTTAAACTGATACTGTTATGATTTTGTTTTTGCATTGTTACTGATTTAAGGTTTTTTGAATATTGTAATGTATTTTTGGAATTCAGAGGGTGGAATGTAGCATTTGGCATTATTTATGAATTCCAAAAATAGATATTGGATTATGCTTGCAAACTGGTCTGTTCCTCTGGGTGTGATTAAGTTGTGATTAGGGCTTTGATTGGGCCGCGTCAGTAGGACGTTGAATCTCCCCCTCCCCTTGGTGGGTGGGGACTCAGAGATAAAACTACATGTCAGAGCAGAGGAGTTGGTTACAGTTTTGAGTTGGAGTTTTGATGTGGAGTTTTAATGCTGGAGCCTGGGGAAGTAAGTACAAAGTGGAGCTTGGTCCTGAGGAAGGAGTGAAGGCTCCAGGAAAAGAGACAAGATATTTGCTTGATAGTCTACAGCTGGCCTTGTAGGAAGACACAAGCCTGAGCACAGAGAGAAGCAAGCCCCGGTAGGAGAGGAAACCAGGAAGCCTGAACCCTGGCAGACATTGGCAGCTATCTTGCTCCAACACGTGGCTATAGCCTTTGGTGAGAGAAATAACATACGCTTTATGGCCTGGTAATTGTATGCTTCTACCCCAAATAAATACCCTTAATGAAAACCAACTATTTCTGGTACTTTGCATCAGCACCCCTTTGGCTGACTAATACAACCTTCTGTAACTAATAAATTTTTTGCATTTAAACTGTTTTGTCTGATATTATCATAGCTACCCTTATTCTCTTTTGGTGCATTCAATGATATTACTGTAAATGCATTTTTTACTTCCACCATTTTATTCTGTGGTTTTCATATGTCATATCATATTTTTGTCTTTTTACTCTTTTGGATATCCTTTCTCTATTCTTTCATCTATACTCTCCTCCAGGCCTGTCTCTACTGTCTTTTTATTTTAGGTTCTAAGCCTTCCTTTAATATTTCCTGCAATGGTGCATTCTTTATTGCAAATTTCTTAGTTTCTGTTTGTTTTTGAATATTTTATACTCACCTTCACACCTGAAGGACAATTTTGCTTGAAAAATTCTCAGTTGGCAGTTTTTCTCTTTCAGTATCTTAATTGTATCATATGACTGTCTTCTCGCCTCCATGGTTTCTGAAGGGAAATCCATGCTAAGTCTTACTGGGTATCTCTTGTATGTGAAGGTTTACTTATCCCTTGATGCTCTGAGAATTTTCTCTTTATCTTTGACATTTGATATTTTGAGTAGTATGTGTCTTGGAGTAGGTCTATTCTGATTTATTCTGATTGGGGTACAGTGTGCTTCTTAAACATGTAAGTTCATTTCTTTCATGAGAGTTGGGAAATTTTCAGCTATTATTTCCTCAAATACTCTTTCTGCCCCTTTTCCCTTCTTTTCTCCTTCTGGAACTCCCATGACACACATGTTGTTGCGTTTCACGTTGTCATTCAACTCTCGGAGACCCTGATCTATATTTTCCACTTTTTTCTCTCTCTGTTCTTTTCTCTCTTCAATTTTACCTGTTCTGTCTTCTGTACCACTCATTCTTTCTTCTGTCATTCCAAGTCTGCTGTTGTATCCCTGTAATGTGTTTTTGATCTCACCTGTCATGTCTTTCATTCCCATGAGCTCCGTTACTTTTCAGGATTTCAAATTCTTCTTTGCCCTTGCTCAATGTCTTCTTGATGTCCTTTATATCTTTAGCCATATTGTCTTTCAAAGTCATTAATTTGAATTTGGAAATTTTTGTACATCTCACTAATTACTTATCTCAAATCCTGTGTCTCTTCTGGGATTTTGTATATTCCTTTTCCTGGGCCATGTCTTCCATTTTCTTAGTATGGCTCATGATATTTTGCTGATGTCGAGGCATCTGATTACGATATAGTTTACTCTGATTCTCAATTTCTTTCTCTTTTGTAGGGATTTAGTGGTAGGAGGCTATGTGTTACCACTGCTCTTTGATTCTTGGCTCAATTTCTGGGTCATTAGGATTGTCCCTGCTAGTTGCTGAAAACTGTACTCTGGACCCCATAATTGGTTGCATACTCACTTCCTAGGGCCTTGGGGAGGGAAGCTATAAAGGCTGGAAAAAAACCTCTTACTTATCTTTAATTTTCTGACTTTAAGTTCCTTTGTTTGCCAGCAGATGACACTCATTGACAGCTCTGAGTTTAATGCCTGTTTGGAGTGTATTTGTTCCAACAGAGACTGGATCAGTGTGATAGAGCTTCTTACCTGAGGCTACGAGCCTTGTAACTCAAACTTTCTCAGAAATATCTCTTTAGCATTCTTTTCCCAGGTAGGAAGTAATTCTATTCCCCTCTATGTCCTTAGCAATCAATCCCGGTTAGTAGAGAAGGAGCTTGGGAGGGTTGTATATCTTTAGTCCCTTGCTGGCTCCCAAGGCAAACAATGGTGTGGCCCCACCTACCTGGACGGGCTACTGGGACAAAGCAGGCCAAATTTGTGAGTCAAAAGATGAGTCAGCCTTAGGCTGTATCCCTCTCTCTCCCCTTTCCTGGGGAGGTGTGTCTTCCACAATCAGTCCCTGCAAGAAGAGAAGGAGTTTGTTAGGGTCGAATTTCTCCAGTCCTGTGCCAGCTCCCAGGCCCAACCACAGCTTGGTCCCACCCAGCCTGGAAGCACTGGTGAGATACAACAGACCAAATTTGTGGGCCAGGGGCTGAGTCAGCCTTAGGCTGTGTGTCCCTCTCTCTCACCTTTCCTACTGTGGTGGATCCATGGAGCCTCCTTTATCTGTAGCCACAGGTCCAGAGGCCCGAGAATTCTAACGTGTCTTTAGTGTGGGGGAGAGTGTCAGCAGCAGCTGCTGCTGGTTTCAACTCACAGTTCTGTCATCGTAATTCCCCTCCTTTGTCCCCCTCTTCTCTGGGCAGTGTCAAGCCTTTGCCTGGAGTCCTATATCCTAGAAACTCTTTTTCCAGGGTGTTTTAGCCTTCCCCTAGCTAATTTTTCTGGAGGAGAAGAGAGTTCATATCTTTCTAGTCCACCATCTTTCCAGAAGGCTAAAAAATACTTTTTTCCCCAGCCTAACTAAAATGGTATGTTCTTAAGTTCTTTTAGGCAACATAGCCAAGAACTTAGAGGAATCTAAGACTTTCCCAGCTTCATAAGGAGCTGAGCCCAGCCAGAATGTCGGTGTCAGAATGACCATCTGAGCCACCCCTGGTCCCCATGCTGACTCAGTGACCTAGTCCTGTGCTGAGGGCCACTTGGACAGTCGGGCCTCCTGATGTCTGAGCACTGAGGGTCTCACCTGCCTGTCTTTAATCCACCACACCCTCCATAGAGTCAGAATCGCTCACCAATTTTGCAATGAAGAGAACTGAGGCTTTGAGAAGTGGGCATATTAACTTGTCTCTCACAGGGGTGTGACTAGGCCCAGTGGGCATTTGAACACACGACAGTCACCAAAATGTGCTTGGCACAAAAGCCCCCAGTAGGTGAACTCTGAGCACATCCTTGAAGGTGAGAAAAATGTGGATTGTGTGTGGGTGTGTGTGTGTGTGTGTGTGTGAGTGTGGGTGTGTGTGGAAAAGACCAGCCAGGACATGGCCAACGGACAACATGGCCAATAATCAACATGGCCGAGAGACAGCATGGCCAACACACAGCATGGCCGACAGACACATGGCCAAGAAACCCAGCTGAGACCTTGACCTTGATATTGCATACAGGCTTCGCAATAGGCCCCTACCATTGGTGGGGTAACCAATAAAAGTTGGGGCTTCACCCAACATAATGTCCTCCAGGTTCATCCAACTTGTCATAGGCTTTATGACTTCATTTCTTCTCTTAGCTGTATAACAGTCCATTGTGTGAATACAACACAGTTTATTTATCCATTCATCGGTTGATGGACACCTGGGTTGTTTCCAACTTTGGCAATCATGAATGACGCTGCTACGAACATCAGTGTGCACATGTGTATTCATGTCACTGCTGTCAGTTCTTCTGGTATATACCCAGTAGTGGTATTGCAGGGTCATGTGGTGTATTAGTCAGCCAAAGGGGTGCTGATGCAAAGTACCAGAAATCAGTTGGGTTTTATAAAGGGAATTTATTGGAGGTGGAAGCTCACAGTTACCAGGCCATAAAGCATAAATTTCTTCCCTCACCAAAGTCTGTTACCACGTGTTGGAGCAAGATGGTGGCCATCGTAGGTCTAGGTTCAGGCTTCCTCTTCCTCTTAAGGCTCTGTGGTCCCAGCTTCTTCCAATATCAGCTGTAAGCTGGAATAAGTCGTGTCTCTCTCCCTGGACTCATTCCCCTTTGGGCTTAGCTGCTCTGTTCTCTACAAAGTCAGCTGTAGAGTATCAGACTCTTTCTTTTCCCAGGGCCTCTGCCGTGTCTGTGGAGCTGTCTCTACTCCTCTGTGTTCTTCTCCTGCATGTTTACTTCCCAGGGCTCCAGCTAAAAAACTCCAACTGTCTCGACTGCAATGTCATTTTATCTGTGAGTCCCTGACCACCAAGGGGGCAGGGACTCAATGTCCTACTGATATCGTCCAATCAAAGCCTTAATCATAATTTAATCAAGCAAAAGTGAAACTTCTGAATCCAATACCATCTAGTATGCCCAGAGGAACAGACCAGTTTATAAACATAATCAAATAGTTATTTTTGGAATTCATAAATAATACCAAACTGCTACAAGTGGCAAGTCTATATTCAACATATTTAGGAACTGCCAAACAGTTCTCCACAGTGGCTGTACCATTCTGCATTCCCAGCAACAGTGAATAAGTGTTACTATCTCTCCACATCCTCACCAACACTTGTAGTTCTCTGTCTTTTTAATAGTGTCCATTCTGACAGGTGTGAATTTATATTTCATTGTAGTTTTGATTTGCATTTCCCTAATCATTAGTGATGATGAGCATTTTTTCATGTGTTTTTTAGCCATTTGTATTTCTTCTTTAGACAAATTTCTATTCAAGTCTTTTGCCCTGTTTTTAATTGTGTTGTTTGTCTTTTTATTGTTGAGTTGTAGCATCTCTTTGTATATCCTAGATATTAAACCCTAATGGGGCATGTGATTTCCAAATATTTTCTCCCATTGAGTTGACAGCCTTTTCACTCTTTTGACAAAGTCCTGTGAGGTGCAAAAGTGTTAATTTTGAGGCAGTTCCATTTATCTCTTTTTTTCTTTTTTAGCTCATGCTTTAGATATAAGGTCCAAGTAACCACCACCTACTACAAAGGTTTGATGGTGTTTCACTACATTTTCTTTTAGTAATTTCACAGTCTTGGCTTTTATCTTTAGGTATTTAATCCATTTTGAGTTGATTCTTGTATAGGGAGTAAGGTAGGATTCCTCTTCCGGTCTTTTGCTTATGGATATCCAGTTCTCTCAGCACCATTTGTTGAAGAGATTGTTTTGTCCTGCCAACATGCACTTGGTAGGTCTGTCAAAAACCAATTGGCTATAGAAGTGAGGGTTTGTTTCTGGACTCTCCATTAACTTCCACTGATCAATGTGTCTTTCTTTATGCCAGTACCATGCTGTTTTGACCATGGTAGCTTTGTAATATGTTTAAAGATCAGGTGGGGAAATTCCTCCCACGTCGCTCTTCTTTTTTGAATACTTTTAGTTATTCGGGTGCACTTTCCCTTCCAAATCAATTAGGTAATTGCCTTTTATAATTCTGTAAAGTAAGTTCTTGGAACTTTGATTGGCATGGCATTGAATAAAAAAATTAATTTGGGTATGGTTAACATCTTCATGATATTTAGTCTTCCAATCCATGAACAGGGAATGTTTTTCCATTTGTTTAGGTCTTCATTGATTATTTTTTAGAATTATTTTGTAGTTTTTTGCATATACATCCTGTACTTCTTTGGTTAAATACATTCCTAGGTATTTGAGTCTTGTTGTTGCTATTGAAAATGGAATTTTCCCCTTTATTTCCTACTCAGATTATTCAGTACTAGTGTACACAAACATTACTGATTTTTGCCTGGTTATCTTGTATCCTGCCAGTTTGCAGAACTCATTTATTAGCTCAAATAATTTAGTCGTGGATACTTCAGAATTTTCTAAATACAGGATCATATCATCCCCAAGTAGTGAGAGTTTTACTTCCTCTTTTCCTATTTGGATGTCTTTAATTTTTTTTTCTTGTCTAATTGCCCTAGCTAGAACTTCTAGTACAATATTGAATAACAATGGGGACAGTGGGCATCCTTCTCTTGTTCCAGATACACGTTGAGTATGAGGTTTGCTGTGGGTTTTTCATATATGCCTTTTATCATATTGCTGAATTTTCCTTCTATTCCACTATTTTGAATGTATTATCAAAAAAGAATGCTGGATTTTCTTGAATGCCTTTTCTGCATCCATTGAGGTGATCATGTGATTTTTTTCCCCTCAATTTGTTTATGTGGTGTATTACATTGATTGATTTTCTTATGTAGAACCAACCTTTCATACGAGGAATAAATCCCACTTGGTCATAGTGTATAAGTTTTTTGATATGCTTCTGGATTTTATTTAAAAATATTTTGTTGAGAATTTTTGCATGTATGTTCACTAGAAACATTGGACTGTAATTTTGTTTTCTTGTAGTATCTTTATCTGGCTTTGGTATTAGGGAAATGCTAGCCTCATAAAATGTGTTGGGTAATATTCCCTCCTCTTCAATTTTTGGAAGAGTTTAAACAAGAATGGTGTTAATTCTTTTGAAAATTTTCAGTAGAATTCACCGTGAAGCCATCTGGTCCTGGGCCTTTCTTTGCTGGGAGTTTTTTTTATTAAAGAGTCAAACTCTTTAAATGTGGTTGGTTTGTTAAGTTCTTCTATTTCTTGTAGCATCAGTGCAGGTAGGTTGTGCATTTCTAGGAATTTGTACATTTAATATAGGTTCTCTAGTTTGTTGTCATACAGTTTCTTATAATATTCTCTTATAATCCTTTTTATTTCTGTGGGGTCAGTCGTAACTCCGCCCCCCCCCTTTCATTTTTTATTGTATTTATTTGCATCTCCTCTCTTTTTTTCTTTGTTGATCTAGCTAGGGGTTTGTCAATTTTATTGATCTCACAGTACCAGCTTTTGGTTTTGTTGATTTTCTCTATTGTTTTTTCTGTTCTCACTTTCATTTATTTCTGCTCAATCTTTATTATTTCTTTTTCCTTCTACTTGCTTTGGCATTGATTTGCAGTTCTTTTTCTAGTTTCTTTAAATGTTCAGTTAAATTTTGAATTTAGTTCTTTCTTCTTTTTTAATATAGGCCTTTAAGATTATAAATTTCCCTCTCAAGACTGCCTTCGCTGTATCCCGTAAGTTTTGATAAGTTGTGTTCTCATTTTCTTTCTTAATATATTTACTGCAGTCATTTTCAATTTCTTCTTTGACCCAGTGATTATTTAGGAGTGTGTTGTTCAACCTCCACACATTTGTAAACTTACTTTTTCCTATCCATTATTGGATATTCATTCCATCATGATCTGAGAAGGTGCTTTCTATAATTTCAGTCATTTTTGTATTTATTGAAAGATGCCTTGTGGTCTACCATGTGGGCTATCATGAAGAAAGATCCATGGGCACTTGAGAAGAATGTATACCCTACTGAGTTTGGATGCAGGGTTCTGTATATGTCTGTTAGGTCTAACTCATTTATCCTATTGTTCAAATTCTCTATTTCCTTGTTGATCTTGTGTCTAATTGCTCTATCTAGTAAGGTGAGCAGGGTGTTGAAGTCTCCAATGATTATTGTAGAGATGTCTATTTCTTCCTTCAGTTTTGACATAGTTTCTCTTGTGTATTTTGGGTTAGATATTTATGAATATTATATCTTCCTGGTGGATCATCCCTTTTATTAATAATTAATGGCCTTCTGTATCTCTTATAACTTTTTTTACATTTAAAGTCTGTTTTGCCCGATATTAGTATAGCTACCCTTACTCTCTTTTGGTTACTATTTGCTTGGATTATCTTTTCCCAACCTTTCACTTTCAGCTGGTTTGCATCCCTGAGTCTAAGTTTAGTTTCTTTTAAACAGCATATGGATGGCTCATGTTTTTCTATCCATTCTGTCATCCTCTATCTTTTGATTGGGGAGTTTAATCCATTCACATTCAATGATATTACTGTAAACGCTTTATTTACTTCTACCATTTTATTCTTTGGTTTTCATATGTCATATCATATTTTGTCCTTTTCTCTTTTGGATATCCTTTCTCCATTCTTTTATCTATACTCTCCTCTAGGCCTCTCTCTTCTCTATTTCTCTTTCAGGTTCTAATATTTCCTGCAAAGATGGATTCTTTTTTGCAAACTCTCTTTAGTTTCTGTTTGTATGTGAATAATTATACTCACCTTCATAGATGAAGGGCAGTTTTGCCAGATAAAGAATTCTCCTCTGGCAGTTTTTCTCTTTCAGTATCTTAATTGTATCATATGACTGTCTTCTCACCTCCATGGTTTCTGAAGAGAAATCCATGCTAAGCCTTACTGGGTATCCCTTGTATGTGATGGTTTACTTATTCCTTGATGCTATGAGAATTTTCTCTTTATCTTTGACATTTGACATTCTGAGTAGTACGTGTCTTGGAGTACGTCTATTCTGATTTATTCTGATTAGGGTATGGTATGCTTCTCAGACATGTAAGTTCATTTCTTTTGTAAGAGATGGGAAATTTGAGCTATTATTTCCTCAAATACTCTTTCTGCCCCTTTTCCTCCCTTTTTTTTCCATCCAACTTCATCATACACTTTCTTTTTTTTTAATCTATTTATTTTAAAAGATGCTTAGATTACATAAATGTTACACAAAAATTACAGGGATTTCCATGTTCCCCACCTCCCACACCTCCCATAACATCCCCATATACATCTTTCATTAGAGTGGCACATCACCTGCAATGGATATACACATCCTGGGGCTTTACCACTAAGCATAGACCATAGTTCATATTGTAGACCACACACTCTCCCACACAGTTTTGCATGTTATATGCTGATGTAAAACGGCCTCTATCTGTCATCATAATGTCACTCAGGATAATTCCCACATCCTGAAAAAGCACCTGTATAACAACTGCTTTTCCCTTCCCTGCCCCAAAAGCATCCACTGTGCACTGGTTCCACCTCACTGTTGTAATTTCTTCCATTGCTTGAATCATATTATGTCTACAAAAGAATACCATTAAGTCCACTCTAGTCCATAGCTCTTCCCCCAATCCTGAGGAGTTTGGGATGGTGATGTCCACTCCACCTCCAAGTGAGAGGGGCCTTATATTCCATGGATACAGTGGATGAGATTATCCTGCCAGTGGCTGCAGGCTCTCTCCATTCCCTAGGATGGCTGTTGTCCATCATCATCTCCTCACCAAGTGACTTGGATGAGTCCATTGAGCTGTACAGTAGGAGTTGATGCTCCACCGAGATTCCAGACACAGCTGGCATATGGGCAGGCCAGAGGCTCCAGTCTCTGGAAGTACACCTACAAACTCCAGCATCACATATAGGTTTGAATAGAAGGGACTGATGGGCCATGTGCAGGGAGGACTTATTTGAGTCCAACTCTGTCGCTTTCAGGAGCACAGATTCCAAAGTAGAGCCCACTGATAAGGCATCAATCTCTGGAGCTATCCCCCCTTATATAGGACCTGGGTGTCTCCAGAGCCCTCAGGAGCTGCTCTGTGTGGGATGATATCCACTTTGGTGTTCTATGAGCTCCTACTGAGGTGTGTGTAAGTGTTACCTCTGTGATGACATCCCGACTCTCTTTGAAGTCTCTTAGCCACATGAACTCGTTTGTCTTTACCTTTTCCCCCTTTTATTCACGGTCTTTTTCCAGTCGTATTGCCAGTTGGCACTTAGTATTAATCCCTCATTGCCAGGGAGGCTCATCCCCGGGAGACATGTCCCACGCTGGAGGGATGGTAATGCATTCATATACTGACTTTGGCTTAGAGAGAGGCCACATTTGAGCAACAAGGAGGCTCTCAGGTGGCAACCCTTAGGCACCCCATAACAGTAGACTAAGTTTCAATTACAAGAGCAAAGACTCATAAGGCTAGTCTTCAATAACAAGAACCCATCAGTGGACCCTTCTCCTTTGCCAGACACTGCCCCTGCACTCGTGGGACTGTTTCTGCTCCCTTGGAGAATGTGGCAGAGCTCTCCAGACTGGGAATTCAGTATTCCCTCATTTACTGAGTGATTGTCTACCCACTGTGACCATGCCCCACCCCTTGACCATTTGAACAATTTTGACCATTTGAACAATTTTATATATCTTTCATGTATATTCAGGTGAACTTTCCCCCATGAAACCCCCATCGCAGACACCCCCCAACAATGATCCTCTCCTGCCCCCTCTGTAACCCTTCTATGATCCAAACCTTCCTTGAAGATGAAGCCCATATAATAGCCAAATACAATTAATAGGAAAATGAAATAATAAAGTTAAGTTGAAATATAAGAGATAAAATATATGGAAACTTAAAAAAAACACTAGAAATAAAATGAAATTAAAGGATTGAGATATTTTTAAATGGGAAAAAAAAAACAGAAAAATCATTAAAAAAATTTTTTTTTACATTTTTCCTCTTATCACTGCATTACCAGGTGTCCAGTCTGTACTGTGGCACCTGCCTCGTCTCACTCCCCAGTGTCTTCCGAATTTTCATTTAATTTTCAAAGAAGTTTTAGGTCACAGCAAAGTCACACACAGAATAATAGAAACTCCCATATACCCAACCTCCTTCCCCTTTCCTCACCCCATATTAAAACCTTTTTTATGTGGATGGTAGCATTGTTGTAACTGTTATACAGATAGTGAAGCATAGCTACTAAACATTGTCATTGGTTTACAGTATAGTTTACAATTTAGATGGTACGGTTTAATAATTTTTGATGATATTTACCATGTCCTGTGTCCATTACTGTAAGGTAATGAAAAACATTTCCCATGACCACTAAATACCCCGTTTGATCTTTTCTGTTCCTTCCTCCCCCTCCCCCTCCCCCTGTGGCATAAGACACTCCCCTGTCTTGACTCATTGGATGACAAGATTCATAGTTACATGCAACAAAAGGTCTTCACATGCTGATTAGCCTCTCCTATTAGGATCCACCCTTGTGCCTAAGAGACACCCACCAGTCTGTTTCTGGGTGAACTGGTCCTCCCAAAGATGGGGGTCCATCTCCTTCCCACTCACCGTGTGGGTCTCCATTCCTTGAACAACACATTATGACAGGATGAACACTCACACACTCCCCAGAATCCTACTCCAGGTGCACCCCTCCCTGAATGTACCCCCCAACCTATACCCTAAACCATGACACTACCTTGTCATACTACCATAAGAGCATTCCCACCCCTGCACTTTCAACATCATACCCATAAATCCCATGTTCACCTAGTCCACATCCCATCTGTCCGCCCAGTATCCTGGGTATTCTAACCCGCCATTCCTAAGCTACCCACCTGTCAACCCTGCACAACCAAACGCAGTAATATCACTACTCACCAGTCCTATACTTCAATATGCAACTATACTCTATCCCTTTACCATAGATTATGTCCATATGCATGATGGCTCACAACCTTCGCTTCTCTTTCTCTCCCTTGTTAACCTATCTTTCAGGCAATGGTTCTCAAAGACTGCTCACTTTCCTCAGTTCAAATCAGTGAGGTCATATACTATTCATCCTTCAATGCCTGGCTTGCTTCACTCAGCATAAGGTCTTCATGATTCATCCATGTTATTCCATGTGTTAGCACTTTATTCCTTCTTACAGCTGAGTAATATTCTATTGTATGTATGTATCACATTTTGTTTATCCATTCATCTGTTGATGGGCACTGAGGCTGATTCCAGCTTTTGGCAATTGTGAACAATGCCGCTATGAACATTGGTGTGCATATATTTGTTCGTGTCTTTGCTTTCAGTTCTTCTGCATATATACCGAGCAGTGGAATCGATGGATCATATGGAAGACCTATTGTTAGTTTTCTGAGGAACCACCAAACTGTCCTCCACAGTGGTTGGACCATTCCACAAACCCATGAGCAGTAGATGAGGGTTCCTATTACTCCACATCCTCTCCAACACTTACAGTCTGCTGTTTTTTTAATAGCTGCCATTCTGATGGGTGTAAGATGGTATCTTGTTGTAGTTTTGATTTGCATTTCCCTAATAGCTAGCGATGTGAGCATTTTTTCATGTGATTTTTAGCCATTCCTATTTCTTCCTTGGAGAAGTGTCTTTTCAGGTCACTTGCCCATTTTTTAAATGGGTTGTTTTTCTTTCTATTTTCGAGGTGTAGGATTTCTTTACATATGCAGGATATTAGTCTCCTATCATATATGGTTGCCAAATATTTTCTCCCATTGGGTAGGCTGCCTTTTTATTTTCTTAATAATGTTCTTTGAGGTGCAGAAGTTTTTCATTTTGAGGAGATCCCATTTATCTATTTTTTTTCTCTTGCTGCTCGTGCTTTGGGTGTGAAGTTCATGAAACTATTTCCTATTACAAGATCCTGTAGATGCTTCCCTACATTATCTTCCAAGGTCTTTATGGTTTTGGCTCTTATATTTAAATCTTTGATCTATCTTGAGTTGATTTTTGTATAAGGTGTGAGATGGTATTCCTCTCTCATTCTTTTGTTTATGGATATCCAGTTCTCCAAGCACCACTTGCTAAAGAGGCCATTCTCTCCCAACTGAGTGGGCTTCGTGGCCTTGTCAAATATCCAACGACTGTATATGCAAGGATCTATATCAGAACTCTCAATTCAGTTTGATTGGTCAATAGGTCTATCCTTGTGCCAATACCATGCAGTTTTAAGCACTGTAGCTTTGTAGTATGTTTTAAAGTCAGGTAATGTGATACCTCCAACTTCATTTTTATTTTTCAATATGTCTTTGGCAATTCGGGGCCTCTTACCTTTCCAAATATATTTTGTGGTTAGTTTTTCCAGTTCCTTAAAAAATACAGTATTGATTTTTTGGGGGACTGCATTAAATCTTTAGATTAGTTTGGGTAGGACAGACATCTTGATCATTTTAGTCTTTCTATCCATGAACAGGGAATATTCTTCCATTTATTTAAGTCCTGTTTGATTTCCTTGAACAGTGTTGTGTAGTTTTCTGTATATAAGTCCTTTACATCTTTAAATTTATTCCTAGGTATTTCATTCTTTTAGTTACCATTGTAAATGGTATTTTTTCTTGATTTCCTCCTCAGATTGTTCATTATTGGTGTACAGCAATGCTACTGATTTTTGAGCATTGATCTTATAGCCTGTGACATTATTGAACTCCTTTATAAGTTCTAGAAGCTTTGTTGTAGATTTCTCAGGGCTTTCTATGTATAAGATCATGTCATCTGCAAATAATGAAATTTTTACTTCTTCTTTTCCAATTTGGATACCTTTTATATCTTTTTCTTGCCTCAGTGCTCTAGCAAGTACTTCTAAGACAATGTTAAATAGGAGTGGGTGATAGTGGGCATCCTTGTCTTGTTCCCAATCTAAGAGAGAGAGGGCTTTTAGGATTTCACCATTGAAGATGATGTTAGCTTTGGGTTTTTCATATTATCCTTTATCATATTCAGAAAGTTTCCTTCTATTCCTTTCTTTTGCAGTGCTTTTATCAGGAAAGAGTGCTGTATTGTGTTGAATGCTTTTTCTGTATCTAAAGAGATGATCATGTGATTTTTTTTCTTTCAATCTGTTTATGTGGTGTGTTACATTGATTGGTTTTCTTATATTGAACCATCCTTGCGTCCTGGGGTGAAACCCACTTGGTCATGGTGTATAATTCTTTTGATATGTTGTTGAATGCAATTAGCAAGTATTTTGCTGAGGATTTTAGCATCTAGGTTTATTGGAGAAATTGGTCTGTAATTTTCCTTTCTTGTGGTATCTTTGCTTGGCTTTGGTATTAGGGTAATGATGGCATCATAGAATGAGTTACGCAATATTCCTTCTACTTCTATTTTTTGGAAGAGCTTAATCAGAATTGGTCTTAGCTCTTTCCAGAATATTTGGTAGAATTCAGCTCTGAAGCCTTCTGGTCCTGGGCTCTTCTTAGTTGGGAGATTTTTCATGACTGAGTCTACCTCTTTACTTGTAATTGGACTGTTGAGTTCATCGATTTCTTCTTTTGCCAATGTAGGCTGTTTGAGAGTTTCTAGAAACTTGTCCATTTCCTCTAAATTATCATTTTTGTTGGCATATAATTTTTCAAAGTATCCTCTTATGATACTCTATTTCTGTGGGGTCAGTAGTGATATCCCTTTTCTCATTCCTTATTTTGCGTATTTGCATCTGTTCTCTCTTTTTCTTTGTTATTCTGGCTAAGGGTTTGTCAATTTTATTGATCTTATTGAAGAACCAGCTTTTGGTTTTGTTTACTTTTTCTAGTGCTTTCTTATTTTCTATTTCGTTTAGTTTTGCTCTATTCTTTGTTATTTCTTTCTTTCTACTTCCTTTAGGTTTAGTTTGTTATTGTTTTTCCAATTCCTCCAATTGTGCAATTAGGTCTTCAATTTTAGCTCTTTCTTCTTTTTTAATATATGTATTTAAAGCTATGAACTTCCTTCTCAGGACAACCTTGGCTCCATCCCATAGGTTTTGATATTTTGTTTTGTCATTTTCATTAGTTTCAAGGTAGTTACGGATTTCTTTTGATATTTTCTCCTTGACCCACTGTTTGTCTAAGAGCGTGTTGTTTAACATCCATATCTGTGTGCCTAATCTGTTTCTCTGGCCCTTAGTGATTTCCAATTTCATTCCATTGTGGTCAGAGAAATCACTTTGTATAATCATAATCTTTCTGAATTCATTGAGAGTTGTTATGTGGCCTAGCATGTGGTCTCTCTTAGAGTATGATCCATGTGGACTCGAGAAGAATGTAAATGCTGCTGTATTTAGGTGTAGTGTTCTGTATATGTCTGTTAGGTCCAAGTCCTCTAATGTATTGTTCAGAGTCTTTGTTTCTTTATTTTTTTCTTTTAGTACTTGTACTATGTCATACCACTGTCTTCTTGCCTCCATGGTTTCAGATGAGAAATTAGCACTTAATCTTATTGTGCTTCCCTTGTATATGATGGTTCTCTTTTCTCTTGCTGCCTTGAGTATTTTCTCTTTGTCTTCAGCATTGGTCAATTTGACAAGTCTATGTCCTGGAGTTGGCCTGTTGGGATTTATACTGTTTGGGGTGTGCTGTGCTTCCTGGATCTCTACATCCATCTCTCTCAATAGGGTTGGGACGTTTTCAACCATTATTTCCTTCAACATTCCTTCTTTTCCCTTTCCCTTCTCTTCTCCTTCTGGGATGCCCATAATGCATATGTTTGTGTGTTTTGTGTTGTTGGTTAATTCCCGGAATCCCTGCTGGATTTTTTCTATCTTCTTATCTATCTGTTCTACTATCTGTTTGATTTCAGATGTATTATCTTCCACATTACTAATTCTTTCTTCTGCCTGTTCAAATCTGCTGTTATTGTGAATCCTGCATCTTTTTTATTTCTTGGATTATGCCATTGATCACCATCATATCCGTTATCTTTTTGTGTATGTTTACAATGTCTTCAGTATGTTCTCCCAGTGTCTTCTTAATATCCTTAATCTCTTCCTTCACTTCATTAAGTTGGTCCATGATATTTGTTTGGAAAGCTTTGATTAGAGAGGCTGTATAAGACTTAGTGAAACAAATATTTAGCTCATTTAGGCAGTGTAGGGTAATAGGGAAAAAAGTGGGTACCTACAATGAACTGGGAAACCAAATAAAGGAATATATATATAATGATTTAGAACACTAGAATGATGAGGAGGGAGAGAAAGAGTAAAGAAAGGGCTGAAAAGAAAAAGTTAATATTAATTTAAAAAGAAGAAAACAGAATAGATAGAATAGAAATTGTCACCCTTAAGTTGTGGGCTAATGAAAAAACGTGGTATATAAGAACCACAACAGAAAGCAGAAGGCAGAAAGATGAAGGAAGGAAAAGAGAGAGCTTGGGATACAGAATCAATATAGACAGGGAATGGAAAATCACTGAAGAAGAAGCACAGCAAAGAAGAGACAAGCTAGCAGCACCTAATTTTTTAAAAATGAAAGAAAAAAGAAAGGAGGGAGGAAAGAGGAAAGAAAAGCAAGAGACAACAAATAAACAGAGAAAAAAACAAACAGCCATGCAAGCAAGTGGTCAAACAGATCTAAGGAAGAACAGTGTTCCTTCTTGGGCCCTTGTGGAACCTCTCAGCTTGCTTGTATTTATCAATCAATTGCCCTACAAGGTTCCATCTGCAGGCTTTGAGGCAGATTTTATCTATAAAATTAAATTTAAAAGAAAATTTCATTTTTTTATTTTTTAAAGTGACTTTTTTTTTTTTGGCGAAATAATGGGCCCAAAATATGTCCTCTTCTAGACCACCCCCTTCAGTGAGGGGACCCTAACTAGGCTCATGGACACTAATCAAGCACTTCCCACTTCCTGGCCTCCCCAGGGGATCTAAAGCTCTGATGCTAGTCAGTGCAGAATGATAAAAATGGCTGACTCTGTCCCCTCTGGAGCCAAGCCTCAGTGTCACCGGGCTGCTGGGTAAATCAGGCTTCCTCAGTAGATTCTCCTCTCCCCTCAGCCTGGCGCTGCTTCAAGCTGGCTTATCTGCTCCCCAAATCTATGAGGGGGTCCAGGCAGCCAAATCGACAGAAAGGAAATCCCTCTCCACCTTTTGTCAGAACCCTCCCCCTCTCGGAGAATCTCCCTCTCACCAGGTTGCTGGCAGTGGTTGGGGCATATCCCTGGGCAGCTAGGTAAATCAACCTTCCTCAGCAGGTTCACCACTCCCCTCATCCTGGTCCTGCTTCAAGCCACCTATTTTGTGTCCCAAAGCTGCAAGGGGTTCCAGGTAGCAAAATCTACAGAAAGGAAAGCCCTCTCGACCCTCCACCAGAATCCTCCCATTCTCGGAGAATGCTCCCTCCCACTGGGTTGCCGCCAGGAGTTGCGGCACAAATCACCCTTTTTCCCTGAGGGTGGGGCTCAGCCATCTGTGTTAACCTCCACGGGCAGAGTTAAAATTCACGAATCTCTACCAAGCAATCCACACTGCCAAGCTGCCTCCAGATAGATGTCCCAAGTCTCTCACTCCATGTGCCCACAGCAAAGACCCCTGGGCAATACCCCGTCCCCAATCAGCCATCCTCAGAGAGCTAGTCAGCGAGTGCCCTCCTAAACTGATGCCATCTTGCCTCCCCTTTTCCCTTCTTTTCTCCCTCTGGAACTCCCATGATATGCATGTTGTTGCGTTTTGTGTTGTCATTCAACTCTCTGTGACCCTGCTCAACTTTTTCCTTTCTTTTCTCTCTGTTCTTTTCTCTCTTCAGTTTCAGCTCTTCTGTCTTCTGTATCACTCATCCTTTCTTCTATCACTTCAAGTCTGCTGTTGTATGATGCTAATATGTTTTTTTTAAAAGATTTATTTATTTCTCCACTCCCCCTCGTTGTTTTGTGCTCACTGTGTGCTCTCTGTGTGTTCTTCTGTGTCTACTTGTTTTCTTCTTAGGCGGCACCAGGAACCAATCCTGGGATCTTCTGGAGTCAAGAGAGGCTGCTCAATCTTTTGTGCCACCTCAGGTCCATTATCTACTGCATCTCTTATTGTCTCTCTTCTGTGTCTCTTTATGTTGGGTCATCTTGCTGTGCCAGCCTTTGCATGAGACAGCACTCCATGTGGGCCAGCACTCCACACAAGCCAGCACTCTGCATGGGCCAGCTCTCTGCTTTAGCAAGCTTGTCACATGGGCCAGCTTGCATTTCACCAGGAGTCCCCAGGAATCAAAACCTGGACCTCCTACTCAGTAGACAAAAGCCCAATCACTTGAACCACATTCACTTCCCTCTAATGTATTTTTGATCTCACCTATCATGTCTTTCATTCCCATGAGCTCTGTTACTTTTCTGTTTAGGACTTCTAATTCTTCTTAGCACTCACTCAGTGTCTACTTGATGCCTTTATATATTTAGCCATATTGTCTTTCAACTCATTAATTTGATTTTGGACATTTGTGCACATCTCACCATTTAGTTATCTAAAATCCTGCCTTTCTTCTGGGGCTTTCGTATATTCCTTTCCCTGGGCCATGACTTCCATTTTCTTAATATGGCTCATGACTTTTGCTATGTCTAGGCATCTGATTAGGATGTAGTTTACTCACATGCTCAGTTTCTTTCTCTTTTGTAGGGATTCAGTGGTAGGAGTCTGTGTGATAACACTGCTCTTTGATTCTTGGGTTGACATGGATTGTTAGGATTGGCCCTGCTAGTTGCTCAAAACTGGACTCTGGACCCCATAATTGGTTGCAGACCCACTTCCTACAGCCTTGGGGAGGAAAGCTATAAAGGCTGGAAAAATCTCTCTTACTTATTTTTAGTTTGATCACTTTCATTTCCTTGGCTTGCTAGCAGATGGCACTCTTTTACAGCTCTGAGTTTAATGCCTGTTTGCAGTGTATTTGTTGCAACTCAGAATGGATCAATGGGATAGTGCTTCCTGCCTGGAGGTTAAGAGCCTTGTAATTCAAACTTTCTCAGAGATCTTTCTCTAGCCTTCTCTGGCAGCCCCCTACCTTTTCCCAGTTAAGAAGTAACTCCACTCCTCTCTGTGTCCTCAACAATCAGTCCTGGTTAGTAGTGAAGTAGATTGGAAGGGTTGTATATTTTTAGTCCCTTGCTGACTCACAAGGCAAACAATGGTGTGGCCTCACCTAACCTGGAAAAGCTCCTGGTACACAGCAGATCAAGTGATTTAAAAGCTGAGTCTGCCTTAGGTTGTGTCCCTCTCTCTTCCCTTTCCTGGGGAGGTGTGTCCTCCAGAATCAGTCTCCACTAGAAGAGAAGGAGACTATGAGGTTTGGATTTCTACAGTCCTGTGCCAGCTCCCATGGCAATCCATGATGTGGTCCCACCCAGCCTGGAAGCACTGGTGGGATATTTCAGACCAAATTTGTGGGTCAGAAGCTGGGTCAGACTTAGACTGTCCCTCTCTCTCCCCTTTCCTGCAGTGGTAGATCCATGGAGCCACCTTTGTCTGTAGCCACAAGCCCAGACACCTGAGAATTCTAATGTGTCTTTAGTGTGGAGGAGTGTGCTGGCAGCAGCAGCCACTGGTTTCAGCTCACAGTTCTGTCATCGTGATTCCCTTCCTTGATCCCTCTCTCCTCTGAGCTGTGTCCAGCCTTCTCCTGGTGTCCTAAACCCTAGAAGATCTTTTTCCAGGCTGTTTTCAGCCTTAATCTAGCTACTTTTCTTGAGGAGAAGAAAGTCCTGTGTCTTTCTGGTCCGCCATATTCCTGGAAAGCTAATAAATACTTTTTTTTTTTCCAGCCTAACTAAACTGGTGTGTTCTCAAATTCTTTTAGGCAACATAGACAAGAACCTAAAAGATTCCAACACTTCTCCGATTTCATAAGGAGCTGAGCCCAGCTGGACTGTGGGACTTAGAATCATGATCTAAGCCACCCCTGGTCCCCATGCTGACTCTCAGTGGCCTAGTCTTGTGCTGAGGGCAACATAGCCAGTTGGCCCTCCTGATGTTTGGTCACTGAGGGCCTCACCTGCCTGTCTTTAATCCCTTCACACCCTCGTGGGTTCAGAATCACTCACCTACTTTGCAATGGAGGGAACTGAGGCTTTGAGAAGTCAGCCTATTAACTTGTCTCTCACAGGGCTGTGACTAGGCCCAGTGGGGGTTTTGACTGTGCTTGGCACAAGAGTCCCCAATAGGTGGACTCTGAGCACAACCTTGAAGGTGAGAACCATGTGGGTTGTGAGGTGTTTGTGTGTGTGTAAGCTGTGGGGAGGATCGCTGCAGCTGGTTGGGGTGGGGGCGTCTAATATGGGCAAGTGCTCTTGGTTCCACAAGATGAACCTGGCTCTAGTGAGACTGGACCACTGGGCAGTGGAGCAAGCAGGGTATATGTTTGGACCAGATCCCATGGGGCCCTGATGCCAGGTGAAGGAGTCAGAGCCATGGTGAGTTGGGGTGAGAAAGATGACATTATACAGCAGGCTGTCCTAAAAGCACAGTTTCCCAGAGGTGGAAGTAGCAGAGTGGGGAACTTGTGCCCCCACCCCCACCCAGTCTTTGGTCCCTGATCATCAGCCAGGGATGAGGAGCTTTGCCCATGGGGCCATGACAGCCCCCTGCTTTCTACCAGGAGTGGCCATGCTGGGTAGAGACCCAGAGCTGTCTACTGGTCAGAGATGACATTTTGGTACCTAGAGAGGACACACTGAGGGACCAGGGGAAGCCCCAGCCCTGGCTCACCTGGATGCATGATTATCTGTTGCTCTGGTCCAAATGTAGGCTGAGGAAGTTGGTGCTGATGTTGCCTCTGCTGTTTGGGGAGTGTCAACAAGCCTTTTCCTTGTAGAGGAAGTGTCAATAAGCCTTTTCCCTGAGATAGAGAGCACATGCATGTGCTGGCCACCTTGTGTTGGAGACAAAGAAACAGGAGGTGCTGCTGGAGGCTGAGGTGAGCATGAGTGTCCAGGACAACAGGTATATCAACTCCCAGAACTGTGGGTTGAAATAATCAGGTGTCCAGGACCTTACTGTGTACACTAGGTGGGTCATCAGATCCAGGGACTTCTAGAAGCTCATTTCTGGAAGTGAGCCTCTCGGCACCTTTTGTGGGTGCAGAGTCATGTATACTGGGACCAGGAAGGGGGGAATATGGAACAATGCCAGGAAGAAGGTGAGGGGCAATAACCTACTTTCCTCTCCTTCACTGGATTTGGAGACAAGGCTCCTGTCCATCTCAACAATCCCAATTCCTGTTTCCCTCATACTTTGGTAACCACTATCTACTTCTGTCTCTATGAAGTTGCCCATTGTAGATATCTCATACAAGTGGACTCATTCAAAATACTCTTTTGTGTCTGGCTTTATTTCACTCAATAAGGTTCATCCTTACTGCCACATGTATGAGAACTCCATTCCACTTTATGCATGTACTACATATTGTTGGGCCATTCATCTGTTGATGGACACTTGGATTGCTTTCATCTTTTGAATAATGCTGCTATGAACATTGGTGTACAAGTGTCTGTTTGGATCTCTGTTTTCCTTTATTTTGGGAATAGACCTAAAAGTGTAATTGTTCGATCAGATGGTAATTCTCCGATGCATTTTTGAAGAATATCTGACTGCTTTCCATGCCGACTGCACCATTTTACATTCCTACCATTCTATGTACACGGGTTCTAATTTCTACGCATCCTCACCAACACGTTATTTTTCTGCTTTTTAATTTTAAAAAACAAAGGCCATATTCATGTTTGTGAAGTGATATCTCACTTTGGTTTTGATTTTCATTTTTTCTTGGCTAATGATGTTGAGCATCTTTTCTTGTGCTTATTGGCAATGTGTGTGCCTTCTTTGGAGAAATGTCCACTCAATCGTTAGCACTTTTTTTTTTCCAAATTTTATTTTATTTTTTAAAGATACTTAAAAAATACTTTAAAGATACTCACTTGAAGGTGGAGTGGACATCACCATTCCAGTCCATTCGGGATTGGGGGAAGAGCTATGGACTAGAGTGGACTTAATGGTATTCTGTTGTAGACATATTGTGACTCAAGCAATGGAAGAAATTATAACAGCAAGGTGGAGCCAGTGGCCACTAGACGCTTTTGGGGCAGGGAGGGGAAGGGCAGTTGTAATACAGGGGCTTTTTCAGGACTTTGAGGTTGTCCTGAGTGATGTTGCGGCGACGGATATAGGCCATTTTACATCAGCATATACCATGCAGAACTCTGTGGGAGAGAGTGTGATCTACAATGTGAACTGTGGTCTATACTTAGTGGTAAAACCCCAGGATGTGTATATCCATTGCAGGTGATGTGCCACACTAATGAAAGATGTTTATGTGAGATGTTATGGGAGGTATGGGAGGTGGAGATCACGGGAATCCCTGTAATTTTTGTGTATTTATGTAATATAAGCATCTTTTAAAATATATATAGAAAAAAAATAACATTCATGTAAGCAAATGCACATGTATGCATATATATTTATATATCGTTTTACAAATATTGGTTTGTATTGTGAAAAATTTTATTTTTACCCACAATTAAAAAAAAAAAAAAACTTTAAAAAAAAAGATACTTAGAGTATACAATTGTCACATAAAAAATATAGGGATTCCCATATTCCCTGCTCTCCACACCTCCTACATTTTCCCATATTAACAACATCCTTCATTAGTAAGGTACATTCACTGAAATTGATGAACACATTCTGAATCATTGCCACTAAGCGTGGCTTAAAATTTACATTTTAGTTTACACTCTCTCCCACCCAATTCCCTAGGTTATGGCATGATTTATAATGGCCTGTATCTGTCATTGCAGTGTTATTCAAGACAATACCCAAGTCCCAAACATGCCTGCACATTTCATCTATTTTTCCCTCTCCCTGCCCTCAGAACCTCCAGTGTCCCCTGCCTGCCCATCAGTGATATAATTTCTTCCATTGCCAGAATCACAATAACTCTATAGTAGAATACCGGTAAGTCTACTTTAGTCCATAGTTCATTTCCCCATCTTGAGGATTCTGGGATGGTGATGTCCACTCCACCTCAAATTGAGAGGGGGCTATGATCCCATCAGGCCGATGGATGGGATTTTCTTGCGTGCAGTTGTAGACTCTCTTGGTTCTTTGGTATGCTAGTTTTCCATCATCACCTGCATGTTAGTTTTTCTGGGTGAGACCAATGAACTGGAGAGTAGGTGTTGCAACTCCATTGAGTTTCAGGCCGTAGCCATGTGTATGGAAACCACAACTTCGTCCAACTCTCTCCCTCTGGGGAGCATAAATGCCAAAGTGGAGCTTACTGGCAAGGCACCAAATCCTGAGCTATCTGCCCTGACTATAGTGTCTGGATATTTGGCAATCAATGAGATCCTGCTGAAATGTGCTTAAGAGTAACCTCTAGAATGACTCACTTTAAGGTCCCTTAGCCATATAAACTCATTTGTCTTTACCTTTTCCCCCTTTTGGTCAAGGTCTTTTTCCAGTTGTATTGTTAGTTGGTGCTTGGTATTAAGCTCTCAGTGCCAGGGAGGCTCATCCCCAGGAGTCATGTCCCATGCTGGTGGGAAGGTAATGTATTTTTATGCTGAGTTTGGCTTTGAGAGATGCCTCATTTGAGCAGCAAGGAGGCTCTCAGAGGCAAATCTTAGGCACCCTATAATACTGTGCTAAGTTTCAATTTCAAGAGTAAAGGTTCATATGCACAGGCATCAATATCTAGGGCCCATCAATGGGCCATCCTCCTTCACTAGTCATTGCCCCTGTTCTTAGAGGATTCTTGCTTATCCATTAGAGATATGGCAGAGCTCCCCAGGTTGGGAATTTGATATTCCTTCGGTTGTGTGACTCTCAATCCACCGTGACAATGTCCCATGAACATTTGAACACATTTATATGCCTTATATATATGCCCAGGTGAGCTACCTCCCATGTATCCCCCATCACTGACACCCCGCACCAATGATCCTCCCCTGCTACAGTTGTAACCCTACTGTGATCCAAAACATCTTCAATAATGAAGCCAATAAAATAGCCAGATACAATTAATATGAAAATGAAGTAACAATGATAGTTTTAAAAATAAGAAATAAAATACAAAAAAAAATTTTTTTTAAGTAAAGATGAATCAATAAAAATTTGGGATAATGAAAATAATGGAAAAAATACTTTAAAATTTTTTGACATGTTGCCCTTTATCACTGTATGATCTCTTTCCTATATGTACAGTGACATTTGCTTCCATTTATTACCCCAGTGTCTTGCTTTTTTCATTTTGTCCTCAGAGAAGTTTTAGGTTACAGAAAAGTCATGTACCAAATAACAGGGTCTCCCATTAAACCAACATCCTCCCCTTTTCCCCCTTTCCCCTATTAATAACATATTGTATGTGGATAGTAAGTTTGTTACAACTGATGTGCAAATATTGAAACATAGCTACCAGCCATGGTAAATTGTTTTCATTATGGTTTACATTTTGGACCATATACTTTTATAAACTTTGATGCAATTCAACATGGCCTGTATCCATAATAGCAAGCTCGTGTAGAACATGTCCATGCCCCCCAAAATGTCCCCTATTCCATCTATTCTATTATTTTCTCCCCCCATCCCTCAAGACCTACAGCAAACACCAGGCTTCACTCCTTGAAGGACAATATTCATAGTTACTTGCAACAACACTGAGGGCTTTACATACAGGTCTGCCCTACCCTATTACGCACCGCCCATGCTCTCAGGAGACCCCTGCCCCTCTATTTGAGAACATAGCAGGCCTCCCCAGGATGGGAGTCCAATACTTTTGCTCATAGTGTGGGTCTCCACCCACTCATATAACACATTATGGCAAGATGAACACTCACACACTCCCTAGAAGCCTGCCCTAGGGACGCCCTGTCCCGAATGCTCCCCCACATCCAACACCCCAAACCAGCAGCTCTCACTTGCCATATTGTCAAAACAGCATTCCCAACATTATAGTTTCAACCATGTACCCACCAATCTCCACTGTTCACCTGCTCCATCTCCCAATCCTCCTCCCAGTTCCATGGACAATCTAACCCACCCTCCCCAGCCCCCACCCCCGACAAATCAGCACTGCCCAACCCAACAGTATCATTATTCCACTGCCATTCCCCTCTACTGTACACCTGCACACTTCTACCTTATCATAGATTTTGCCCTATGGGCATTGTCTCACAACCTCCTTCTCCCTTTCTATTTCTTGTAAACCTGTCTTCCACACTCTATCTCTGTGAGTATGCTCAATTTGTTTAATTCTTATCAGTGAGATCATGTAGTATTTGTCCTTCAGTGCCTGGCTTCCTTCACTCAACCTAAGGTCCTCAAGATTCATCCATCTTACCCAGTGTGTTACTACTGTATTCCTTCTTACAGATGAGTAATTGTGATATATGTATATGCCACAATTTTTTATTCATTAATCTGTTGAAGGGCATGATTTTTAAGTTTTAGCTCTTATATTAGTTTTTTTTTTTTCCATTTTAAGGTAATTTTTTTTATATTACGTGAAATAGGGTTTCACCTCAATATTTTTTTGCATGTAAGCATCCACTTTTCCCACTATTTTTCTTGAAGACACCATTCCTTGCCTATTCAAGGAGAAATATATATTCCAAATGTGCCCTTATCTAAGAAATTGATCAACATTTAAGTATCTTCCTCAAAAGAAAGCCTTTGTGTTTCAACAGCTCTATTGGAAAATGGGCAGAAGAGAGCACCAGCCTCCAGGCCCCAGTGAGGTTTAGATGCATTAACAGAAGTGACACCAGGTCAGAGCAGGAAGTAGATACACCACAAAAGTTCTGATGGTTTAAGGCAGGGGTGAGGAGCCTGCCTTCCAGATCTTTCCTGGTATGTCTGACTGAGACTAGGAGCACTTGGCTCTCAGTTTACCAACTCCATGTCCAGCCAGCTCAGCCCCAAGAGAGATAGAAGGTTCTGCTCCTTTGGAAGCTCATGTTTAGCTGAAAAGCAAACATTCAGTCTATTCATCCAGTGCCCCTGAAAGGAGCTCCACAAGCCTCCCACTTGATGACAACAGAGCCAAGATGTAGATGCTGGCATTGCCATCTTACAGATGGGAAAACTGAGGCACAGGACACAGTTACTTGACCAGAACGGTAACCCAAACCTCCTATCAGCACTCCTGGCTCTCTCAAAAGTTTCATTAATGAGAACAGTGGTTGAATGGGCTTTTTTATGAGGTTCAGTGAGCAGGATCCATGGAGGACAGGGACAGGAAGGGAATTTCTTAATCAGTGTGGGCAAACAGCAGGAGTCTGTGCATTATTTAATGCACATTCACACCATTCTACCCTCGCCCATCCCAGCACCTTCCTGTGGTCCCTTGTGAGCCTCTGGGTATTCTGAGGCCAATCCTGATGACCCCTTCTGATTCGGGCAGTCAGCTCGATCAGAGCCCTGCCTGATCCTGCCTGTCTCTCTCACAGGTTGATGCAGTGGAGAGGGATGGAGGCTTCATGGAGGCACCATAAATAAGGTCAGCAATTTGGGGGTCTATATCATCCCCTTATCACCTCTAAAATCCTGAAATTTCCCTAGAGTTCCCCTGACTGGCAAGGTGCAAACTGCTGGTGCTGAGCAGGTCTCTGTGGAAAGAAATTTGCCCACATGACTGCAATCAGGGTGTCTCCCCAAAGGGAAAGTATCCCTTTGCCTAAGGGAAGCCCAAGCCCAAAAATCTCACCAGGGGGCCTTCCCACACAGAGGTCTACCAGATGATTGATGTGAGATTCATCTTTGTTCCCAGCCCAATATTAACATCTTTCCCCATGCCCCTGCCCAGCCTCACAGGAACTCACCCCCAGTCCACCTCACCCTCTGGCTCTGTCTCAATTTGGTCCTTGTACTCAACTGGGCAATGAGATGTGTGTACAGGGCTCCAGCTCTGTACTAGTCATGGTGAGCTATACATAACCCACCACCACTTTGAGTCCGGGATTGTCTGGGGACTTACAGATGTCCTCCAAGTAGCAGTCCTACCAGATAACTAGGATGGAGGAGGTGGTTCCTATTTGTAAATAAGGAGCCAAGTCCTAGGCCTGGCCTTGCCACCTTTTCTGCCCACTAATGGCCTCTTGTAGGGTTTGAGCTCCTGTGCCAGACAATGACCATCCAGAATAGCTCCAGATGTGGTAGCTGGGGAAAGAGAAGTTAGCCATGACTCTCCATTTCAGAGCTGGGCAGGTTGAGGTGCATATAGGATGGATTCTCAAAGGGGCTATCCATAGGTCCCCAGCCGCCCTCTGTTCCTAAGGGGCAGTGATCCCAACCACTGCTTTTTTCTTGAGAGGAAAGCCACCAGAAAGGTTTCTGCCCAGCCTCTTCCACCTTCAGCTCCTCACATTGCCCCACACTTCTGTAAAATCATTGGTCCTTCTTTTTGACCCAAAGCCCACTTATTTTTCAAGTTGGTCTTGGAGGTTACCTGTAGTGTCAAAATATTGGAGGACATATCCATAACGTTGGGACCATGAGGGGGTCATAACGAAGGTGCTGTGTACCCTCCCTGCATTTGATGTCTAGTGTCATTGTATGACTCCTTCTCTAGAATGGGAGCCCACGAGGCAGGGATTTTTTTCTGATTTGGTCACATTATGCTCAGTACCTGCATAGACTAGATACTCAGTATATACTTATTGATTAAATGATCCCGAATCAGAAACTGCCCTGTTATCTGAATGTGCCTAGGCCCCCTGTCAGCCTGTCCCTTTGTGGTTCTTTCCTTTGTCCTGGCAGTTTCCTTACACACATGGCTGGTGGATACTCAGCCAAAGATATGAGGGGTCTCAGTTAAATTCTTCCTTCCCAAAGGTTGCCTTTTTTTTTTTTTTTTTATTATGGGTAAAAATCAAAATTCTCACAATACATACAAACATTTGCATAATGATATATAAATATATGTGCATATATGTGTATTTGCTTACAAAAATGTTATTTATATATATATATATACATATATTTTAAGAGGTGCTTAGATTACCTAAAATATTACACGGAACCCACTGGGATTCCCATGTTGCCCACCTCCCACACCTCCCACCACATCCCACACAAACATCTCCCACAGTGTGGCCCACCAACTTCAATGAACCCACACATCCTGGAGCCTTGCCACCAACCACAGACCACAGTTCACACTTTTTTGACCTTGAGACTCCTCACAAGTCTTCTTCCATTTCATGAGAGTACATTGGGATGAATCATATGTACATGTTAATTCTTTTTTTTTTAATAACTTTCTTTTCAAAATAATTTTAGTTAAGAACAATTGCAAAAATAATACAAAGAATTCCAACATACCTGTACTTATATACCGAGATTTACCAACTCTTATAATTTTGCCATTGTTGTGTAATTTTATATATCTATCTATCCATCCATCGTCTCTCTATGTACCTAATTACCTTCCTATTTTCAAAAACTTGATAGTAAGTTGCATACATCCTGATCCTTGAACATATAGTACCTCCATGCATATTTCCTAAGAACAAGGATATTCACTTTTCTCACCACATTAAATATGTGAATTCTGTTCTAGAAATGTAACATTGATATAAAACATACATTATAATTCCATTTTTTTTTCAGTTGCCCCCCAAATTTCCTTTTGGCAATTTCCCCTCCATTTTAGGTCAAGTCCAGGGATCATTCCCTGCACTAAATTGTCATCTTCTCTTTAGTCTCTATTTTTAAAATAATATGTGGCAACATACACACAACTTAAACTTTCCATTCGACCACACCCAAGCCTACAATTCAGTGGGATTAATCACATTCACAATATTGTGCTTCCCTCACCAAAACTTTTCCTTCACTACAAACAAAAGCCGTGCACACATTATGCATTGATTCCCAGTTCCCCCTGCCACCTCTACCCATGGAAATCTGTATTCTATGTCAATATGAATTTGCATATTCTAATTATTTCATAAAAAAGGAATCATACTATGTTTTTCTGTTTATGTCGGCATAATTCATTAAACATGTCTTTTAGTTTAATTCATGTAGTGGCATGTATCAGAAATTTATTACTTTTTATGGCTAAATAATATCTCTTTGGATATACATACCACATTTTGTTCATCCAGCTCTCTGTTGTTGGACATAGGCTGTAGTTAATAAGGCTGATATGAACAGTGATACACACATACGTCTTTGAGTCCCTGCTTTCAGTTATTTGGGGGTACAGCTCTAGAATGTGAATGGTAGTCATATGTTTAACATTTGAGCAATTGTGACACTGTTTTCCACAGTTGCTGCACCCTCCTACAATCCTAGCAGAATGTACCAGGATTCCCATTGCCTTCAAGTCCTCACCAGCCCATATTATTTCCCATGTGTTTCAAATAGCCCTTGTGGTACGTGGAATGTGGTATCTCACTGTACTTTTGATTTGCGTTTCCCTAATGGCTAATGAGCTTGAGCCCCTTTTCATGTGTTTTTAGTCATTTGTATAGCCTCTCTTGAGAAATGTCTATTAATGTCCATTCCACATGTTATAATTAGATTGTCTGTCTTTCTGTAGGAGTTCTGAATATATTCTGGATATTAAAACCGTTTAAGAGACAGTGCTTAAAAATATTTTTCTCCATTAATCTTGGTTGTCTTTTCACTGTCTTGATAATGTCCTTAGCACAAAAATTTTTAATTTTGATGAACTCTAACTTATCTTTTTTCCTTTGTTGCCTGAGTTTTTGTGGTGAATTCTAAGAACTCTTGCCTTATCTTTCCCAATGTTTTCTTCTAAGAGGTTTATAATCTCAGCTGGTATTTTAGGTTGTTCATTCATTTTGAGTTAATTTTTTAAATAGCATGAGGTAGTTTTCCACATTCATTCTTTTGGAAGTGTGTATCCTGTACTTTCACACCATTTGTAGAATAGATTACTCTTTCCCCATTGAGTGGACTTCTCAAAAACAATTGCCATAGATCAGAGGTTTTTTTCTGAACTCTCAGTTTGATTCCTTTGGTCTATGTGTCTGTGCTTATACCAGTACTGTGCCATTTTTTTTCTTCATTATAGAAGTGTGGGATTACAGTACAATCATGCATAAAATACCGGATTTCTATATATCACCCCATCACCAACACCTTGTATTGGTGTGGAACATTTATTACAATTCATGACAGCACATTTTTCTAATTGTCTTATTAAAGTTAGCATGCTGTTTTGTTTACTGTAGCTTTGTAATAAGTTTTAAAATCAGAAAGTGTTAGTCTTCCAAGTTTTCTTCTTTTTCAAGTTGACCTACACCTCGTGTCCAAGGAATTCCCATGCTCTTGGAATCTCTGCATTTCCTGGTCACTCAATGAATTTGTCAGAGTTCTCCACAGAAACAGAACTGGTGGATAGAAAGGATATATGTGTATGCGTATATATACATATATGTGTGTGTGTGTATATATGTTTATATATGTGTGTATATGTGAATATTGTGAGAATTATTATAGGAATTGACTCACATGACCTCGGCGATTGGCAAGTCTGAATTGTGTATGGAAGGTTACAGGTTGGGAACTCCAATGAAGGCGAGGATCCATTCACCAGAAAATGCTGGCTGGTGGGGCTTGTGCCCACATCTATGCGCTTCCAGGTCTGCGCGGGACAGGGAACATTGCATGGATGCGACCTGCACCTCTGCGTGCAAGGGCAAAGCTCCAGTGGTGTCGCAGGGCGTCTGAGCTATGAGATACATCCACATCCCCAAGCTCCTTTCCCACTCCCCACCCCACAACCCTGCTCTGTGTCCTCCACTCTCCCAGGGCTACGACAGCATCCCCAACAGAGCCAGGCTGGGTTACGGGGAGTTGGGCGCGGTTCAGTTGGAGAGCCTGGTGACACAGGATCCTCAAAATAGAGTACCCACACCCCTGTCCCCCCTGCCACCTTTCGGGGTGGCTCTACCCACTTACAAGGGGCCCGCAGTTCCCGGAGAGCAGTTCTTCCAAGATGGTATAAGTAGGAGTGGCCAGGGGCCCATGGAGGAGGCAGACTGTATGTTGGGGGACAGATCCTGTTGTTAGTGAGCCCCTGCTGGTGCAGTGAGGCCCCCATTTTGGAGATGAGCACTTAAGGTCCTGGCTATAAGGGGCCGAGCCCAGCGGGAATGTGGGACTCAGAGTCACTGTCTGAGCCACCCCTGGTCTCCGTGTAGCCTGGGACAGTCGACCCTCTTGAGGTCTAGGCACTGAGTTCCTCACCTGCCCAGCGTTAATCCCTCCACATCCTCATGGGGTCTGAGTCACTTATCAACATTGCAATCCAGGAAACTAAGTCTCTGAGAAGTCAGCCTATTAACTTGCGGCTTAATGGGCTATGACTCTGCCCAGTGGGAGTTTGAATCCATGTCAATCGGACCCCAACACCTGTATTTTTCTCAAGACCCCTCCCCTTCCCCAGTAGGTGGACTCTGAGCCCAATCTTGAAGGTTAGAACAAAGTGGATTGTGAGGGCTGTTGGGGGGGGCGGTTGGCGTGGGCAGGGAGTTGCAGGGAGGAGCGCTGCATCCAGAGAAGGTATCTGAGGTGGGCAAGAGCTTGGACTATCCCAGGGTGAAGGAGGCTTTATAAGGCTGGACCACTTTGCAGGGGAGCACACAGGTGGGCGTCTGGACAAGATCACATGGGGCCCTGATGCCAAGTTAAAGAGCTGGAGATACAGTGAGTTGGGGTGAGAAAGGAGACACGACCTGTAGGCTGACTAGCAGAGCGCTGCTTCCCGGAGCTGCAGGGAGTTGAGTGCCCCCACCCCGGTGCAATCATTGGTACCCACGCATCAGGCAGGGATGTGGGGTTATGCACATGGGCCATGGCAGCCCTCTGCCTCCTCCCATGGGTGAGCATACTGGGTAGAGGCCTAGATCTGGCTACTAGTCAAAGCCATCATTTCTGCGGAATTGGTACCCAGAGAGGACACATTGAGGGACCAAGGGGATGCTCCGCCCCTGACTCACCTGGATGCACCTTTATCTGTTGCTCTGGTTGGAATGTAGGCTGAGGAGGATGGTGCTGCAGTTGTCCCCTGCAGGTTGTAGAGTGTCCTCGAGCCGTTGTCCTTGTCGACCTCTGAAATAGAGTGTGTGTGCACGTTGGCCACCTTAAGGTGCTGCTGGAGGCTGAGGTGTGCCGGGGATGTCCATGATGACAGGTGTGGTGTGTCGACTTGCCGAACTCTGTGACGAAATCATCAGTCTTATATATAATTTGTTTCAATGATCTTCCATTCTGTAGGTTGTCTTTTTACTTTCTTAATACTGTCATTTGATGCGCAAAAGTTTAAATTTTTTCATGGAGTCCATTTTATCCATTTTTTATTTTTTTTGTTTCTGCTTATCATGTCATATTTTAAAATATTTGGCAAGTCCTAGGTGATCTTTTCCTTATTTTCTTCTATGAGATTTTGAAGCTTTAGCTCTGATATTTAGGTTCTTATTCCATTTTAAAGTAATTTTTGTATATAACTTGAATTATGATTTCACCTCCATTTTTTTTTTTTTTTTTTTTTGTATGTAGACATCCACTTTTCCCACTAGCTCTCCGTGAATAAACTGTTCCTTGCCTATTCAAGGAGAAATAGGTAGTCCTAATAGGCTTATATCTATTCATGAAATTGAGTATGCAAGTAAGACTCTTCCAAAACAGAAAGCCTCTGAGTCTCAGCAGCTCCACTGGAATATGGGCAGAAAAGAGCACCAGCCTCCAGGCTCCTTCTGAGGGTTGGATGTATTAACAGAAGTGACACCAGCTCAGAGTGAGAAGTGGATACACCACAGCAGTTCTGATGGTTTAGGGGCAGGGGTGGGGAACATGCCTTTCAGATCTTCCCTGGGTCACACTGGGACTGGGAGATCTTGGGTATCATGCCACTGACTCTAGCTAGTTCTAGCTAGTTCAGTCCCATGGGAGAGAGATAAGGAGAAAGAAGATTCTTCTCCTTAGGCAGTTCACGGTTGGGTGCTAAACAAACATTCAATCCATTCAGCCAGTCCTCACTGCATGGAATCAACAAGTCTCCCACCTGATGGAAAACATGGATTCGAGGTAAATGCTGGCACTGTCCATCTTACAGATGAGAAACCTGAGGCTCCGGGCACAGCCAGTTGGCCATCGCTAGAACCCAAATCCTTACCAACCTCTTCTGGACCTCCCAGAAGCTTCACCATGAGAACAGCAGTTGATTTGCCTTTTTATGAGGTTCAGTGAGCAGGACCCTTGTGGAAGGGAGGGGCAATAAGCCAATCCTTTATCAATGTGAACAAGCCTTGTCTTAAATGAAGATTCATACCCCATCCCCCATTCCAGCACCTTCCTATTGTCCGTTGGGAGCCTCTGGGGATTCAAAGGGTGGTCCTGGTGACCCCTTCCAATTCGGGCACTCAGCCCAGAGCCCTTCCTGATCCTGCCCATGTTTCCCTCACAGGTGGGCGCAGTGGACAATGAAGAAGGCTTCATGGCGACATCAACAAGAAGCTCAGCATTTGGGGGTCTATGTTATCCCCATTGTCACCCCCTCAAAAGCCCTGAAGAAACCCCAGGGATCCCTCGACTGGCAAGGTGTGAGCTGTTGGTTTTTAGTAGGACTCTGCAGCTGGGGGTGGGGTGGCAGCTGTCCTCACCCCAAGTCTTCTGTGCTCTTCAGTGACACTGAAAATCAAAGACTTCAATAAGCGATGCCTGCAGGCCTCCACTGCCAAGGACAAAATATGGGATTGAGAACTGCCTGGAACCCTATATCTGGGTCCACCAGGGCAAGAAGCAAGGTCATGCTCACCTTATCATTCCCTTCCCTTCACCCTGCTCCCTGCAGGAACTCCACATGCAGCCATAGTCTTACTTCCTGCTTTGTTGGTGGTGTGTGTAGGTTCCAAGACTGGACTTTCCAGAAATCAGCACAGAAACAGTGAGTGGGAGCAGAAGGGAGGCTCTCATAGTGTTTCCCAAGCCTGTTGCAGGGCAGGTTCTTGGAATGCCTACATAAGGCCTTATGAACATACCTCTGTCTGCTCAGGACTAAATCCAGCTGGGTGATTCTCCTCTGGTTCCCTCTTCCCCAAACAACTCCTCATAGCCCAGAATGCTATTCCCAGAGCCAGGAAGCTCTGGCTCTTGAATCATGAGATGCAGGTGCCCCTTGGTCACTATAACAAAATAAAAGAATTGTAGAAGGACAGACATACTAAGACTCAGAGAGAGCTAGTGCTAGAGCTGGTCCTGAACTAGTTCTCAATCAGGAGCTTGTGCCAGAGATGGTGGTTGAGATGGTTGTAGCTCTGGAGTAGATGCTACAGGTGCCTTCTTTGTAAATCAGGCACAGGAGTTGACTCTGACTCTCAAGTTGGTGGTAGAGCTTCCACTGACTATAGCTCTAGAAGTGGTGTAGGAGCTGGCCTCTGAGCTGGTTTTATCACTTGAGTTGATGTTGCCTTCATCTCTGGAGCTCACCCCCAAGCAGGCTCTACATCTGGAACATGTGCTTTACCTGGTTCTGGTAATGACTCTAAGTCTGGAGCTAGTGATAGAGCTGTAGTTGGATGTACCTCTGAACTTGGTGCTACACTAGCTCATGATTTGTTGCCTTAAGCACAGGAAATGTCTCAGTATCTGGTTCTTTCTCTTGAGCTTGTACTATAGCTGGTACTACACTTGGTGGTAGAGTTGGCATAGAAGATTAACAGCAATTTCTACCACTGGATTTGCTAGTAGAGCTAGCATTAGAGTGGCATTTATTGCCACTGAAATGCATAATTCACAATTTTATAGGGTTATAATATTAAATTCATTTTATGGGTAGTTTGGAATGAAAATGTAAACAAAAGTACATAATAAAATATGGGGAAAAAACTGGCAGAAAAGAAAAATATGCCCTCACAGGTAAGAGTAGTTAGACTTTTTTGCTTGAACTGTCCCTAGTTAGTACTCATAAGTTGGAGCATGAGCTAGAACCTGAGCTGGCTCTAGTTCTCGAGTTGGCTGTAACTGACAGATTGATGCCGGAGCTGTTGCCAGAGGTTTCTATAAGTCTGTAAATGGTGGCTTGGTGTTGTTGCTTCCTCTAGTTCCAGAGCTGATACTATAGCTGGTGGAGGAGCTTGCTCTAGCTCTGAGCATCACACTGTCTCCAGCTCTAGAGTTGACATTGGAGCTGCAAGAGGAAAGACTTTTGCCCACATGTCTTCCTTTCCAGGTGTCTTTCCAAGGGGAAAAGTATCCCTTGCCTAAGAGAAGCACAACCCCAAGAATCCCACCCAAGTGTGCATTTCCATACAGAGGTCTACCAGATGACTAATTTGAGCTTCCTCTTAGTTCTTGGCCCAGTACCAGCATCTTTCCCCCATATTCCTGCCCCAGGCTCGCAGGAACCCACCCTCAGTCCACCTCATCCTCTGGGCTCTGTCTCAATTTGGCCCATGTACTCATGCTGCTCAATGAGAATGTGTGCACAGGGCTCCAGCTCTGCACCAGTCATGGTGAGCTACATGTAACCCACCACCACTCTGAAACTGGGATTATCTGGGGACTGACAGATGTCCTCCAAGTAGCAGTCCTGCCAGATAACCAGGATGGAGGAGCTGGCACTGGCTCTGGGCTTGGCTAAATAGGAAGCGGTCTTAGGCCTGGCCCTGCCTCCCACTTTACCACTGATGGCCTCTTGCAGGGGCTGAGTTCCTGTGCCTGCCCCTGCCCCTGCCCACATAGACACTAGACTCACATCAGGTGCTCTGCCTCAGTGAGCTCCAGGTGCTCCAACTGGGGAAAGAGAAAGTAGCCACAACTCTCCGTTTCAGAGCTGGGCATATTGAGCTGTGAGTAGGATGGATTTTCTCAGGGGCTGTCCCTAAATCCCCAGCCTCCCCTCTGCTCCTAAGGGGCACTCACCCCAACCACTCCTTTCCTCTTGAGGGGAAAGCCCCCAGAAGGGTTTCTGCCCAGCTCATCCCAGCCTCAGCCCCTTACATTCCCCCACCATTCTGTAAAGGCACTGGTCCCTCTTTTTGATCCAAAGCCCACTTATTTTTCAATTTGGTTCAGAAGGTTGCCTGTACTGTCACAATATGGAAGGACATATCCATATCTAGTAAAGGCCATGAGGGAGTCATATTGAAGGTTCTGTGTACCCTCCCTGCATTTGATGTCTAGTGTCACTGACTCCTCATCTAGAACGGGAGCCCACAAGGCAGAGATTCTTTGTCTGATTTGGTCTCATTACTATGCTCAGTACCTGCATAGACTAAATGCTCAATATATACTTATTGATCGAATGATCCCCAAGCAGAACCTGCCCTGTTATCTGAGTGTGCCTAGGCCTTCTGCCAGCTTGTTCCCTTGTGGTCTTTCCCTGGTCCTGGTAGTTTCCTTCCACACATGGGCTGGTGGGTACTCAGCCAAAGATTTGAGGGTTCTCACTTAAACTCTCCCTTCCTAATGGATGCCTTTATTGACTTTACGACTTCCTTCCATTCCATGAGAGGACTTCCTTCCATTCCATGAGAGGACTTTGGGATGCATCATGTGTACATGCTGGGTTTTTTGTTTTTTTTTTTTAACTTTTCTTTTTGAAATAATTTAAAAGTTAAACACAGTTTCAAAAATAATACAAAAACAATAAAAGAACTCCAATACGCCTTGTATTCATACATATCCAGTATTACCAACTCTTATTATTTAGCCACATTTGTTGTGTAATTGTATTTATCTGTCTATCTATCCGTCCATTGTCTATATATCTAATTATCTACCTATTTTCTAAAACTTGAAAGTAAGTTACATACATCAGATCCTTGAGCATATAATACCTCCATGCATATTTCCTAGGAACAAGGATATTCACTTTTGTCACCATATTAAATATATTTATTCAGTTCTAGAAATTTAACATGGATGTAAAACACACACTATAATTTCAATTTTTTCCTATTGCCCCAAAAAGGTCCTTTTGGGAATTTTCTTCTACATTTTTAGATCCAGTCTAGGGATCCTGCATTGTACTAAATTGTCATCTTCTTTTTAGTCTCTATTTTTTTTTAAATTGTGGGGACCCATATATAATTTAAAATTTCCATTTAATCACACCCAAGCCTACACTCAGTTGGATTAAATAAAATTCACAATGTTGTGCTACACTCACCACAACTTTTACATTCCTCCAAACAAAAACCCTGCGGCATTATGAATTGATTCCCAGTTTCACCTGTTGCCCTTACCCACGGAAACCTGTACTCTAAATCTCTATAAATTTTATATTCTAATTATTTCATATAAGAGGAATCATCCAATGCTGTAATGTTTTTGGTCTGGCTTATTCAATATTATGTCTGTAAGGTTAATCCATATGGTGGCATGTATCAGAGCTTTACTCCTTTTATGGCTAAATAATATCTCTTTGGATATACATACCACATTTTGTTTCTTCAATTATCTATTGATGGACACTTGGATTGCTTCCGCTTTTAGGCTATTGTGAATACTGCTGATATGAAGAGTGATATACACATATCTGTTTGAGTCCATGTTTTCCATTAATTTGGAGTCCATATCCAGAAGTGGGAATGTTTGGTCCTATGTTAGTTGTATTTTTAACTTATTGAGCAATTATGAAACTGTTTTCCAAAGCTGCTACACCATTTTACGCACCCATGATGCATCTACTAGGATACCCATTGCCCTCACATCCTTACCAGCCTGTATTATTTCCCATTTTTTCAAATAGCCCTTTTGGTGGGTGGGAGGTGGTATCTCACTGTAGTTTTGATCTGCATTTCCCTAATGGCTAATGATCTTGAGCATCTTTTCATGTGCTTTTAGCCATTTTTATAGCCTCTCGAGAAATGTCTATTCAAGTACTTTCCACATATTATAATTAGGTTGTCTGTCTTACTGTAGGAGTTCTTTATATATTCTGGATATTAAAACAATCTAAGAGACATTGTATCTAAATATTTTCTCCAAAAAGACAAATGTTTGTCTTTTCATTTTTTTGATAATATCCTTAGCACAAACATTTTTAATTTTTATATAAGTCCAACTTACTTTTCTTTTCTTTGTTGCTTTTGTTTTTGGTATAAATTCTAAGAATTTTGCCTTGTCTTTTGAGTTATTTCTCTATGTTTTCTTCTAAGAGTTTTATATTCTCAGCTGATATATTTAGGTTGTTGATCCATTTTGAGATAATATTTTGTATAGCATGAAGTAGGCACCCACATTTCTTTCTTTATCATGTAGATATCCAGATTCTCTGCATCATTTGTAAAAGAAATTATTCTCTCCCATTGAATAGACTTCTCAAAATCAATTGGCCATAGATGTGGGTTTATTCCTGAACTATCAGTTTGATTCCATTGGTCTATGTGTCTGTCCTTGTGCCAGTACCATGCTGTATTTTTCTTTATTAAAGAAGTTTGGATTTACAGAACAATCATGTATAAAATACAGGGTTACCATATACCACCCCACAATCAACACCTTGCATTGGTGTGGAATATTTGTTACAATTGATGATAGTACATTTATAATGGCACTATTAAAGTCAGCATGCTGTTTTGATTACTGTAGATTTGTAATAAGTTTAAAAACCAAAATATGTGAGTCTTCCAACTTCTTTTTCAAGGTGGGACTGTCCTGCATCTCATGCTCAAAGAATTCCAGCAGTTAGGAAACTCTAGGTTTCTTGGTCACTCAACATATTAGTCAGGGTTCTCCAGGGAAACAGAGCTGAGAGGATACAAAATATATAAATAAATAAATGTGTGTATATGTATATATGTGTGCATATGTATGTTTACATATGTGTGTAAATGTGAATATAATAAGAATTATTATAGGAATTGGTTCATGTGACCTTTGCAATTGACAAGTCTGAATTTTGTAGGGAAGGCTACAGGTTGAAAACGCCGATGAACGTAATGATGAATTCCCCAGAAAAATCTGGCTGGCTGAAGTAGAGATGAAAATTCTTCTTTCTGACTGCTGAAAAAATCAGTTCCCCATTAAAAAAAAAAAAAAAGGCAGTTTTATTCACACATCACATAGTTCATGCCAAGTGTACAGCCGCTCGAAATAGTATAAACATAGAGTTGTACTTTCATCACCATAATCAATTGAATTCCCCTTTTAAGGGGCTCCAAATGATTGGATGAGACTTCTCTTCTTGCTGAAAGCAATCTCCTTATTTGATTGTAGATGTAATCAGCCTTAGATGCTGTCAAATGACTACTGACTTAAATCTATGAAATACTCAATCAGGGCTTGCTTGACCAAACAAATGAACATGGTAACCTAACCAAGTTGACACATAAACTTAACAAGCATGGTCTACCCCTTGTCTTCTTGGCACCCATACACATCTCCTTAAACCCCACTTGATCTCTAAATAAAAATGATATCCTTCATACTTTCACCAAACACAATTCAACTGTCCTGCATATAACCAGAAATATACTAACATTTTCCCCGGAAAGGATGCAAGTCCTTGGGTAATATTCAATTTTGAACTTGATATCCTGTAACTGAAATACTCCCCGCAGGGAGGGGAAGCTTCAGCAGGGCTTGATCTGGATCATCTTCAAGACTGTTCTCAAATACTGCAGAATTCCAGCTCTGCAGAACACCTTCCTGTCCCTTATGTACCAGGGGGAGGAAATGGATTTAAAGCCATCTTTCCTGGAAGTTGCGATGGTTTTTTCTCACCCTCAATGGATTGGTTTGAGCATCCTGGACTGATCCTGTTTTTGGAACCAGTGCATCCCCCTGTGTTACATATTCCAGCTGCTTTCATTCCACCTGCCCATGGAGAACCTCTCCTAAGTTACCAGCCCCCTTTCCCCATCTTTGCCCCAAAGGCCAAACCCAAGGGAAGATCTGGGTCAGGGTTGGTTCCCTGGGGAGACCTACTGGACGCTTCACTGTCCTGTCACGGCCTCACTGGCAGGCAGCTAACAAGACTCTGAGATGCCTTGGAAAGCCTAGCAAAGGTTTACATGTGTTCTTGCCTAATACAATTTGTCTAGACCAGACCAGACTCATTAGTGCTCTCAAAACCATTCCATGACTCCCTGTTCCACCCAGCCCTGCACATGCTCTCACATCCTCCATCCATCCCAGTGGAACGTTATTAAGTCTATCTTCCAGCCCTCATGCTGTGCAGATGCAAAGAACACTGCATGATGGTCTCTGTTTAATGACTCTTAAGGGCTTTATCTTGGATCCCTTGCAAAAGAACTCAAGGCTGTGATTCCATTAAAGACTCTATAATAGTCAATTAAAATTAAAAAGTAAGTTAGAAATACTTGCAATATAGGAAGAATAACTATACCTAGAAATTTAGGATGGAAGCTTTGCAGCAATAAAGGAGAACATTTAGCTCTGAGTTTCCTGTCAAGGCATAAAGGGAAGCAGTTCAGAGTCAATACCTTATCCAATTGAAAGTAATTGCAAACTCCTTTGGAGAGAAAAAAAATCTTCTGTGTACTGAGAGGAGGGTGATATAATGTTTTGTGGACATGAGGTATAAATTTTAGAAAGCATAAATATGGCCCAGGTCTTTCCCTTCCCCAAGTATAAGAATCCCAATTTGTGAGCCTCATGGAATTTTCCAGACACTTCCATGCTACTCCCACAAGATTCCTCCCCACCCCACCCCCATGTCCTTCTCTGGGATGGGTGCTTCCCATTGAAAGTTAGTCAAAGTGGGTGATCTCTCTCATGATCAGGAGTACCGAGTACTTAAACTCCCTGCCCCTCCTTCCCCCACTCCTCACAGATGACTACCTGCTCAGCTCGGTTGGGGGAGATAATAGGGAGCACATCAAGGAAGTCCTTTGCCACTCCTTGGTTACTGTTCATTTCTCAACTGTCTCCAAGGCCATAATCCCCTCCTGGACCAATTCTGCCCAAACTAGGTAAGATGGCATCGTGTTGAGGGCTGGGCCTGGAGTGGCAGAAAGAGGGTCCCAGCCACAAGTGAGTGGAGCGGGCTGCAGACACCTGGGCCTGCTGAGAACCCTGGTACTGGGTTCCCATCCCTGTTCTCTGTCTCTCCAAATGGAAGAATTTGGGCAAGTCCCTTAAGCTCTCTGAGCTGCGGAGTCCCCAGCTGTTAAATGAGGATAATGGCTCCCTGTATGAGCCCTAATTTGTCCCAGGAGCTAAGATTCTGAAAATGCTCAGGCTGAGCTTGGCTAAAGCAACCAAAGGAGACAGAAGTACATGAGTGGTTCCCAAGTCTGACAGAGGGGAATGGAGTGTGTGGGTGTAAGCTTCCTATTTGGGATGAAGAACTACTCTGGATCAAGATAGTGAGGATGATTGCACAGCACTGTAATGGACCCAAGACACTATGTAAACTTAAAAGCCATAATAACATAAACTTAAGGATAATTTCAAAGGAAAACGAAACCAAACTGTAAAAAAAAAAAGTAAAATATGAAAAGAAACAAACATAGTAAAAATTAAAAAAAAAAAAAATGCCCTGACAGGAGAGGGGAAGGAAGGCCCCATTTCTTCCTCTGGCCACTCTGGAACTGAGAAGTTGGAGCAGGATCTGGTGCCTGGACTGGCTCAAGCTCATCAGCTGGCATGACCTGGGAAGGTGATGCTGGAGCCCGGGCTGGTGTTGCGTCCAGCACTGTATCTGGCCTTGGCGTTGATAGCTCCTCCAGCTCTGGGGCTGCCTCCAAATCCACAGGTGGTGATCAAGCTGGTGCCATGCATTGCCATGTGAAAAAGGAGCCCAGGATGAAGGATTGCTGACAGCCAGCAGAAGAGCAGTCTTTGAGAAGAAAGCATTGCCTTTATGATGCCTTGATTTGGAGTTTCTCTAAGCCACAAACTATGAGTAAAAGAAATTCCCATTGCTTACGTCAACCCATTGCACGGTATTTGCTTGGACAGCCAAGGAAGCTAAAATAACGGACTGTCTCCAAGGTGATAATCACCCAGAAAAGAAAGGAGAGGCCCGGAGAAGCCACCGTGTGCCTTGCCATGTGACAGAGGAGCCCAGGACCAAGGATCGCCAGCAGCTAGCAGCACAACACTTTCTTCTTTGAGAAGAAAGCATCGCTTTGATGATGTCCTGATGTGGACTTCCTTTTAGTCTCAGAACCATGAGCAATAAATTCCCTTTGATTAAGCAAACCCATTGTATGCTATTTGCTTGAGCAGCCAAGGAAACGAAAACTACTGGATTGTCTCCAAAGCCATAATCACCCCCTGGACCAAATTGCCAAAACTGTATTAGATGGCATAGAGTGGAGTGCTGGGCCTGGGGTGGTAGAAGGAGGGTCCTGGGACAAGTGAGTGGAATGGGCTGCAGACACATGACCCTGCTGAGAACCCTGGTTCTGGGTTCCCGTCCCTGTTCCCTGACTCTCCAGGTGAAAGTATTTGGGCATATCTGTTATCTGAGCTATGGTGTCCCCAGCTGTGAAATGAAGATAATGGCTCCCTGTCTGAGCCCTACTCTGTCCCAGAAGCTAAGATCCTGGACACGCTTAGACCCACGCTGGGCCACAGCTGCCAAAGCAGACAGAAGCAGGTGAGAGGTTCCCAGGCCTGAAGGACAGGAAAGGACAGTGACTGCCGAGGGGGTGTGGGCTTCCTGTTTGGGGTGAGGAAACGTTCTGGAACAAGAGAGTGAGGATGATTGCACAGCACTGTGATGGACCTAAAAACACTGATATGGACACTTAAAAATGGTAATAACAAATTTAATGTAAGGGTAATTTAACAGGAAAAATAAACCAAACCGTATAAAAAGTAAAATACAAAAAAGAACATAGGAAAAAGAAAAAAGACTCCCTGACAGGAGAAGGGAAGGAAGGATCCATTTCTTCCTCCAGTCATGTCTGGAGCTGAGAAGTTGGAGCAGGATCTGATGCCTGCACTAGCTCGAGCTCATCAGCTGGGTCAACCTGGGGAGGTGATGCTGGAGCCAGGGCTGGTGTTACATCCAGCTCTGTATCTGGCCGTGGCAATGACACTTCCTCCAGCTCTGGAGCTGCCTCCAAACCCACAGTTGGTGATCGAGCTGGTGCCAGTTTACTTGGTGCTACAGCTGGCGATGAAGCCGGCTCCAGCTCCAGAGTTGGCTCAAGGACTGGAGCTGGAGGGAGCTCTAGATCTTCAGGAGTTGCTCTCCCAGGCACTGGTGCCAGAGCTAGAGATAGACCTGGCAAGGCGGCTGGTGCCGGAGCTGACCCTGGAGCAGCAAAAGGCAGATTGTTCAGCAATATGATTACCTTTCCAGGAGGCATTCCATTGCCCTGAGGAAATCCAAGCCCACAAAAGCACTCCAGGAAGCCTTTGCAGACAGAGGGCCCCTGGAAGAGAGTCTGAGGTTCCTTTTGCTCCTGACTCAACACCAGCCTCTGGGGGGTACACAGACCCTTCACAGGAGGAAAGAGATGACAGCTCCTCGGCTCTTATTTACCTGTGGGCAGGTGGGCAAACACACCCAGGTCCCCCTCTCATGCCTGACAGTCATTCCCCAACCACCTGCTCCTGCCCAGGGCCTGTCCCTGCTCATGACCCTCCCCTTCATACACACACGGGGAGTGAGAGGTGCTGAGGCTGCCCAGGCAGGACCCCAGTGATGGGCTGGTCTGCATTCCCCTGCCCTGGGCTCCCTGGGTTACCTTTGGGTTCTTCCTGCTAAATGGCCAGTCTTCAAGGGCGAAGGCTCAGCCAACGCCTGGAGCGTCGAAAAACGCTCTCGCTCTGGGTTTTCTTGGAGTCAGAGCCTTGAAAAACAGGTAGACATAGAGAAAACATGTTCTCTCAAAAGTCTCTGTCCAACTGAGCTGTCTCTAGAATGAGGGTGCCTGGTTACAGGGGTTCCAAGTTCTGTTGGGCTCTATCTCCAAGGAAATGAGGTCACTTCCTGGGCTCCTCTTCCCCAAACAGCCCTCTGGGCTTCTGACTGCTCAATCTCCACCATCTCCCTAACTGTAGGTTTCACCAACACATCCCTCCACACTGCCCCGGCAAGGTCTGGGGATGGCAGGAACTAATTTGAGGAGATAGAGCTGGACTCACTCCTGGCTCTTTTATCTATCACTTCTCTGCTCTGGACAAGTCACTGTGCTTCTCATCATCCCCCAATTCTCCCCTCTTGCACAAAGGAATCACTGTAGCATGTATTTCCTAGGATCATCATCAGGTGGATGTGAAATAAAACCTATAAAACTTGTGGGTTGGTGTCCCAGGTAGCTAATGCATGCATTTAGAGAAGGACGAATTATAAGACGGGGTGGCAAGCAGCATGGAATACAAGTCAGAACAGACCAAAGACCCAGGGCAGCATGGTCCACAGACACAAAGGAACTCACTGAACCCTGGCAAGATTCTTCCCAGTGGAGTGACAGTCTACTGGGGCAGAGGGTCCACTCCTGTCCTCCTCCCTCCCTTTTGCCCCTCCCCTCCCAAGCTTGCTCCAGCCACACATTCTGCCTTTTACACCCTCCTTCTGTCCACACTCCCTGTTCCCTCTGAGTCTCTGCACAATTGTGCTTTCTGCACACTGTCCTTGACTTGCACAGGGCTGGTTCTCTCTGGCCATTCTCTCACACTGGGGATGTGTGAGGCCTTTGTGACCTTCCCACTGCATGTTCCCCTGCTCCCCCTTGCAGCACCCTGCTTTGTTTTTACTACAGAACTTGCTCTTTTTTTTTCATAATATTTATTTGCATGGTTTTGCCCATTTCCCTCCCAGACTCTGAAATCCTTGGAGCAGGGAGCACGTTGGTCATTTTGAGCACAGGACCTAGGACCTAACCTGGTACCTCACAGTTTGAGTCCTCAGGGCATAAATGATGAATCAGTAAATGAGACAATAATACAGTTCCCATACTCACCTCTGATCAGCTCAGCTTCTGGAGATGGATGCTCATGACAGAAGGTGGAAGTATGAGGCAGGGGGATGGCCAGAATGACCCTTTGGTGGCATGTGGCTTGGAGGCTCGATGCCTCCAGCGCCTTTCTTCCTAACGCTTACTGTGAGAGATCCTACTAGCCCAGCTCCACCTCTATTACTCGGTGTGTGTGTGTGTGTGTGTGTTTCTGTGTTTGTGCTCTCAGGGATGCCAGGAAAAAAACAGCCTCACATAAGCAGGCTGTGCAGAGATCCCCCAGGATTTATGGGTTCTCATTTCCAAATCAAACCCCATAGGAGGAGTTTGAGCTCTGGCCTAGGAGGCCAGAACCTTCCAGGTCTTCTGTACTCCGCCCACCCCGCGTGCCCTGGGCCATGCCAGACTCTGAGCCTCGGTTTCCCAATTGCACATTGAGAGGTTGCACGAAGAACTGCTTAAGGGTACGCTCAGCCGAGGACAAGATGCTGGTCTGCCTGACTCTGGGTGAGATGTGGGAAGGACCGCGGATTAGAGTTGCCCGCGGGCACAAGTTTCCCCAAACTAGGGAACGCGGTAGACACCACGCTGGGCAGAAGGGTTTGTGCCAGCTTCTGCGCGTGCCCAGGGCCTGCGCGGGACAGAGGCCGTTGCCTGGTCGCGACTCCGCATCTTCACGTGCAGGGGCAAAGCGCCAACCACGTGATCCTTCCGCATCTCCACCCTCCGACCATATGTCCTCATCCTTGTCCTCCACTCCCCCTGGGGCATTGGCAATATCCCCAACAGAGACAGACAGGGCTCCGGGGACCTGGGAGTGGTTCCGTTAGCCCGGTGATGCAGGAGACCCAAAATAGAGTAACCACGCCCCTGTCCCCTCTAGCCACCTTTCAGGGTGGCTCTGCAGACCTGCAGGTGGCCAGCTGTTCCAAGAGGAAGCAGGTCATCCCAGCTGCTGTAAGCAGGGGTGACAGGGAGCCCAGGGACGATGTGGATGGGGTTTTAGGGGACAGCTCCTGTTGTTAGGGAGCCCCTCCTGGTGCAGAGAGGTCCCCATTTTGTAGATGAGCCCCGGGCCCCAGCACTCAAGGATTCGGCTATAAGGAGCCCCCCAAGAGGTGGACTCTGAGCCCAACCTTGAAACAGTATGGATTTTGAGGGATGTTTGTGTGTTGCGGGTTGGGGGAGAGGGTTGAGTGGGGCGGGTGAAAGCTGTGGGGAGGAGCACTGCAGTCAGGGGGAATCTGGTAGGCAAGGGCTTGGTATCCCAGAATGAAGGAAACTCTAGTGAGACTGGACCACCATGCAGGGGAGCACGTGGGGTGGGCGTCCAGACCAGATCCCATGGGGCTCTGATGCCAGGTGAAGGAGTCACAGCAATGGTGGGTTGGAGTGAGAAAGGAGACACAACCTACAGGCTGTCCTAGCAGAGAACAGCTTCCCAGAGATGGAGGGAGTTGAGAGGGCACCTTGTGCCCCCACCCCCTACCCCCCACCCATCGTTGGTCCCCAAGCATCAGCCAGGATGAGGGGCTATGCCCATGGGGCCACAGCAGGCTTCTGCCTCCTATAGGGGTGAGCATGCTAGGTAGAGGCCCAGTTCCAGCTATTGGTCAAAGCTATCGTTTTGCAGGGATTGGTATCCAGAGAGGCCCCACTGAGGGACTAAGGGGATGCCCCGCCCCTGGCTCACCTGGATGCACCTTTATCTGTTGCTCTGGTCCAAGTGTAGGCTGAAGACAGTGCTGTAGTCGCCCCCTGCTGGTTGTAGAGCATCAGGAGCCGTTGTTCTTGTAGACCTCTGAAATAGAGTGCTTGCATGTGTCAGCCACCTTGTGATGGAGACAGAGAAACAGGAGGTGCTGCTGGAGGCTGAGGTGAGCCTGACTGCTCCAGGACGACAGGGGTGTCGACTCACTGAACCTTGGGGAGAAATCATCAGATGTCCTCTACCTTACTGTGTAACCCATGTGGGTGATCAGGTCCAGGAGTTTCTTGACGCTTGCATAATGGAGGTGGTCTTCTCAGCCCCTATTGTGGGTGCAGATGGGGTACACTGGGACCAGGAAAGGAGAGAATGGGGAAAGCTGTCAGAAGCAGCGGGACAGTCACCACCTTTTTCTTCCGTCAGAGGATCTGGGGACAATGAGCATGTCCATCTTAATAACACTCCAATTCTCCTACCCCCATATCCTGGTAGCCATTAATCTACTTCTGTCTATATGAAGTTGTCTATTCTAGATATCTCATATAAGTGGATCATTCAATATTATTCTTTTGTGTCTGGCTTATTTCACCCAGTTTCACATTTTCAAGGTTCATCCATGTTGTAGCATGCATAAAAACTTCATTCCTACTCATGGCTGAGTAACATTCCATTTTATGCATGTACTGCACTTTGTTGGTTCATTCATCTGTTAATGGACACTTGGTTGCTTCCACCTTTTGACTTCTGTGAAAAATGCTGCTATGAACATTGGTGTGCAAGTGTTTGTTTGAGTCTGTTTTCCTTTCTTTGGGGTATATCTGAAAATGTAATTGTTTGGTCTTATGGTAATTCTCCATGCATTTTGAAGAACATCCAACTGTTTTTGATGCTGCCTGCACCATTTTACATTCCCATCAACTCTGCACAAGGGTTCTAGTTTTTGCGCATCCTCACCAACAGTTGTGTTTTTTCTGCTTTTTAATTTTTAAAAAATTATAGCCATATTCTTGGTTGTGATGTGGTTTTGATTTGCATTTCCCTCATGGCTAATGATATTGAGCATCTTTTCATGTGCTTATTGGCCATTTATATATCTTCTGTGGAGAAATGTCCAGTCATTCATTAGTCCATTTTAAATAGGGTTATTTATTCTTTTTTGTTGGGTTGTAGTAGGTTTTATATATTATGGATAAATTAAAATCTATCAGGTATATAATTTGCAACAATGATCTCTCATTCTGTAGGTTGTCTTTTTGCTTTCTTGATTATGTCCACTGATGTACAAAAGTTTTAATTTTTTCATCAAGTTCATTTTATCTATTTTTTATTTTGTTGCTTCTCCTTTTGATGTCATATTTAAATATTATTGTCAAATCTAAGGTCATGAACTTTTCTTTGTTTTCTTCCTTGAGATTTTAAAATTTTAATTCTTGTATTTAGGTTCTTATTCCATTTTGAGTTAATTTTTACATATGGCTTGAGGTGTATGGTTCACCTCCATTTTTTTTTTTTTTTTTTTTTTTTTTGCATGTAGACATCCACTTTTCCCACTACCATTTCTTGAAGATGCTGTTCCTTGCCTATTCAGGGAAAAATAAGTATTCCAAATAGGACAATATCTATTCAAGAAATTGAATCAACAGTTAAGAATCTTCCATAACCAAAAGCCTGTGAGTCTCAGCAGCTCCACTGGAAAATGAGCAGAAGAGAGCACCAGCCTCCAGGCCCCCTGTGAGGTTTAGATGCATTAACAGAAGCAACACCAGCTCAGAGCAAGAAGTGGCAAAGACACAGCAGTTTTAATGGTTTAGGGGAGGGGTGGGGAACCTGCCTTCCAGATCTTTCCTGGTAGGTCCGACTGAGACTGGGAGCGCTTGGGTCTCAATTCACTGACTCCATGTCCAGCCAGCTCAGCCCCAAGGGAGATAGAAGATTCTGCTCCTTAGGAAGCTCATGGTTGGCTACAAAGCAAACATTCAGTCCATTCAGCCAGTGCCCGTGCAGGGAGCTCCACAAGCCTTCCACATCATGGCAAACAGAGCCAAGATATAGATGCTGGCATTGCCCATCTTACAGATGAGGAAACAGGCTATGGTCACAGCCCGTTGGCTGTGGCAGGAACTCAAAGCTTCTCTAACCTCACCTGGCCCTCCCAGAAGATTCGTTGATGAGAACAGTTAGAATTGGCTTTTTATGAGGTTCAGTGAGCAGGACCCGTGGAGGGGAGGGGCAGTTAATGAATTCCTCAATCAATCTGGGAAAACAGCAGGGACCTTGTCTTAAGTGCTGTTTCTCACCCTGCCCCCCACCAACCCAGCACCTTCCCGTTGTCCCTTGGGAGTCTCTGGGGATCCCAAGGCCGGTCCTGGTGACCCCTCCCTATTCAGGCAGTCAGCCCTGAGCCCTGCCTGATCCTGCCCATGTCTCCCTCACAGGTGAGCACAGTGGCTAGAGAAAGGGGCTTCATGGAGGCATCGACAAGAAGCTCAGCATTTTGTCATCCAGGTCGTCATGTTTGCCATTCTCCAAAGCCCTGATGAAACCCTAGAGACCCCATGACTAGTAAGGTTTGAGGTGGTGGTGATTAACAGGGCTCTGGGGCAGGCAGTGGGGTGCCAGGTATTCTTACCCCAGGCCCTTCTATGCTCTGCAGGGACCTTGAAGGTCAAAGACTACGAGAATGTTGCCTGCAGGATTCCATTGCCAAGGATAATACCAATATGAATGAGGACTGCCTGGACTCTCATATCTGGGTCACCAGGGCAAGAAGCAAGGTCATGCTCATCTCTACATTTCTTTCCATCACCTTCCTCCCTGAAGGACCCCTTCCCCCCCAAAAAAAGCCAGACTTAGTTCTTAGTTCCTGCATTGTTGGTGGTGTGTGGAGGCTCCAAAACTGGACTTTCCTGAAATCAACACAGAAACAGTGAGTGGGAGCAGAAGGGAGGCTCTCACAGTGTTCCCCAAGATGTTGTAGGGCAGATCCTTGGAGTGCATCTCTAAGGCCTTATGGACACACCTCTGTCTCCTGAGGTCTAAGTCTAGCTGAATGATTCTCCTCTGGTTCCCTCTTCCCCAATTAACTCCTCATAGCCCAGCCAGGAAGCTGGAGTTGAATTGTGAGATGCAGGTGTTTTTTGGTAGCTGTAACAAAACAAAAGAAAATGGAAGAAAGACAGACATACTGAGACTCAGAGAGAATTAGTGCTAGAGCTGGTCCTGAACTAGTTCTCAGTCAAGAGCTTGTGCCAGAGATGGTGGCTGAGATGGTCATAGCTCTGGAGTAGGCGCTATGGGTGTCTTCTCTGTGAATCAGGCACAGGAATTGGCTCTGACTCTCAAGTTGGTGGTAGAGCTTCCACTGACTATAGCTCTAGAAGCAGTGTAAGAGCTGACCTCTGAGCTGGCTTTATTACCTGAGTTGATGATGCCTTCAGCTCTGGAGCTGATATCTGGGGGATTCTATTAATGCCTCTGGAGTATGTGCTCAACTTGATTCTGGCAATGGCTCTAACTCTGGAGCTGGTGATAGACTGTAGTTGGTTCCACCTCTGAACTTGGTGCTGACACTGGCTCGAGATTTGCTGCCTTCAGCACAGGAGTTGGTGCTGTATTTAGTTCTTTCTCTTGAGCTTGTGCTGGAGCTGTTATTGTAGCTGGTACTAGAATCCTCACAGGAGCTTCGCAGCTGGTTCTACCACTGGATTTAGTGGTAGAGCTAACATTAGAATGGCACCTATTGCCACTGAAATGCTTAAAGGGTATAATAGTAAATTCATTTCATGGGTATTTTAGGGAAAAACAGTAAAGTAAACAAAACTATGTAATATGAAAAAAAAGCCTTGCAAAAGAATAAAATGCCCTCACCAGTGAGGGTAGGAGGCTCTTTTGCTTGAGCTATCCCTGGATATAACCCAGGAGTTGGACCAATAGCTAGTGCCTGAGCTGGCTCTAGCATTGAGTTGGCTGTAACTGACAGGTCAATGCTGGAGCTGTTGCTGGCATTTTTTATAGGTCTGTAAATGGTGGCTTGTTGGTTTTGCTTCCTCTAGTTCAGAAGCTGTTACTATAGCTGGTGAAGGGGCTGGCTCTAGCTCTGAGCATCACACTGTCTCCAGCTCTAGAGTTGACAGTGGAGCTGCAAGAGGAAAGAATTTTGCCCACATGTCTTTCCAAAGGGAAAAGTATTCATTGCCTAAGGGAAGACCAAGCCCAAGAATCCCACCTCAGGAAGCCCTCCCATATAGAGGTCTACCGGATGACTGATGTGAAATTCTCTTTGTTCTTGGCCCAATATCAGTGTCTTCCTTCCATTCCCCTGCCCCAGGCTGACAGGTACCCACCCTCAGTCCTCACCTTCTGGCTTTGCCTGAATTTTGTCCGCATCTCATGCTTGGCAATGAGAATGTGGGCAACGGGCTCCAGCTCTGAACCTGCCATAGTAAGCTACATGTAACCCATCAGCACTTTAAGGCAGGGAAGGTCAAGGAAGGACAGAAGTCTTCCCAGTAAGAGTCCTGCCTGATGCCCAGCATGAAGGAGATGGCACTAGGGGTAGATAAGTAGGAAGCTGAATCTTAGGCCTGGCCTTTTCTCTCACTCTGCCCAATGATGGCCTCTTGCAGGGGCTGAACTCCTGTGCCTGCCCCTGCCCACCCAGATGCTGGACTAACCTCATGGGCTCTGCTTCGGTGAGCTCTAGGTGTTGTAGCTGGGCAGACAGAAGATAGTCACGACTCTCCATTTGAGAGTTTGGTGTGTTGATCTGCATGTAGGACAGATTCTCTCAATGGCTGTCCCTAGGTCCCCAGTCTCCCCTCTCCTCCTAGGTCACAGCTTCATTTGGCTCCTTTTCTCCTGTGGGGAAAGCCCCCAGATAGTGTTCTGACCAGCCCCTCCCAACCACAGCCTCCCACACTCACCCATTGCTCTGGGTGGAGAGGGGACCTTATTTTTGACCCAAAGCCCACTTTTTAACTTGGTCCTGGAGGTTGCCCGTGCTGTCACAATTTGGGAGGACAGATCCTTATCTTGAGGGGCCCATGAAAGAGTCATATCAAATGTACTGTTTTCTTTCCCAGCTTATGATGTCTAGTGCCACTTGTCTGACTCCCAACTAGAATGGAAGCCCACAAGGCAGGGATTTTTGTCTGATTTGTTCATGGTGTTATGCTGTTTGCTGAGTACCTGCATGTAGTAGATGCTTAATACATATATTGATTGATTGAATGACTCCTGTCCACAACATGTCCTCCTATCTGAGTGTGCCTGAACCCTCTTTCCTTGTGGATTTTTCCCTGGCCATGGTAATTTCCTTATAGACATGGACTCATCAGGACTCAGCCAAAGATACGAGGGGTCTCACTTACATTCTCCCTTCCCATGAGAGGCCTTCGCTGGCCCTGAGACTCCTCACAGGTCTTCTTTCCACTCCATGAGAGGACTCTTCAGTGCATCAATGTGGACCTGCAGGTTCTCTTTTTTTAACTTTTATTTTGAAACAGTTTTAAAGTAAAGTTGCAAAAGTAATACAAAACAATACAAAGAACTCCAGAATACCCCATACACACATACCCAGATTTGTCAGCTTTTATTATCATGCCACATTTGTTGTATAATTCTATCTATCTGTCCATTATCTATCTATAAATCTAATTATCTACAAAGGTTTAGAAAAAATGTTGAGTATGATGTTAGCTGTGGGTTTCTTTCTTTTTTTTTTTTTTTAATATATATTTATTTTTTTAAAAGGTGCTTAGATCACCTAGATATTACACAGAAATTACAGGGATTCCCATGTTCCCCACCTCCCACAGCTGTGAGTTTCTTATAAAGAGACTTTATTGTGTTGAGAAAACCCCTTCTACTTTTTTGAGTGTTTTTATGAAGAAGCAGTGCTGGATTTTGTCAAATGCCTTTTCATCATGTGTTGAGATAATCCAGTGTGGCTTTTCCCTTCATTCTATTTATGTAGTATACTACATTGATTGGAGTGTCATGGGAGTTCCAGAAGGAAAAGAGAAGGGAAATGGGGCAGAAAGAATTTTTGAGGAAATAACGGCTGAAAAATTTTCCCAACTCTTACAAAAGACACAAATATACATGCCCAAGAAGCACAACATACTCCAAATATTGTTATGATCTCACTGAAATGAATTATTAGAACAAGCAAACTCATAGAGTTAGAATCTAGAATATAAGTTAGCAGGGGCTGGGCTAAGGTTAGGGAATGGGGAGTTAATGCTTAAATTGTACAGAATTTCTTATTTTGGGTTGACTGTAAAGTTTTGGAAATGGATGGTGGTGATGGTAGACAATATTGTGAGTGTAATTAACAGCACTAAATTATATATGGGATTGTGGCTAAAAGGTGCAATTTTAGATCATATGTATGTTATTAGAATAAAATTAAAAGATAAAACATAACCCAAAGTATTGAGGCAGGGTGGGGAGTACTGGAGGAAAAGGTTTGACATGCTCATCTAGAGGAGGAAGAGAATTGACTAGAAAACTATAATAGGGTTTTAGGTCACCCTAAAGGCTCAATTGAGACAATGGCTAAATTTTTGGTTAAGAACTTAAAGTAATACCAGTCAGCATGTTTATGTGTTTTTCTCCATCTATGTGCAGGCCTGGAGTATGGGAAGTACTGAATACAAATGGGGTTTGGGTGGATGAGTTCAATAGAGGCAGACCTGATTCCCATCCCCTGGTGTACACATCCTGTACAATCTCTTTCCCTTGAGAGTAGGCAGGGCCTGTGATTATGATGGAACATCAGCTCATGATTGTATTACATTATATGACAAAGGTAGAGGAAATTTGCAGATGTAATTAAAGTCCCTAATCAGTTGACCTTGAGTTCATCATGGGGAGATCCTGGGGTGGCCTCTTCCAAACAAGTGAGCCCTTCAAAGAAGGCTTCCCTGAGCTCAAAGACTCTTGCTAGCCTTCAAGAAGCAAACTACTATGAGTTCTATATCTACAGAAGAATGAATTCTGCCAATAACCATGTGAGCTCGGAAGAGGACCCCAAGCCTCAGATGAGAATATAGCTCCAGACAACATCATGATTGCTGCCTTGTGAGACCCAGAGGAGAGGACTTGGCTAAGGTGTACCTGGACTCCTGACCCTAGGAAACTGTGTGATAAATGTGTGTTGTTTTAAGGAAGAAAAAAAAAAAAACAGAAAGAAAAGAAAACAAAAAAAAGAATTCTGTACAAATACATCCTGCAACTTGGACAGACCTTGAAATGTTTTGCTAAGTGAGAGGAGCCAGCCAACAAAATACCATTGTTGCATGATTCCATTTATATGAAATATCCAGAATAGGCAAATCTATAGAGACAAAATAGATTAGTAGTTGCTTGGGGCTGGGAGTAGGGAATGATGGGATGGGGGTGACAGCTAAATGTGATGCAAGTGTTTGAAAAATTGACTGTGGTGATGGTTGCACTTATCTGTGAATATACTAAAAAACATGAATGGTATTCTTTAAATTGGTGAATTATATGGTTTGTGAATTCTCTAAAAATACTGCTGTTTTTTTTAAACCTGACCTTTGGCCTAGTTAATAAACAGCTTTCCAGCCCTGGGTTATAAACTCCCCCAGAGCTCAAAGTTCCATCTGTGGCCACCACGTGCACCACCATACACCTCACCCAAAACCCCATAGCTGGTCCCAAATAATAATCTAACCAACCCCACTCTCCCTGAACCCCCAGTACCCTTCCTTTTTCATGCACATTTTCTTTATTTTTTCCATTCCAATTGCAATTGCCTTCCCTTTAAAAAAAAATTTCAACAGATTGAGGTATAATTAACATTAATAAACTAAGTATGCTTAAAATGAAAAACTTACTAAATGTAAACATATGTACACACCAGTAATATCATCACCACTTGGAGATAATGAACACATACATCACATCCAGAAGTTTCCTCATGTCTCTTTGCAATCCCTCCCTTCAATCTCTCCCAGCCCATCCTCAACTCTCAACAACCACCAATATGCTTTCTGTCATAACAGATTAGTTTTCCTTTTCTAGAATGCTTTATAAATGAAACCAAACTGGTGGTGCACTTTTTTGGGGGAGTGTGTGTGACTTCTTTCACTCAGCATAATCATTTTGATGATCAACCATGTTGTTTCTTTTATCAATGACTCATTTCTTTTTATTCCTGAGTAGTATTCCATCATCTTTATAGAACAAAATGGGTGCCTGGGTCATGTCCATATTTTTGCTACAGTAATTAAAGCTTCTATGAGCATTGTGCACAACTCTTTGTAGATACATATATTAATAGATTTTCATACCTTGGGAAAATTCCTAGGACAGGAATGGCTGAATCAGGTTTATGTTTATCATTTTAAGAAACTACCAAACTGCTTTCCAAGGAGATTATATAATTTTGTGTGTATTGGAGCCCATTTCTGTTGCAAATGTATATTCATTTGTTCAAGCATTATTATTTTTGGGGGTGTGTTCACAACAGGAATTTATTGGCTCACAGTTTCAGAGGCTATAAGACTTGGTTCCTCCTGGGACTAGAATCTTCTGGCTGGCCAGCAATCTTTCTTTCCCTCTAAGTTTTTTATTAGAAAAGTTGTGAGCTTACAAAACAATCATGCTTAATGTGCAGAATTCCCATACATCAACTGTAGCAGTTTGATATTATTGATGAATTCAAAAAATAGATATTGGATTATGTTTGTAAACTGGTCTGTACCTGGGCATGATTAAATTATGATAGGGTTTTGATTGGGCCACGTCAGTAGGACGTTGAGTCCCCACCCCCTTGGTGGGTGGGGACTCACAGATAAAACTACACGGCAGAGAACAGAGTTGGAATTTTTGAGCTGGAGCCCCAGGAAGTAAGCACACAGAGGAGCTTGGTTGTGCGGAAGGAGAGAAGGCCCCGGGAAAAGAGATAAGCCATTCACCTGATAGTCTACAGCTGGCCTTGTGAAGAGACCAAAGCAGCTGAGGCCAGAGAGAATTGAGTCCCAGGGAGAGAGTCAAAGCCTAGAGAGTCTGATCATTGGAGCCTTAAGAGGAAGAGGAAGGCTGAAGTTTGGCAGCCATCTTGCTCCAACACGTGGCAATAGACTGGTGAGGGAAGTAACTTACACTTTATGGCCAGGTAACTGTAAGCTTCTACCCCAAATAAATATCCTTTATGAAAGCCAACAGATTTCTGGTATTTTGCATCAGAACCCCTTTGGCTAACTAATACATCACCCCTCCACCAACAGCCGCCTTCCCGTTTTTTGTAATTAGAGAAGCTATGAGTCTATAAAACAATAATGCACAAAATACGGGATTCACGTACGCCAACCCACCACCAACACCCTGCATTGGTGTGGAACATTTGTTACAATCAATAATAGCACTTATTTTATAATTGTACCCTTAAAAAATTGTTACTATTGATGAAAAAGATTATTAAACTAGTCCTATCATCTATCATTTACGTTACATGTATTTTTTTTCTGCATCTGTGACCACCATCCATACCACCACACACCTCACCCAAAACCCATGGCTGGTCCCAAATGGTAAGCAAAACATCCCCACTGCCCTCGAACTCCCCATACCCCTCCCTTTTCATGAGCATTTGCTTTAAACTAACCAATCCTTGACTCCTATGGGAAATCTACTAACCTCCACCCCTGGACCACACTAAAGGCACAAACCCTCAGGTCCTTCTTGCAGGTATGAATTGAACACTTCAATAAAAAAATATACTTACAAACAAACAAAAATAAATAAATAAAATAAAATAATAAAACAATATCAGGGGAAAAAAAAAACACCAAATTAACTAATTTGAAACATGCCTCTATTCCCTATGGAATAGAGTTTCTCCCCCTCCTGGGTGCTTTATTGGATGAATCAAAGCAGGCAATCCTTTGTCCCCAGGCCATTTTGATATAATTGGCTCTTACTCTGTTTTAGCTATCTGCAAGCTGCTTCTGCTTGTAGGGTAAATTCTGGAAGGGAGAGCCAGAGATGAGTTTCTTGGGTCAGACTTTTAGGCTGCCACCCAATAGATTGGCACTGACATACGGGCAACCCAGTATGCACATAAGGTTTACTCTGCTCCATCTAGAACAGGGCCAGGGACCCACAATGCTAGTACAGGCTGGTGTCACACCATGCTAGGGAGGGGGTAGGTGAGGGGCCAACAAGCTTCTCCTACTTTTTTTTTTAGGAGGTACCAGGAATTGAACCCAAGACCTCCTACATGGGAATAAGGCACTCAACCATTGAGCTACATTTGCTCCCCATTCAACTACTGGTTTTTTTTGTTGTTGTTTTGTTTTGTTTTCATTTTCTTCATCTTTTTTTATAATTTTTATTTTGAAAGAAGCTTTAGATTACATAAATGTTACATAAAAAATATAAGTGATTCCCATATGCCCCACTCCCTCCCTCTCCCACACTTTCCCACATTAACAACATCCCTCATTGGTGTATTACATTTGTTAGAATTGATGAACCCATATTGAAGCATTGCTACTAACCTTGGACTACAGAGGTTCTGAAGGATGGGAGAGGGAAGACTAGGTGTAATTTTGGGGCATTTTTGGGACATTGGGTTTATCCTCCATGACATTGCAGTGACAGATACAGGCCATTGTAATTTTATCATAACTTACAAAATTGTGTAGGACAAAGTGTAAACTCTAATGTAAACTGTAGTCTATGTTTAGTAGCAATGCTCTTTCTGTTTTTAAAGCTGTGTTTTCTTGATTTTGTCTTTGCCTTGTTACTGCAACCATTACCTGTTTTCTGGAGTTTTGAGGAAAATGGCTTTGCCAGTTTGTGCTAGTTCAAAGATTATGTGGGGGAATGACACCCTGGAGCATCTTATGCCACCAACTTTATTGACTGGAAGATACCACACTGTTTTTTGTTTGTTTGTTTGTTTTTTGGAGGTACCATGGATTGAACCCAGGATCTCAAACATGGGAAGCAGGCACTCAACTACTGAACTACATCTGCTGCCTACCACTGTTTTGATTGACATATTTTTTTAATAAGTTTTGAATTTGGGAAGTGTGAGTCCTCCAACTGTGTTCTTCTTTTTCAAGATCGTTTTGCAATTAAAAAATTTTTTGCCTTGCAATTTTATGTAAATTTTATGATCTGCTTTTCCATTACTACAAAGAGGCCACTGGGATTTTGATATTGATCGCATCAAATCTGTAGATACCTTTGGGTAGTATTGCCATCTGAACAATATTAAGTCTTTGAATCCATGATTCTAGAAGTTCCTTCCATTTATGTAGGTCTTCCTTAATTTCTTTTAGCAATGTTTTATAGTTTTCAGTGTACAAGTCTTGCACCTCTTTGGTTATATTTGTTCACAAGTTTTATTCTTTTTGATACTATTTTAAAGGAACTGATTTTTGCATGTTGATCTTATTATCCTGTAACATTGCTGAATTTTTTTATTAGCTCTAGGTTATTTTTTTTGTGGATAACATAGGATTTTATATATATAATGTCATGTCATCTGCAAATAGAGATAGTTTTACTTCTTCCTTTCATTTGTATGCCTTTTTTTCTTGCCTAATTGCTTTGGCTAGAATTTCCAGTACAATATTGAATAACAGTGGTGAAAGTTGGCATCTTTGTTTTGGTCCTGATGTTAAAGTGAGAGCTTTCAGTCTTTCACTGATAAGTATGATGTTAGTTGTGGACTTTTTATAAATGCTCTTTATCATGTTGAAGAAGTTCCCTTCTATTCCTAGTTGGTTGAGTAGTTTCATCATGAAAGGGTGTTGGATTTTGTGAAATGCTTTTTCTGCATCGAGATGATCATTTTTCCCCCTTTCTTTCTATTAAGGTAGTGTATTACATTGATTGATTTACATATGTTGGATCAACCTTGTATTCCTGGGATAAATCCCATGTGGCCATTGTGTCTAATCCCTTTAGCAGGCTTCTATATTTATGTTAACTTGTCTAGAAGTTGAACAATGCACAATATTTGCTATAGCCACAGGTGCCAGAAGCTTCAAAGTCCTATAGTATCCTTGTTTTTATCTCCCTTCTTGACTGTGGGCACCCTAAGGATTCTTCCTTAGAGAGTTTGTGTCTTTTAGCACCTTGAGCTACAATCCAGTGTTATTATACCGGAACCCTGTTGTAGTGTTAAGCTGTGTGGTAAAGGTGCATTCTATAATCTTCCCATTAAATTTCAGTCATAGTTGGCCCATGCCTAGTGGCTGAGGCCTTCTCAAATGTTACTCCCATGACACAGCTTTTTACCCTCTTTCCCTATACTCTCCCTGTATTGCATCATTTCCAATATATTTCCTTGAACACCTAACCCCTATTGAGTATGATTTCTCCCCCTTGGTTGAGACAGGAAGTTAAAGAGGGCTAGAGTTGGAGGAATGTCCTTGCCCAGCTAGTATAAGACTCTGACAAACCCTGTTCCTCTGGAGATCCAACTTTTTCTTTATGGGTGTATTTCATGACAGTTACTCTTTGCCTCTCCCTGCCAAAGCTATGAAAGGATAGTCCTCAGATCTTCACCATGTGAATCTGGGGTTCCTGGAGCTAGTGGCATTGGAAATGTGGGGGATGCCCTAAGATTGTAGCCTGAGGTGTTTCTCACTCTCAACATAGTCCACCAGCAACCTGCCGCAATTCGTTAAAATTACCATTTAAATGTTCCCACTAGTTTACGGCTTCAATAGCTCTTGTTCCAGCAGATCTCAGCTGAGTCCTTCTAAATGGGCTTCTCTCCAGATTTTGTGTTTATAAAGTGCTCAGTGACCTCAGTTCTCTGGTGGTAAAACAAAAGCCATTGATTTTCAGTTTGCCCATCTTTTTCTTTTTGTAAAGATAGAAATGATGACTTCCACACTGTTTAAATGTTGGAGCTGAAACTGGAAGACCCAGCAAATTTCTGAATGCTAGAGAACTGAAGAATACTGAATTGCAACAAAATTCTAAAAAACCTTTAACTGCTCAGTTCAAACAGTTTAAATGTTGAAGAGAACAATTTCATCATGGTTACTTCAGTGTCAATAGAAAGGATATCAGATGCTGTCTGAGTAGCTTTATATAATATATGAGCAGGGCAGCCAACACCTTCCTTAGAACACTTCATGCTTTGCTTCAACTTTGAATAAAAACTGTTTTCGCTTTCACACAAACACCTACCATAATTTGCATTTGTATTATCTCTGCCCAAAGCAGTAAAATCACCTCATTAACTCTTAACTCAATAAAAGTGTATACAAAAATTTATATTGCTTCTGAAGACACTTCTGGAAGGGAATTTACTCACAATGGCCTTAAAAGCAAGTCTTTTTCATGAGATAAACAGTGCACAAGCAATGGGAACATTTCCTTCTTCATTGTGATTACTTGTATCTGGGCTATCTTGTAAAAATTGGAGGCATTTTAGATCTTTGATAATTTCTGTAATAGTAAATGGAGCTATTACATTTTTTATAACAGATTTCATCCTGGCCCTTGAAATTCTTTCACGATTTTATAATCAGAAAAATACTTCTAATAGTAGTATATTCAATGAGTCATTTGAGGGGAAAGCTTGATGTTTACTAGAACTTCTGCTCTGTTTTATCTTCACCTGAATTTCTCTTTAGCACAATGTGTTATCTCTTTAATACTACTTGAGGAAAATATAAGTCTCTCATGCTTAACTGCTTTTTTTTTTTTTTTTTCCTTTTATTTTGTGTTTGCATGCTTAACTACTATATGCTGGTTTATATCTGACTTTCCATCATTTTTGCTGTTGAATGAATAATTACATTACTGCAGAAAGCTTTTCAAAAGTACTTTTTCCTCATTCTGATGAATTCTGAATTTATGCTTACCTTTTGGGATTTAAATATACAAATAAGAAATAAATGATAGCAATGACATAGGTCAAATTTGGTAATCTCATTGCCTTATCAGTTCATTTGTGACTCACAAAGCTGAAGTCCTAGTCAACTGTAAATACGGAACGAACTGTTGAAATGACTGCAAATGTGTGAACTAATTATAGACTGAACTTGATATGTGGTACAGAAAGGTGAACTTGATGTGTGCCTGCAAGGGAGAGCTAAACTTGCAAGGCACAGTCTCCCTGTACAAAGCCAGAGCTGATCTTATGTAAGGTTTTAGGAAGCTTGGTGTCCGTGCATGGGTAGATTTTCAGCAGTAGGAATGTTTAGGGATTGGCAGACTTTTAACTATGTTAAGTGTGGTCACCGGAATACATCTGCTCCTTATTGATGTACTTTCAGAAGTACTGTCACTGGAGTAGGGTTGTTGCCGATTTACTGATTTTCAGAGCATGTGTACTGATCCAAAATTCTAATTAACAATGATTAATTTATTCATGACTTGGAATTTTGGTCAAAAGAACAGTCTTTTTCTTTCTTTAATATACGCAATTTCAATTCTCCCCATTTTGGTCTTCCTTCAGCCCAACATACAGGAAAGACCATAAGGGATTGTTCAGAACTTTATTTGTGAAGGTACGATTTTCATATAGTACTGCCTTTAAGTGATTTAAAGACCAATTACGGTAGCAGAAAAATAGCTCTAACTGCCAAATTTTTGTGATTTATTGTAGAAAACTGAATATGTCCTGGCAAAATCAATACAGGATGCAGAGCAAAATCATTAAATACAGAACAGGTCCTGTACAAAAGGACACCTGGCAACCCTACCTAGGCAACATAGCTTTCTTCTCACTCATCACCCTTCCATAATTGCCTTTAAAAAACATTTCTTATTTATTCAGATACACTAATACCTGCCCTAGTCTCCATCCATGTTGGCCCTGTTTGAATTTGGACCTTCATTCATCTATCACTTGACGTACTACAATAGCCCAGATTTCTAGGCTTCAGTCTGTGCAGTTCTAACTCTTTAAATTCATCCTTACATTGTTGCCAGAACCATTTCCCTTCCTTAAAATCTTTGACAGTAGCAACTTCAGTATAAAATTCAAACTCCTGAGCATGGCAAATAAGGCCTTTTGTTATCTGGCCTCTGCCTTCTTCTCAAGGTTTAATATCTGCCACCTTTTGCTCTTTATTGTAAACTCGAGTTTCCATAAACATGCCATGCTATTACCCACTTGTACATTCACACATGGTTTCCTCTTATTTGGAATACTCACCTCACCCTCTGGAGAATTCCTATTATTTCTCCAAAACTTGGCTCAAGCATCATGTTCTCCAGAAAGCTTCCTTTGATCTCTCTGGGCTCCCTTGGCTAGGTTCCATTTCTTTTCTTCATCTTGTGCAAATCCCTACGATATTCTTGTACTACAACATAATATTGTCATAACTTATCTGTTTGCCTGTGAATACAACCATATTTATAAATTGTGGGAAATTATAATTTGCTTACTCATTTGCTATTCCAACTCCATCCTTTTCCCCAATTTGTGGCCTCATGAACATAAGGCCTGTGCCTTTTTAAAGATTTCAATGTGTAGTATAGCATCTGCTCCAAAGCTGGGGTTAAAATTTTTTAGTATTGTTCCCCGTCTTTTTTTAGTTTCAAATTTACACTAGAGAATATCAATAAAGGAAAACATACTTTTTATTTCATGAGATTAATGTTCAAGATTTTGCCACAGGTGTTAGATTTGTTAAACTATTTCTGATCTCAAAAGAAATATTGTTTTAAAATTGAAATGGCTGCCAATCCCATTTAATATATATATGATAGCTTATAATATATAGTAGATACACTTGCATAATTAAATGACTTCAGTGAAGAAAAAAAAATCTGAAAAAAAATAATGAATTAGGTAGAAAATTCCTAATTCATAGTAATTACTAGAACAAAGGAAGAAGAGAACAGTTTTTTTTTTTTTTTTTTTTTTTAATGAAATCCATGCATAAAGTTTGACATATCAGATAAGGAAAAGGACAAACCCCAGAGTCTGAGAGGTAGATAACAGTTCATTTTTTATCTTCTATTTGGTCCTTTTCTCTAAAAATGTATAGTTTTTTTAAACAATCCTTTTGTATGCTATTAAAATGTTATAAAAAATATATTACTGGTCTATACAGTTTTGATGTTTTTCTAGTGAGAAATCCAGCACACATCTCCCTATCTACCCAGATATTTATGATTATCATTTGACATCTAGTATATAGTGCTGTAGAAAGGGAGGGAAAAAAAAAAACTTTTATTTACAAACACCCAAAGTCAATGTCTCCTATTGTGAATTCTTCATTTCAGGTTATTTTTAAAAGTGTCTGACAGACATGAATGCTTTCCTCATATCTACTACATGTTAAGGTTTATCCTTGGAATTTAATATCTGATGAGGACTAATTTCCTATACAATAGTTTTCTCAGATCCATTACATTTATTACATCACTCACAAGTATGTATTCTCTGATGAGCTTTGGTTTAAGGCTTTTGCATATGGAAATCTACTTTCTAGGGGTTCTCCTCAATATGAATTTTATAATGATTAGTAAGGGATGATCTATGGTTGAAAAGTTTCCCACATGTATTACACTCATAGGGTTTCTCTCCAGTATGAATTCTCTGATGTGCAATACGTGATGAACTTTGTCTAAAAGTTTTCCCACATGTATTACATTTAAAGGGTTTCTCTCCTGTATGAATTCTGCGATGCTGAATAAGAGCTGAACTTTGGCCAAAAGACATCCCACATTCCTCACATCGATATGGTTTCTCTCCAGTATGAATTCTCTGATGATTACTAAGGGATGAGTTACACCTGAATGTTTTCCCACACTCATTACATTTATAGGGTCTTTCTCCAGTATGCATTCTCTGATGTTGAATGAGAGCTGAACTTTGTCTGAAGGCTTTTCCACACACTTTACATTTACATGGTTTCTCTCCAGTATGAATTCTCTCATGAATAATAAGTGTTGAGTGGGAACTTAAGGCTTTACCACATTCATTACAATTATAAAACTTCTCACCAGTATGAATTATTCGGTGTCTATTAAGTCGTGAAATAGAAGTGAAGCCTTTTCCACATTCATTACATCTATAGGGCTTTTCTCCAGTGTGAATTCTTTCATGTTGAATAAGAGATGCACTTTGACTGAAGGCTCTCCCACATTCACTACATTTAAAAGGTTTCTCTCCAGTATGAATTCTCTGATGATATCGAAGGGATGAGCTAGACTTGAAGGTGTTGCCACATTCATTACATAAATAGGACTTCTTTCTGGAATGAATTCTCTGACATCCAGGAAGGGATGCACTGCAACTAGATGACTTCCTACCTGGGTTATATTTATAGGGGTTTTCTCCAGCATGGATTTTTTGATGTATAAAAAGACCTGACCTCCGGCTGAAGGATTTACCACATTCTTTACATCTGTAGGATTTCTCCACAGTATGGGTTCTTAGATGTTTATAGAGAGATGTACTAAGAGTGAAGGCTTTCCCACATTCTTTACACACATAGGGTTTCTCTCCAGTATGAGTTATTTGATGCTGAATCAGAGCTGAACTTTGGTTGAAGGCTTTCAAACATTCTTTACATTTAAATAATTTCTCTCCACTATGGTTTTTCTCATGTTTACGAAGGGATGAAGTGTTAATGAAGGTTTTCTCACACATACTACATTTATAGCGTTTGTCTGCTGTGTTGATTTTTGGTTGATTAAGTAAATTTGACTTCTGTTTGAGGCTCTTTCCTTGTATTTCACATTTTGGTAGTGTTTTTTCTCTAGGAACTATCTGTTCTCTATCAAGGACAGGCTTTAGGCTAAAGTTTTGGCTAAATTCAGTATTTCTATGGCTTCTTTCTATATTGAGATTTTTTTCCTTTTTATCCTGCTGTTTTTCCAATCTATTTTCATATGTGCAGGCACGTTCTGATTTAAAGCCCCAAGGTCCATTCCTTTTGGATCTTTTCATTACCAGTCTCTGAAATGATGAGTCTTGTGTTTGAGTTGACTTTGTGGTTTTATTACTGCTCTTCCATTCTGGAAAAAAAAAAAAAAGAGAAAGAGAAATTGGAGATGTTTCATGTATCATAGCATTTGGCTACTGAGACTAAATGTATAGAATGAATAAATATTGATGATATTTAAATAAGGTCTTGATGTCTGGCCAAAAATAGCCAGAGATAAAAAAGGAGAGCCAAGTAGTATGAAAAAATAATAGATGGAAGCCGAAGTCCTAGGGTGAAGAAAGAATAAAGAAAACCCATTTAAACAGGGTGAGATATAAGAGTAATGTGGAGAACTGGTTAATAGAGAATGAAGAAAAAGGATTAAAAGGGGAGCATGAATTGGGAAAGGAAGCATGGCATCAGAGTCCAAAGCCCATGATGGACTCCTAAATTATCTTCATGACATTTATCTTTAATGTGTAATCATTCCTAATCTGAAATCCCTTTTTCCTTATGCCAAGTTCCTTTGCATCCTCAAATTCAGTTCAAAAGGTAACTCCTTTGAGTCATTTCTTGACTTTGAGCTTCCATAGTCCATTCCCTTTACTATACCACTTAATAGAGAATTAAGTATATATATATTATATATACATTTATATTATTACACATCATTTTCTACCATGAGTGTTCTTCACAAGCAGACTCTCGTGCCCTATTGACTTAAAGATCCTCTTGATGGAACCCCAGTTATAAAAGGAAATGTTTGTTTTATTAACCTTCCTTAAATACAATCTCCACTTGAGCAATATCAATTATTCTTAATTACTTACATATTCATTTATTTGTATGTATGTTTCAAACCCTTGAAGAAGTTGCCTTCCAGGACAATACATGGGTGAAAGGGAGGTTTCAGGGCCAGTTCAAACAGGTTGGCATTATTGAATTAATGTACAGAGGTGTCATAAGATAGAGATTGAAGCCAGAAGATGCCAGCTAGGAAGGCAACCAATTTATATTTCAAGCAAGAGAGGCTAGGTAGGCAGAATTGACAAGAGTCAAAGATGAACAATAAGACAGGCATGGATAGAAAAAGGCAAAGAAGGGCTAACATGATAAGGTCATAAAGAATTGAATTCAATAAATATTAAAACTGGGTTAGGACACAATTTGATGAGTATTAAATTTTGCCAGGGAAATAACTGTCCATGTAGTTTGACATTTCCTCCTGGGCAATGTAGATACTGTGCACCTCATTGTACCTGTCTATTTGACATTTACTTTCTTAGCTCTGTACACATTCCCTCTGCTTAGAGTGCCCTTGTGGACATAATATATTATGCTTTTCTACTTTCTTCTACTAGGTTTAATTCTCAGTTTCTTTCATGGATTACTCTTCTTCTGTGCCCTCTTTAAAAACTGGATTTTTCCCCCATTCTACACAACCTCCTTGACTAATTTTATATGCACCATATCTTTACTATTTATTATAAGGGAAAGAGTTTTTTTTTCACTCCCTCTCCAACTAAGCCTTGCTAAATTAAATGGTCAAAATTCAATATATTGTTGGGGCCAAACTTACAGGTATGGGTGGGGGGTGGGGGTGTCACAAAAATGGAGCACTTTCCCTGTGTATGCCACTTATTGTTTCTAGGTTTAGTACATGTGGCTGAGAAGATAGTAAGATTCTGAAATGTGTCTAGCTTATACAGTAAAGCTAGAGACCCTGCTTTAGGCCTTAGTGTAAAGGCTATATATAATCACCCACCAGCAAGTGATACCTTTGAGTGTCACTTGCAACTCAAATGACACCTTTCCCACACTGAACTCATCCCATACATTTAGCAGACTGGCTCTTCCTCCTCCTTCATGAACCCAACTGCAAGTGCCTTTGTTCAGTCCCTAATATCTTTTGTCTAGATTTATTGCAATAATCTCTGTTAAGGCTTCCCACCTCTAGTTTTGCCTCACTTTAAATCTATCCCCCACAGTGCTTCCAAAGTGATTATTCTTATTAAATTCAAATTGCCTAAGGACTTCATGAATATATTCTTTCTGTGAACAACTAAAACATTTAAATTTTACATTTCAGCCTCTCCAGTATAGATCCCATTCCAAATGTAACTATTATTAGCAGTTAAAGTGCATCCTCCTAAACTTTCTCTCTGTATTTACATGAATATTATATACATATAGACAAATATAGTTTTCTTTAAATATAAATGATACCATAGCATAACACTGCTCTGTAACTTACTTTTGTCCTTAACATGCCTTGGAGCTCTATCCACATCAGTATGTTCTTTCTTTTAACTGTGACAGTATGTGTCAGAGTAATGACATACCATAGGTTCTTCAGCTATTCCTATATTGAAGGACACTTAAATGTCTTGCAATTGTATTAAATCACTTTATCATAAGGCCCTTATCTAGTTTTCCAATCTCAATTCCTTCCTCATCTCCCTTTTCTGTACATACTCTGAGCTTCAGCCACAGTAAATTATTTGCAGTTCCTTAAATATAAACTGATGAGTGAATACATAAAATACATGTTTCCTCTGCAGCAGCAGGAAAGAATACAGAAAGAGATCTTGAGAGATTCATTTGCTGCAAGAGAATAAGAGGAAGCTTTTGTCTGGGGGCCTTTGGTTCTTTCCCCTTCTCCACCACTTCTTGAAGAAAGTTTCCCAAACAACATCTCCAAAGTGTATCCTCTTCTTATTGGCAGACTGTTGCCTGCAGTAATTTCTCAGGCACCTCAGTGCCACCACTCACCTAGACTGGAGCTTCCAGGACTTTCTTTCTCTACCTTCCATGGTTCTTCTCCTCGCTGCAACAGGGATATCACTTTTGGTTTGGAAAATGGAACTCCTGCTTGTAGACAAAAAATAAAAAAACGAGAGAGAGAGAGAGATTGATTTGGTTTTGTTTTGTCACAAAGACATATGGCAACACTTAGTTATAGACCCTTGGATACCAGAGAAACAAAATTTGAGCAGAAATCTCAAGAGGATGGTACAAGAACTTCTATGAGGTGCTTGAGATTGTGCCCCCACACTGTGTGAGGGGATGTGTTAGGGGAAAGGCAAGTGACTTATAAGACATGGCTATGTTGTAGTTAACTGTATGTTAGGGAAATATGGTAATCATGCAGCCTTGCTTAATAGGGTACCATTAGCTTTCTACAGCAGAGGGAATATGTTAGATGTACAGATAATTAAAATTTGTGATCAGCTATCTGTAGAAAGGATTGTGTACCAGGCAGTTTGTTTAAGATGAGAAAATGCTCTCTGAATCCTTTTCAAAGATGGCAGCAGTCAGCAAACTATGGGTTGTGGGGAAAGCCAGGCCTGTTTATGTACGGCCCTCAAGAAAAGAGTGGTTGGGGAAAACATAAGAGAGGAGAGGAATATGTTACAGATACCATATGTGGCCCAGAAAGTGTAAAATATTTACTCACTGGCCCTTTACAAAAAAAGTATGCTAACCCCTGGGTTATATAATGTTCAAGTAGCTGGAAAAGAGAAGTGGGAAAGGCAAGTTGGATAAAGCCCTCTGTTGAGAGATGAGCAAACAAACTGTTATAGGGAAATGATGCCTAGCCTGAACCATGAAGAAATTTCTAGTGTGCAACTGTGTAGAGGGAAAGGTCTGATTATCAAGACTGCCCCCTCCACTCCCATACATAGGACAAATCCATGCCTAGAAGGGGGTTATACAGTTTTAATATTTATTTGTAGAGATCCTATAAGGACAACTTCATAGCAAAGCTCAGCAAAAGTTTTTTGATGACCTGGCTTTTATCCAGGGAAGCACATGCTAAGTTATTCCAATTTTTAATTTCTGAATCTAATTTCTTACCAACTGAGATCAGGTTCCTATAGTTCTCCAGCATCACGTCCCGGTACAAATTTCTCTGAGAAGGGCCCAGCTTTCTCCACTCATCCCGAGTAAAGAGCACAGCCACATCCTTGAAGGTTACGGACACCTGTAATGACAAGTCATTCAAGCTCAGCCAGAATCAGCTATCATACAGAGTGAAGGCGGTGACAGTGGGGGGAGGCAGGCAGGCTACCTTTGAGATGCTTCTGATATTATTCAAGGTTCTGAGGGTTCCAGGTTATTTATTTAATGAACAATCAACCACTGACAAATATATACTGAGTAACATAAAGTATGAACCAGGCCCTATGTTAACCACCATGTGAAATGTGTAGAGGTATTAAGACCATTAAGGAGTGTTAATTGGACTATTTCTGATGGTGATTTGACAGTATATTTAAAAATTTTAAGATGTGCATATTCTTTAATCTACCCATGATTATATTTGTATTTCTATGAACAAGGCACAAAAATGCACGCACAAGATTATTTATCATGATTTATGTAATAGCCAAAAGAATGGGGAAAAAAGACAGAAGCTAGAATAAATAACTTATGGCACCATCTATGTGCTTACTCAAGCTTGAGGACAGTAATAATGAAAATTAAAATAGCTACCATTTATTGAATGCTTTCTATGGGTCAGGCACAGTTTTTAGAATGTTATATTAATATTTAGTGTATAATCTTTGTTTAATCTTTACAACAACCTTATGAAGTCGGCACTATTGTTGTTCCCAATTTACACAAGCACAGAGAGGTTCAGAAATTTGTCTAAAGTCAACAGCTGGTCAGTGATGGAGCTGAAATTCCAATCCAAGTTGATGTCCAAGGCTTCATTCTTTTTTTTGTTGTTGTTTGTTTTGTTTTTAAATATATATACTTCTTAATTAAAAAAAAAAAAACAGATTAAATAAATGTTACATAAAAAGTATAGGGGATTCCCATATGCCCCACTCCCAACCCCTCCCACATTTTCCCACATTAACAACATCCTTCATCAATGTGGTACATTTGTTACAATTGATGAACACATTTTGGAGCATTGCCACTAAGCGTGGATTATTGTTTACATTGTAGTTTACACTTTCTCCTGCACAATTTTTAAAGTTATGACAAGATATATAATAGCTTGAATCTGTCATTGCAATGTGATTCAGGACATTTCCCAAATCACGAAAATGTCCCCATATTACACCTGTTTTTCCCTCTTCCTCCCCTCAGAACCTCCAGTGGCCACTGCCTCCACATCAATGAGAAAAGTTCTTCCATTGCTAGAATCACAATAAGTCTATAGTAGAATACCAGTAAGTCTACTCTAGTCCATCATCATTCCCCAATCCTGAGGATTCTGGGGTGGTGATGCCCACTTCACCTCTAAATGAGAGGGGGCTTAGATCCCCTGGGGCAGATGGATGGGACTATCTTGCTTGCAGTTGCAGACTCTCTCTGTTCCTTGGGATGGTGGTTGTCCATCATCACCTCCTTGTTAGCTGTCCTGGATGAGTCCAATGAACTGGAGAGTAGGTGGTGCAACTCTGTTGAGATTCAGGGCCCAGTTGGCACATGGACAGTAAGGCTTCATTCTTAACTACAATGTAACACTGCCTCTTAATGCCCACTCTCAGGGTTAAGACATAAATGAGATAATCTGTACACTGCACTCAAAATTGTGTCTGGCTCATTAAAAGTTCAAATATTAGTTATTATCAGATCCATATGATTGAATAGTAAGTAATTATTATAATTGATGGTAAAAGTCTGTATTTATTGACATAAAAAGACTCATAACACTAAGTATGAAAACCAGGGTATATCACAATGTGTAATTTATTCCCATAGAAAAGTACACATAGAAAATGATAGAAAATGATCCTGAGGGATGAATACCAAAGGATTGACAGCGATTATCTCTAGATGGTGAGATTATGAGTGACTTTACTTTCCTCTTTATATGTGTATAAATTTTATTCTCTGAAATTTTTACCATAAGCATGTAATACATTCATGATAAGATAATTTATTGGTATATGGAGGGAATACAAGAAATGATCCTGGCCCTCAAAGAATCTACAATCCAACTGGTAGAGAAGAAAAAAAAAATGTGTGAAGTGATTTAATTTCAATAATAACAATAAAGTGTTTAGCCAGCCAGGACTGTGGGCCGTGTGCTAGCTCAATCCAGGACAGTCAAGGCCCCAGGTCACAAACTAGTGGGAGAGGCAGGACCAAAACTAAAGTTTTCTACCTTCTAGCCCAGAACTCTGTTTGGTTTCTCTCTGGCCTTAAACTTCTCCACACTGAAGTCCATGCCCTACTGACATCCTGTTGGCAGGCAAGGGCAGGGAGAATGTCAGTCATATGGGATTGACTCACACAGAGGGATGGAGGAAGATTCTGTTCAAGAGAGCAACTTGGCTCTGTTGAAATCAAATGGGAAAGTCTTAAAAGAAGAACAGCCCAAAGATGCGAGGGCATGCCCTTTCTCACTCAGAAGATCCAACACCTCTGCATTTCATGGGTCAAAAAGATAATGTCACGCTGTGGAAGAGCTCTGAGAACACGTGGCTTGGATTTGCCTTGTGTGCTGAAAGAAGCACCAAAGGAATGGCTGGATGATAATGGGCACAAACTTAAGAGCCCAGACACACATGGGTTTGAATTCAGGTTACTTTACTTCTTTGGGCCTTGGTTTCCTCATATGTAAAATGGGGATAATGGCTGTTCTGTTGTGACAGAGAAATACATGGAAAGCACTTGGGACATTCCCCAGCATGTGGACACTCAATAAACATGAACTAGTATTGTTAGTTGAAGACAGAGTAAAAAAAGGACAAGTATTTTCTGGGTCTTAGAAACACTATTGCAGTATCTATCCATCAACATTAATATTATTGTTAATTTAATGACATTCTTTACCTACCACAACAACCGTGTAAGGAGCAAGCTACTATGTGCCTGGCCCTGATCTAAACACTTGCTATACACTAACTTACATGATTCTCTCACTTACCCTATGAGGTAGACACAGTTGTTATTCCCACTTTGCAGGTGAGGAAACTGAGGCACAGAGAGGTAGAATTACTTGCCCAAGGACCACAAGTGGCAATAGGGGAGATGGATTAAAACCCTGGCCTTCTTAAGCACTAGGAGCAAAGAAAGAATTGGCTTTGGAATTTTTGAGATGATTCCTAACATACTGTACTACTTGCTTTTACAACGTGTAGGCGGAAACTGATGATATATTAGTGTAGTATGATGTGCTTTCTGCCAAGTGGTAATTCACCTTGGTTTGCTATGTTAAAACTGTAAATACAACAGAATATTAACAAATGCTCTGTTCTGTTCTTTTTTTTTTGAGGTACTGGGGGCTGGGGATCGAACCTGGGACCCTGTACATGGGAAGCCAGTGCTCAACCACTGAGCTACATTGGCTTTCCTGAATTGGTTTTTTCATCTGTTTTGCTTGTTGTTTGTTTTTGTTGTTGTTTAGGAGGCACCAGGAACTGAAACTGGGACCTCCAACGTGGGAAGCAGGCGATCAAACGCTTGAGCCACATCCACTCCTCTGCTGTGTTCTTGTGTAGCAAACAAAACAAAACAAAACAAAATAGTGGAGCAGGTGTAGCTCAGTGGTTGAGCACCTGCTTCCCATGTACGAGGTACCGGGTTCAATCCCTGATACCTCCTGGAAAACAACAAAAAAAACAAACAAAAACAACAACAACCCAGGCCTTCTGCTTGGAATGTTATTCCTGACAGAAGAACCTTTCTTTTCCTGGGGGTCTTCGGTCATACTGAATAGCCCAATATGAGATTTAGGGCAGCGGTTGACTAAATCCATATATTTTAGAGTGGGTGCTGGCCATGCCAGAAAGACCAGGAATGTGCCTTAGGGTGAGGGCTTTGAGTTCAACCATGTAGGTAATCAATCAATCATGTCAATGTAATGAATTCTCAATAAAATTTCTGCATACTAAAGTTCAGGTGCACTTCCCTGGTTGGCCATACTCCTTGCATATTGTCACACGCTGATGCCAGAAGAATAACATCCTGAGTCCAGCATGAAAGGACAATGGAAACAATGCATTTGGAACCCTTCTGGACTTTGCTCTTTGCATATCTTCCCTTAGCTGATTATATTATCGTTAACAGACTGTAACCATCAGTACAATAATAATAATACTGGCCCAAGAGCCCCACTTCCTAACTGCAGTGTACAATACCTCTCTACTATCTATATCCCATAAAACCCTCCCTGTACCTTCCTGAGGAGTCTTCCCTATGCCCTCAGAGTCCAGAGACCTCTACAAACCAGGCTCCCCCTAACATGGCTATACTTTGTTCCTGAGCTGGCTAACATGGACAGGATCCCTCCTTCTTCCCACAATATAAAGATGAATATGGTGGCTCAAGATCCATTTTCAAGGCAGCGGTAGAAGGCATATGTGACAGTTTGATATTTATAAATTCCAAAGAGATATAGATTATGTTTATAAACTGATCTGTTCCTCTGGGTGTGATACCCTTTGACTGAATTAGATTCAGCTGAGATGCCTTTGACTAAATTATGTTAAGATTAGGGCTTTGATTCAACCACATCATCAGGGTGACTTAGTTTGAGTCCCCACCCCACCCCCCTTGGTGGGCTGATAAAACAGACTCTCACAAGGAAGTAGACACACAGAGAAGAAGAATACAGAGGAAGAGAGACAGCTTGATAGACACAGCAGAGGCCCTGGGAAGAGAGATGAGCCTGAGCCTGGAAAGAAATGAGCCCCGGGGAGAGAGAAGAGCCTTATGTCAGCCTAACGAGATTGGCCTTATGCCAGCCTAAGTTGGGACCATGGAGCCTTAAGAGGAAGAAGGAAGGCTGAACCTTTGCAGACATCGCCCGCCATCTTGCTTCAACATATGGCAAATGACTTTGGGTGAGAAAGTACCTCTTATGGTACCTTGAGTTGGACTCTTTAGGGCCTGGTAACTGTAAACTTCTACCCCTAATAAATACCCTTTATAAAAGTCAACAGATTATTAGTATTTTGTATCAGTACCCCTTTGGCTGACTACTATAGCATATAATAAAGTTAAGAGAGAGAAACACTAAAAACTATGAGTTGGAAAAGTCTAGGGAACATTTATCATTAGGATTCTCAGAGCTGGAAAGAAAAAGTAAAGTAAAGCATTCTTGCCAAGGTTAGTGAGGTAGACATGGGTAAGTGAAGAAGGTGGTGCTAGAGGGAACCTGATGGAGTGTATGTGCTTGCTTTGTCCCCAGTGATGTAAGACTCATGGCATCTTACCTATCAAATTAGTAATCACACAGTGGATTGAGATTAATGGATAAAAGGGTGTGTATTAGGAAAAGGAAAGAGAAACATTAGATAAGCATGCTCTGCAGAATCCACCACACACCAAGGTGGACGGACCAACTCCACCAAGGTAAAAGACCTTGGGCTCCAGATCCTGGAGAAGATTGTATTGGGTAGAGAACTTTAGAAAGAGGGTAAGAAAAACATCCATGCACTAAGAGCTGAGATGGCAATTAACTCACCTTAGACCTTGCTTCCCCCTGTTCAGCAGCCATGTCCTCTTTCTGGGCTCTTCCCCTGAGGATGGGTGGAGTCTCCAGAAGATGGATCTGAGAGAAGAAAAAGGGAGCCAGAAGGAAGCCCCTTCCCCCTTTCCACCCCTGAGTAGGGGAAGGTCTGAAATCCTTACATTAACTGAGAATGACCCCATGTGCCCTCGCAGAGGGAGGTTAGAAGGAGCTAGGAGCAGACAGTAGGAGAGAGAAGGGCTGTGGCTATCCTGGTCCAGACCCAAATCTTTCCCTGGCACTCAGACTTTCCAGAGAGCAAGACTCAGAAAAGGGCAATCGGACTCTGTCAGCCGCAGCAGTGGCGGCGGAGACACACTCAATCTTACCACCTGCCAAGCACCGCTTTACCTCTAGTCCCCACAACACAGGTTGACATTAGATAGATGGGAAAACCGAGGACATTATATACATGAGAAAACAGATGATTGTGTGAGTGTGAGTAGCTTGACTGAGTTCACACAGCCTTTAAGGACGGCACCCGGATTCCAAGTGTCTTGGGCTCCTGAGCCTCCAGCTCTAATCGCCTTAATATGGGGCCACGTAACATTTTTCCATCTTAAGCTTTTCCCACCCAGTTCCCCCTTTTCCTATCAATGAATCAATTTCCAGATTTTAATAGAGAAAACTGTTTCAGAAAAGGAAAACGTTGGTTTTCCTATAGCAGGGAGGGAGCGGCTGTCTTGAGCAAAGGGCACAGAAACCAAAGATCTGGGTTCTAGTCCCGGGTCTGCCATTGCGGGAGCCCAAGCAACCCAATTCTTCCATCAAACAGTCCGGACTGAAAAGATGGTAAGGGGAGGAAATGCATTTTCTCACGCGTTATTTGAGGGCGGGTAGCAAATTCAAACGCCCGCGGGGACTAAACACCAGGAACAGGCCGGGAGGAAGCAGAAGAGCGGCTGGGGACTGGAGCAAAAGGAAACCAGTGCCCGACCTACGCGTTCAGGGGCAGAGTCTGCGGGAGGCTGGCCGGGGGCAGGCGGGCAGACCCGGGGGAGCGCGGGACCCTCGCCCGCGGCGACCACAAAGGCCCTTCCGAGCCCCTCAGCGGCGGAGGCCCCGCCCTCGTCTCCTGCGCCCGGATCGCAAGCCTGTCCCCCGGGCGCGCCACCGCATCTTCCCGGGGCCCGAGTCCTCCCTCCCGCATCTTGCCGCCCTCTCCGCAGCTCACCTCGCCCCCAGGCCTTTAAGGATTCCCGGGAGCCGAGCCTCACCCGCGGCCGCACGCCGCAGCGGGAAGCTCCGGAACCGCCCGGGCCGCGACAACAGCGTGCAGTCGGGACTTCTTTCCGAGGGTGACTCCTGGGCGGACTTCGGGCCCCGGAGCCGCTCACCCTGGAGGTAAACGCCCGGAGCCCAGAGCCGGGCCAGGAGGGGCGGGGCAGGGGCCTGGCTAGGTGCGGCCGCTAGTACCTCTGGGAAATGGAGTTCACTTGAGAGCCCAAGCATTCTGGGTAGTGTAGTTCACCGCGTTTGCCGGCGGAGGCGGGGCCCTGGCTGCGCCCTGTCACGTGACCAGACACGCTAGCGGGCTTGTTGAGTCCCATCTGTGAGGAGCAGAGGTGAGGTTCCTTGCGAGTCCCGACCCTGCGACTGTGCTTCTGAGGAAATGATGGCAAGGCAAGTAGAAAACGGCCCATGTACAAACCTGTTACTTCTTCCGTTACTCAACAAAAATGTATTGAGCACCTGTGTGCCACCCATTGTAGGCGGTTTGCGCCAGTGAACAAAGATTACCGCTTTCGAGAACTTTCCTGGGGGTGGGGGTGGTTACCCTGAGCATAATTATATAACCTTTTAGAAGATGGTAAGTGTTATGGGAAAAAGCGAAAGGAGAGCAGGGTCGGGGGATCGAGGGCGGGTGTGGAGGCCGGTTGCCAGAAGATTAAGATTGAGCAAAGATTCAAAGACAACGTAGGAAGTTGAGGGTGGAGGTGGGTGGTGAGAAGCCAACAGATAGTTTTAAGTATTTGTTTTAAGTAAATATTTTCAAGTATAAAAGGTGCATGTGTTACCTTTAGAAGGTTTGAAAAAGTAAAAAGTAAAAGAATGAAAGAAAATTGCCTTTAGTGCCACCGTGCAGAAATAACTGGTTAACATTTTGGTGAACGTCTTTTTAGCATCTTCATATTAATCTCTCAATCACTGTCGCTCTCGTTTTAAAAATAGGAAACATTACAGATACCACTTGTAACCTGTTATTTTCCCCGCCACTTGAGAATCTGCCTTGAACATTTGAATTCGCCAGTAAGTATTCTCCTGCAGTAGCGTTTTATAGCTTGCTTGCATGTAATTGATTTTTAAAGCATTTAACTAAATTAATCTTATGTATTTAAATATATTTAAATAAACCCCTATTGCTAGCTATTTTTATTTCCAGTTCCATTAATATCCTTGTAGCTATATTTTTGAAGATTATTTTCTTAGCTTAAATTCCTTTAAGTTGAATTGTTGGATAAAGGACTGGTAGAATTCTAAGGTATTTGAGCACTTTGCCTAGTAGTCTTTCAGGAGGATTTTGCAGTTTATGTTTCTGTAAGCAGTTCTTGAGAATGTGTCTACCATCCCCACCCACTCTAGATTTAAAAAAAAAAAAAAAAAAAAAAAAAGCCCTTTTGTTAATAGAGACAAATGTTATGTTTTTACTTATAATTTTGATTAATCAGGAAACAAAATAGAGGAAAACGTTATCTTGATTTTACATGTAATTTTAATTATTTGCCAAAGTAAATTAAATGTTTTATATTTATTGACCACTTATAGATATTTTTCTGATGTTAATTGCCTGCATAGGTACTTTGGCCATTTGCCTATTGAAATGTCCAAATACTTGGTATCATTTTGAAATACTGTGTATGTATAATTTTTAAAAGAGGAAAGTGCTTTGTTGTTTAACCTATGAAAGTAATGCGTTCATTTAAAAATATTTACATAATATATGGAATGAAGAAACATGTAATGAAGAAATAAATACAGCAGAAACACCGATTACATCTTTCATATGTGCTGTTTTGTGTTCATATACACATTTGTGCATATGAAACAAAACTGGGATCACACTTCTCAGACTTTTTAAAATGTTCATGCAGAAGCCAATTAGAATATGTAGTCTTTATATCCATACATTGCATGTAAAGAACATCCCTGTAAACCCCCTTCCCCAATTGAGAAGTGGATCCCTGCTAACACACAGTACCCCTTTCCTAATCCCAGCCATTATCATGATGGTTGGGATACTTTTTTTTTTTTTTTCCCCCTATTCTTATAGTTTTAACCCCTATTTTAGTTTCCTTGGCTGCTTAAGCAAATGCCATGCAAAGGGTTGACTTAAACAATGGAAATTTATTAGTTCATGGTATTGAGGCTAAGAGAAAATCCAAATCGAGGCATCATCAAGGCGATACTTTCTTCCAGAAGACTGGTTGGTGTTCTGGGACTGGCTGCCAGTGATCCTTGGTCCTTGGTTCCTCTGTCACATGGCAATGCACATGGCAGCCTTGCTTGGCCTCTCAGTTCTCCTTTGGGTTCTGTTGAATTTCAGCTTCTTGCTTCCTGTGGCTTTTTCTCTCTGTATAAATGTAATTCTGCTTATAAAGGACTCCAATAATAGTTTTAAGACCCATCCTGATTGGGTTGAATCACAACTTAACTGAAGTAACCCCATCAAAAGGTTCTACTTCAAATAGGTTCATACCCACAGGAATGGGTTAAGAACAAGTTTTTCTGGGGTATATATAGCTCCAAACTACCACACCCCCCATCTATGCATCCTTATACAATATTCTTGCCTGTTTTCAACTTTATGCAATAGGATCGCACAAATCTCTCTCTTGGTGTCTGTTTTGATCAGATGTTTTGATTGTCAAATTCACCTTCATTATTGCATGTAGTTTTACCTATTGTACTATAGATGGACATTCTTTTGTTTCCAGATTTTGACTATTTAAGAACCATGCTAAAACAAATACAGTAACATTAATGGTAAAATCTATGTGGTGTTATATGGGTGTTAACTGTAAAATTCTTTGAACTTGGCTTTGTGTTTGGAAATTCTCATAATAAAATGCTGGGGGAAAATCTTGCCACGATGGAGTAGCCCCATTCCTTCCAGGTCCTCCCTCTTACATGGCCCTTCCTCTTACAAGGAAGTAACAGCATTTCTCAAGTACTGAAAGAAAAGAACTATCAACTGCAAATTCTGCTTCCAGTGAAAATATCATTCAGGAGTGAAAGAGAAATAAAGACATTCTCAGACAAAGGCTAACTAAAATTATTTGTTGTTGGTAAACCTACCCTTAAAGAATGACTGAAGCAGAGGTTCTTAACAAGGGGTCTGTGAACTTGAATTGAAATTCAAAAAAACATTATTCTTGTGGGGATGTTTTGGTGCGGGTGTGATATATTTATTAAATAATACACAGTGACATTGGATTTCTCCTGCATGACATTGCAGTGACAGATACAGGCCATTGTATACTTAGTCATAACTTCCAAAATTGTGCGGGACAAAGTGTAAACTATGATGTAAACTGTAGTCCATGGTTAGTAGCAATGCTTCAATATGGGATCATCAATTGTAACAAATGTCCCACACTAATGAAGTGTTTTGTTAATGTGGGAAAGTGTGAGGGGGGAGGGAGTGGGGCATATGGGAATCCCTTATATATGGGAACCCCTTATATTTTTTATGTAACATTTATGTAAGATAAAGCTTCTTTAAAGATAAAAAATTTAATTATAAAAAAATAAATAAGTAATAAAAAATACACAGTATGGTGTGGACTTACTAAGGGGTCTGTGGTTTTCACCTGACTGGCAAAGGGGTCCATGGAACAAAAAAGGGTAAGAACCTCTGGACTAAAGGAAATAAATACTCTAAACAAAGTAAACAATAATAGAAGACGAAGACGACTTGAAATTAAGAAATGAAAGAAGAGCATTGGAATGGGTAAAATAGGGGTAAATATAATAGACTATCCAAATTATCGTGAGTTTCAGAAATCATACTTGATGGTTTAAACAAAAATTATATCATCACCTCATGGTGCTCAGTGTATAGAGAGGAAATATTTAAGACAACTACATTTTTTAAATGGGGAGGCAAGGGGACCTAATTGGAAGTAAGGTTTCTGCATGTCACTTCAGCTTGTAAAATGTTGATACCCATTGGCTGTGATAACTTATGTGTATATATAGTTTTTAGTTTGAGTAACCTCTTAGAAAATATATGCAGTGATATAATAAAAAACTTCTATAAATAAATCAAGATGGAATCCTAAACAATGTCCACATAAACCACGGAAAGGTAAGAGGGGACACAGAAGAAGGAGAAAGAGAAGAAACAAAACAAGCAAACAAAAATCCTGTATCTGTCATTAATCAAATGGCTTACAATAGACAAGACACTGACTCTCTATCTCAAGATCTTTTTTTTTTTTCATTTCCATATATAAGAGAATAATAGCTTTAAAAACATGTTGCAATAAAACTACATGCTGGCATACCTTTTCGTGAGTTTCTCTAGAGTTTGCATATAATGGGGGATACATGAAGATCTTCCTATGGGTACATAGTTATTGATAGTTTTAAGAGAATGATTTTTTTTTTAAAATAGTGACCAGTCTAATAGTTGTGAAATGGTATTTCATTGCAGTTTTAATATGCATTTCCTTAATAGCTAGTGATGTTGAGCATCTTTTCATGTGCTTTTTGGTCATTTGTATTTCTTTGGAAAAATTTCTGTTCAAGTCTTTTGCCCATATTTGAAATGAGTTGCTTGTCTTTTTATCTTTGAATTGTATGATCTCTTTACATAATATGGAGAGCAAAACCTTATCAGATATATGGTTTCCAAATATTTTCTCCCAATGAATAGCCTGCCTTTTTACCTTCTTAACAAAGTCATTTGAAGCATAAAAGTGTTTAATTTTGAGGAGGTCCCATTTATCTATTTTTTTCTTTCGTTGCTTGTGCTTTTGGTGTAAGATTTAAGAAACCACCACCTACCACAAGATCTTGAAGCTGCTTCCCTACATTTTCTTTTAGGAATTTTGTGGTTGTTGTTTTTATATTTAGGTCCTTGATCTATTTTGAGTTAAATTTTGTATAGGGTGTGAGATAGGGGTCCCTTTCCTTTCTTTTAGCTATGGATATTCAGTTCTCCCAGCAGCATTTGTTGAATAGACTGTTCTGATCCAGCTTGGTGGGTTTGATAGCCTTGTCAAAAATCACTTGACTGTACATGTGAGGGTCTGTTTCTGGATTCTCAGTTTGGTTCCATTGGTCAGTATGTCTATCTTTATGCCAGTGCCATGCTGTTTTTACATGCTGTAACTAAGTTATATGTTTTAAAGCCAGGAAAATGGGAGTCCTCCAGCTTTGTTCTTTTTTAAAGACACTTTTGGCTCTTTGAGACCCCTTACCCTTTCCAATATATTTGATCATTGGCTTTTCTATTTCTGTAAAAGAGACTGTTGGGGTTTTTATTGGGATTGCATTGAATCTGTAAATCAGTTTAGATAGAATTGACATCTTAACGATATTTAGTCTTTCAGTCCATGAAAATGGAATATTCTTTCATTTATTTAGGTCTTCTTTGGTTTCTTTTAGCACTGTTTCGTAGTTTTCTGAATACAAGTCCTTTATGTCCTTGGTTAAATTTATTCCTAAATATTTGATTCTTTTAGTCGCTATTGTAAGTAGAATATTTTTTCTGACTTCCTCCTCAGATTGCTCATTAGTAGTGAATAGAAATGCTACCGACGTTTGCTTATTAGTCTTTGCTTAACTTACCTATTCTAGTAGCTTTGTTATGGATTTTCTAGATATAGGATCATATCCGTGAATATTGAAAGTTTTACTTCTTCCTTTCCTATTTAGAAGCCTTTTATTTCATTTACTTGCCTAATTGCTCTAGCTAGAATGTCTAGCACAATATTGAATAACAGTGATGATGATGGGCATTCTTGTCTTGGTCCCAATTTCTGCGGGAAAGCTTTCAGTCTTTGACCACTGAGTACAATATTTGCTCTGGGTTTTTCATATATGTACTTTACCATATTGACACACTTTCCTTCTATTCCTGTTGGAGTGTTTTTATCTAGAAAGGATGCTGTATTTTGTCAAATGCCTTTGTTTCATCAATCGAGGTAATCGTGATTTTTCTTCAATTAGTTAATGTGTATTACACTAATTGATTTTTTTGTGTTAAAGCACCCTTACAAACCTGGGATAAAACCCACTTTATCATTGTGTATAATTGTATTAATGTGCTTTTGGATTTGGTTATCAAGTATTTTGTTGAGGATTTTTGCATCTGTATTCATTAGAAATTGATCTGTGATTTTCTTTTTTGTGTGTCTTTAGTTGGCTTTGGTATTAGGATGATGTTGGCTTCATAGAATGGGTTTGGTAGCGTTCCCTCCTGTTCAGTTTTTTTGAAGAGTGTGATCAATATAGGTATTAGATCTTTGAATGATTAGCACCATGCTCTTTTGGCCATTGTAATGTTGTAACATGCTTCAAAGTCAGATAGTGTGAGTCTTCCAACTTCATTCTTCTTTTTCAAGGTGTTTTTGGCTATTTGGGGCCCTTAACCCTTATAATAAATTTGATAATTGTTTTTTCCATTTCTGCAAAGTAGACTGTTGGATTTTAGATTGGGGTTGTGTTGAATTTGTAAATCGATTTGGATAGAATTGACATCTTAAGGATATTTAATCTTCCAGTCTATGAACATAGAATGTTCTTCCATTTATTTAGGTCTTCTTTGATTTCTTTTAGACATGTTGTGTAGTTTTCTGTGAACAAGTCCTTTCCTTCCTTGGTTAAATTTACTCCTAGATATTTGATTATTTTAGTTGCTATTATAAATGGAATTTTTTTCCTTGATTTCTCCTTAGATTTCTCGTTACTAGTGTGTAGAATCACTACTGAATTTTGCATATTGTTCTTGTGTCCCCCCACTTTGTTGAACTTGTTTAATAGCTCTCGTAGCTTTATTGTAGATTTTTCAGGACTTTGTAAATACAGGATCATGTCACCTGCAAATAGTGAGAGTTTTACTTCTTCCTTTGCAATTTGGATGCCTTTTCTTTCTTTTTCTTGCCAGACTCCTCTAGAAGGAACTTCTAGCACAGTGTTGAGCAAGAGTGGTGTATTAGTCAGCCAAAGGAGTGTTGATGCAAAGTTCCAGAAATCTGTTGACTTTTATAAATGGCATTTCTTTGGGGTAAAAGCTTATAGTTACAAGGCCCTGAAGTGTCCATCTCAAGGTTTCTTCCTCACCAAAGTCTGTTGCCACATGTTGAAGCATGATGGTGGGCAACCACTGTCTGGTCTCTCCTTCCTTCTTTCTCTTAAAGGCTCCAAGGGCCCAGCTTCTTCTGATCTCAGCTGTAGGCTGGCCTAGGACTCGTCTCTTCCTGGGGCTTTAGCTGTTTGAGACTTCTCCTTTCTGTCACATGGCAGGACTGAAATGACCAGGTTCTCTCCTCTTACATATCTTCTTCTGTGTTTCTTCTTGAGTTAGTGTCCGTTTATATCAGCCCACTAAGGGGCTTTGAGTCATGCCCTACCGACCTGGTCAAATCAAAGCCCTAATCTTAACAGGTAATTTAATCAAAACATCTCAGCTGAATCTAATACAGTCAAAGGGTTGTCAAAGCTAGAGAAACAGACCTGTTTCAGACATAATCCTTATCTTTTTTGGAGTTCATGAATAATCTCAAACTGCCAAAAGTGGTGACCATGGGCATCCTTGCCTTGTTTCAGAAGTTAGAGGGAAAGCTTTCAGTCTTTCTCCTTTGAGTACTATGTTAGCTGTGTGTTTTTCATATATGTCCTTTATCATGTTGAGGAAATTTCCTTGTATACCTGTCTTTCAAAATGTTTTTATACAGAAAGGATGCTGAATTTTGTCGAATGCATTTTCTTCGTCAATAGCCATGATCATGTGATTTTTTTTCCCCTTCGATCAGTTCATTTCTTCTTGCTAGGTTGTTCCTTTTATTAATATAATTTATTAATATAATATTGTCTCTTATAACAGTTTTGCATTTAAAGTCTATTTTGTCTGATAGTAGTATAGCTACCCCAGCTCTGGCTACTGTTTATGTGGAATATCGTTTTTTTATACTTTTACTTGCAACCTGTTTGTGTCCTTGGGTCTTAGATGAGTCTCTTGTAGACAGCATACAGATGGATTTTTTTTTTTTTAGCCATTCTGCCAATATGTGTCTCTTGATTGGGGAGTTTAATCATTAAAATTTGATGTTATTGCTGTAAAGGCAGTACTTACTTCAGGCATTTTATTCTTTAGCTTTTATATGCCATATCTTATTTTTGTCTCTATTTTCACCCTTTTAGTTACTCTTACTGATAATCTTCATTTCTCTACTCTCCTCTATACCTCTTTCTCCTGTCTTTTCCTTTCAGCTGCAGAACTCCCTTTGATAATTCTTGCAGGGCAGGTCTCTTGTTGAGGAACTCTCTGTTTTGTTTAGCTTTAAATATTTTAATCTCTCCTTTATTTTTGAAGGACCATTTTGCCAATACAGAATTCTTGGCTGGTAGTTTCTCTTTCAGTACCTTAATATGTCATACCACTACCTTCTTGCTGCCACAGTTTCAGATGAGAAATCAGCACTTTATCTTATTGAGCATCCCTTGTATGTGATGGATTGCTTTTCTCGCTGCTTTCAGGAGTCACTCTTTGTCTTTGGCATTTGGTCATCTAATTAGTATGTGTATCAGAGGTAGTTCTCTTAAAATTTATTCTGTTTGGCTTATGCTGCACTTCTTGGACATGCATATTTATGTCTTTCATAAGAGTTGTGACATTTTCAGCCCTTATGTCCTCAAATACTCTTTTTGTCCCTTGTTTTAGTTTGCCAAAGGGCTGCTGATGCAAGGTACTCGAAATATGTAGGCTTTTATAAAGGGTATGTATTTGGGGTAGAAGCTTACAGTTTCAAAGCCGTGAAAAGTCCAACTCGAGGCACCATAAGAGGTGCTTTCTTACCAAAGTCATCTGTGACGGGTTGAAGCAAGATGGTGGGCGATTTCTGCCTGGTTTCTACCTTCCCTTCTGGGCTTCCTATCTCAGGCTCAGCTGCTCCGCTTTCTTCCTGATTTCAGCTGCAAGCTGGCATAGGGCTTATCTTTTCCTGGGCTTCCTATCTCAGTCTTGGCTGTTCTCCTGTCTTCCCAAGTTCAGCTGTAAGCTATCAGGATATAGAAGGACTGGTCTCAAGCTGCTTCATGAGCCAAGCCTCTTGGGGGCTTCATGCTTAAGCAATCCTCTCACATTGCAGAATCAAAAATATGCTGGCTCCCTTTTTTCCTCTCTGTCTCTGTCTCTGTGTCTGTGTGAGTTTATATCAGACCCAGCAAAGGGGCAGGAACTCAACCTGAGTTATTCGTCACAGATGTAGTACAATCAAAAACCCTAAAACAGTCTTATCAAGTAATCTAATCAAAGGCCCCTCAACTGAATTTAATACAATCAAAGGGTATCACACCCATTGGAATAGATTAGTTTACAAACATAATCTTTCTTTTTGGGGGATTCATAAAATAATTTCAGACTGCCACACTCCTTTTCCCTTCTTATCTCCTTCTGGGACATCCATCATGCATATTTGTGTGCTTTGTGCTTTCATTCAATACCCTGAGTCCCTGCTCAAGTATTTCCATTCTTTTCTCTAGCTTTTCTTCTATATATGCTTTTGGCTACTTTGGTGACTTTATTAGTCAGCCAAAGGGGTACTGATGCAAAATACCAGAAATCTGTTGGTCTTTATAAAGGGTATTTGTTTGGAGTAGAAGCTTACAGTTACCAGGCCATAAAGCATAAGTTTCTTCTCTCACCAAAGTCCATTGCCACGTGTTAGAGCAAAACAGCTGCTGAAGTTTGCCAGGGTTCAGGCTTCCTGGGTTCCTCTCTTCCCGGGGCTCCGTTTCTCTCTGGGCTCAGCTCCTCTGTTTCCTCCACAAGGTCAGCTGTAGACTATGAGGCTCTCTAGGCTTTGCCTCTCTCCACAAGGCCAGCTGCGAACCTTCAGGGTTTCTCTTCTTCCTCACGACCAAGGTCCTCTGTGTGCTTACTCCCATGGGCTCCAGCATTAACACAGCATCAGAACTCTAAATCAAAAACTACTCCAGGGAAGCGGCTGTGGCTCAATCAGTAGGGCTCCCGTTTACCATATGGGAGGCCCCGGGTTCGGTTCCCGGGGCCTCCTGGTGAAGGCAAGCCCGCCTGCACGGCGTGGTTAGCTGACCCAGCGAGCACAAGCAGCAAGGGGGGGATAAATGAATAAATAAATAAAATCTTTAAAAAAAAAAAAAAAATACTCAAGCTCTGTCCTTTGCCATGTCTTATATCTTTGAGACCCCACCTGCCAAGGGGTGGGGCTCAACACCCTACTGATGTGGCCCAATCAAATCCCTAATCATAACTTAATCATGCCCAGATGAACAGACCAGCATAATCCAATATCTATTTTTGGAATTCATAACTATATCAAACTGTCAAACTGCTACAGTGACATTCCTTTCTTCTGCCTGTTGAAATCTGCTATTGTATGTCTAGTGTATATTTAGTCTCTTTTGTGCCTTTCATTTCTGTAAGTTCTGTTATTTTCCTTTGCATGTTTTCAAAATCTTTGTTTACCCAGTGTCGTCTTTTTTTTTTTTTTCCTGTATAATAAACTTTATTTTTAGAGTTTTAGATTTCAGAAAAGTTACTTCAAAAGTATAGAGGGTTCCCATATAACTCCCTCCCTCTGCCTCCCACATTTTCCCCTATTGTTAAATCTTACATTAGCATGGTACATTTGTTACAATTGATGAACCAATATTGAAGCATTGGTACTAGCCAAGGTCTATAGTTTGCATTATGGTTTACATTTTGAACTGTATAGTTTTATAGGTTTTACAAAATGTTCATGGCCTGTATCTGCCATTGCAATATCATGCATAACATTTCCAATACCTTATGTTATACCTACTCTTCCCTCCCCCTCCTCTCAGAACCTCTGTTAACCTCTATCTTTATATCATTTTTGCAAGTTTTTCATTTACTACAGTAATAATGTCTACTTTGTTCCATGGTTGCATTCCCCCCTTGTTTTTTGGAAAGGGAGTTGTCCATCTTCATCATTTTTTGTTGTTGTCCTGGACCAGTCCGATAAACTGGAGAGTAGGTATTTGGTGTAACTCTGCTGAGATTCACAACTCAACTAGCATATGAACAACTAAAGACTTAGGTCTCTGGGACATACATTTAACAGATATAGTGCTAATTATAGGTTAAAAGGGGTAGAAGAATCATGAGTAGGGAAATTATAAATGAATCTAATTCTGTTGTACTGGGGAAACAGATTTTCATATATTCCAGGATAAGGCCCACTGAAAGGGTGCTGATTTTACGAGCCTATGTGCCTTGCTGATAGTGTCTGGATGTTTCTAAATCCCTCAGGAGCACCCCACTTTGAGGCTTTGTTTACTGTGGCAGTTAGTGAGAACTGCCTGAGATGCATAAGTGTAACCTCTGAAATGACCTCCTGACTCACATTGAGATCTCTTAGCCATTAAAACTCTTTTGTATTTAATGAGTTCCCTCTTTTGGTCAAGGTCTTTTTCCAAATGTATCACTGATTAGAGCTTGGTAGTAATCCCATGGTGCCAGGGAGGCTTATCCCCTGGAGTCATGCCCCCATCAGGGGAAAAGTAGTGAGTTTATTTGCTGAGTTTGGCTTAGAGAGAGGCCACTTTTGAACAAAAAGGAGGTTTTCATGAGGTAACTTAGGCATTAGTTGTTATTAGGCTCAATTTCAATTTTACAAGAATAAGGTTCATAAGTACAAGCATTAATATCAAAGTCTCAGCATTTTGGTCTGTTTTCTTTTATTAGGCACTCCCTACATACTGCAGAGATTTTTGCCACTCCGAGAAAGTAGCAGTACTCTCCAGAATGGGAGTTTAATATTTTATTGGTTATTGTGTGGGTCTCCAACCACTGAGAAAACACCCTTTGACAACATGAACAAATTCATTTTCCATAGTGGCATACCCCAGGTTTACCTCTCCCCACACATCCACACCCCACTCACTCCCTGCACCAGTGACACTCTCCTGCCACAGATCATGAAAGAACACTCCCATCATTGTTTTCTCATCCACAGTCCTCAGCCTTCCCAGAGTTCACCCAGCACACATTCACCCATTCCTTCATCCAGCCTCCCCCCAGCTCCATGGGTTACCTAAGCCACCCCCAATCCCAGTCACACTCATACTCACTCAGCACCATTGATCCCATTCACATCATAGCACCACCCTCACCACTCCCAAACTGCCACATCAACCTTATCATAGATTCTGCCCAGATTGAGCATTGGCTTACCACTCTCTACTCCCTATCCCTCTCCTAATAACCTATCTTCCAGACCCTCCTCCATGAGTCTGCTCAATATCCTTAGTTCATATCAGTGAGTTCATGCAATATTTGTCCTTCAATGACTGGCTTACTTCAGTCAACATAAGGTCTTTGAGATTCATCCATGTTGTCACATATGTCACCACATCATTCTTTCTTACAGCTGACTAATATCCCATCATATGTATATATGACATTTTGTTTATCCATTCCTCTATTGATGGACACTTGAGTTGCTTCCAACTTTTGGCAATTGTGAATAATGCTACTATGAACATTGGTGTGCATATATGTGTTTGTATCCTTGCTTTCAATACTTCTGGTTATATTCCTAGTAGTGGGATTGCTGGATCATATGGCAATTCTATAGTTAGCTTCCTGAGGAACCACCAAACCATATTCCACAGTGGCTGCACCATTCTACATTCCCACTAGTGGTGGGTTAATGTTCCCATTCCTCCATATCTTGTCCAACACCTGTAGTTTTCTGTTTTTTTAAAAATTACAATTAATCTGTTAGGTGTAAGATGATATTCCATTATAGTTTTGATTTGCATTTTCCTAATAGCTAGTGGTGTTGAATTTCTTTTCATGTGTTCTTTAGCCATTTGTATTTCCTCTTTGGAAAGTGTTTATTCAAATCTCTTGCTCATTTATTGAATGGGTTGTTTGTCTTTTTATTATTAAGATGTAATATTTCTTTATATATACTGAATATTAGACACTTATCGAACAAGTGGTTCCCAAATATTTTCTCCCATTGGGTAGGCTACCTTTTCACTTTCTTGACAAACTCCTTTGAAGCACAAAGGTTTTCAATTTGAAAGAGGTCCCATTTAGCTATTTTTTTCTTTCTTTGCTCGTGCTTTGGCTATAAAGTTTATGAAACCATTTCCTACTACAAGATCTCATAGCTTCTTCCCTACATTATGCTCTAGGAGCTTTATGGTCTTGGCTCTTATATTTAGGTCTTTGATCCATCTTGAGTTAATTTTTGTATAGGGTGTAAGATTGGGATCCTCTCTCATTGTTTTGGATATGGATATCCACTTCTCCCAACACCATTTGTTCAAGAGACTATTCTGTTCCAGGAGAGTGGGCTAGGTGGCCTTGTTGAATTTCAGTTGGCCATATATGTGCAGGTCAGTATCTGAACTCTCAGTCCAGTTCCATTTGTCAGTATCCTTGTGCTGATACCATGCAGTTTTGACCACTGCAGCTTTGCATTATGCTTTAAAGTCAGGTAGCCTGCTTCCTCCAATTTCTTTCTTCTTTTTCAAGATGTTTCTGGCAATTCAGGGCCCCTTACCCTTCCAAATAAATTTGATAATTGGCTTTTCAATTTCTGTAAAAGATGCTGTTGGAAGTTTTATAGGGATTGCATTAAATCTGTAAATCAATCTGGGAAAGATAGATATCTTAATGGTATTTAGTCTTCTAATCCATGAATATAGAATATTCTTCCATTTGTTTAGGTCTTATTTGATTTCTCTTAGCAATATTATAGTAGTGTACATAGTTTTCTATGTACAAGTCCTTTACATCAGTAGCTAAGTTTATTTTCTAGATATTTAATTCTTTTAGTTGCTATTGTAAATGGAACGTTTTTCTTGATTTCCTCTTCACTTGCTCATTGCTAGTGTACACAAATGCTACTGATTTTGTGTTGATCTTGTATCCTGCCACTTTACTTAACTAGTTATTCAGCTTTAGAAGCTTTGATGTAGATTTTTGGGGACTTTCTATGTATAAGATCATGTCATCTGCAAAATAATGAAGTTTTACTTCTTTTCCAATTTGGATGCCTTTTGTTTCTTTTCATTGCCTAAGTGCTCTAGCAAGAACTTCTAACACAATGTTGAATAAGAGTGGTGACAGTGGGCATCCTTGTCTTGTTCCTCATCTTACAGGAAAAGCCTTTCACCATTGAGTATGATGTTAAGCTGTGAGTTTTTCATAATAACTTTCATCATGTTGAGGATGTTTCCTTCTATTCCTATCTTTTGAAGTGCTTTTATCAGGAAGGGATGCTGTATTTTGTTGAAAGTCTTTTCTGAGTTGATAGAGATGATCATGTGATTTTTTCCCTTTGATCTCTTAATGTGGTGTATTATGTTGATTTTCTTATGTTGAACCATCTTTGCATACCTACGATAAAACCCACTTGATCATAGTGTATAATTCGTTTGATGTGTTGTTGGATACAACTAGCAAGTATTTTATTGAAGATTTTTGCATCTAAGAAGAGATTGGTCTGTAGTTTTCTTTTCTTGTGGCATCTTTATGTGGCTTTGGTATTAGGGTAATGTTGGCATCATAGAATGAGTTAGGTAATGTTCCCTCCTCTTCAATTTTTTTTAAAGCGTTTGATCAGGATTGGTATTAGTACTTTCTGGAATGATTGGTAGAATTCTCCTGTGAAGCCATCTGGTTCTGGGCTTTTTTGGTTGGGAAATTTTTAATTACTAATTTAATCTCACTACTTGAGATTGGTCTTTGAGTTCTATTTTTTTCTTTTGTCAATGGAAGTTGCTTGTGTATTTCAAGAATTTGTCCATGTCATCTAAATTTCCCATCTTGTTGGCATACAATTTTTCCAAAGTATCCTCTTATGAGATTCTTCATTTCTGTGGGATCAGTGGTGATAAGCCCTCTCGTTTCTAATTTTATGTATTTGCATCTTCTTTTTTTTCCTTTGTTAGTCTAACTAAGGGTTTGTCAATTTTATTAATCTTCTCAAAGAACCAGCTTTTCATTTATTAATTTTTTCTAGTGTTTTTTTAATTTGCAATATCATTTAATTCTGCTCTAATCTTTGTTATTTCCTTCCTTATGCTTTCTTTGGTATTAGTTTGTTCTTTTTCTAGTTCTTCCAGGTGTGCAGTTAGATCTTTGATTTTAGCTTTTTGTTCTTTCATAATGTAGGCATTTAGGACTGTAAATTTCCCTTTCAGCATTGCTTTAGCTGCATCCCATACATTTTCATATGTTGTGTTCTCATTTTCATTCACTTCCAGGTAATTGATTTCTCTTGAAATTTCCTCCTTAGCCCACTGTTTAATAGTGTGTTGTTGAATTTCCATATAATTATGCCTATTCTGGTTCTCTGCCCCTTATTAATTTCCAGTTTCATTCCATTATGAGTTGAGAAATTGCTTTGTATAATGTCAGCCTTTCTAAATTTGTTGAGTCTTGTTCTATGACCTAGCATGTCGTCTGTTCTGGAGAATGATCGATGGTCATTCGAGAAGAATGGATGTATTGCTGTTTTGGGGTGTAATGTTCTTTATTTGTGTATTAGGTCTAGCTCCTTTAACGTATTATTCAAGGTCTCTGTTTCTTTAATGACTCTCTGTCAAGATGTTCTATCTCATGGTGATAATGGTGTATTGAAATCCCCTACTGTGATTGTAGAAGCATCTGTTTCTCCCCTTAGTTTTGCCAGTGTTTGCCTCATGTATCTTGGGGCACCCTGGTTAGGTGTATAAATATTTATGACTATTCTTTCTTCTTGGTAGACTTCCCCTTTATTAATATATAGTGTCCTTCTTTGTCTCTTAGAGAGTTTTGCATTTAAAGTCTATTTTGTCCAATATTAGTATAGCTACTTCTTCCTTTCTTTTGGTTACTGTTTGCATGGAAAAATCATTTTACAACGTGTATTAGTCAGCCAAAGGGGTGCTGATATAAAATACCAGAAATCTGTTGGCTTTTATAAAAGATATTTATTTGGAGTAGAAGCTTAAAGTTACCAGGCCCTAAAGAGTCCAACCCAAGGTACCTTAAGAGGTAGTTTCTTACCCAAAGTCTGTTGCACGTGTTGGAGCAAGATGGCAGGCTATGTCTGTGAGGGTTCAACCTTCCTTCTTCCTCTTAAGGCTCCATGGTCCCAGCTTCTTCCAATCTCAGCTGTAGGCTGGTATAAGGCTTGTCTCTCTCCCCAGGGTTCTGTTTCTTTCTGGGCTCAGCTACTCAGGTCTCTTCACAAGGTCAGCTGTAGGCTATTAGGCTCATCTCTCTTCCCGGAGCCCTCTACCATCTCTAATGAGCTGTCTCTCTTCTGCTGTGTTGTTCTCTGCATTTACTTCCTTGTGAGTGTCTGCCAACCAAGGGGGCAGGGACTCAACTTCCTACTGATGTGGCTGAATCAAAGCCCCATCTTAAGAAGTAAAAGTGAAACCTCTGAATCTAATACAATCTAATACACCTAGAGGAACAGACCAGTTTACAAACATACTCCAATATCTATTTTTGGAATTCATAAATAATACCAAACTGCCACACAACCTTTCACTTACAACCTATTTGTATCCCTGGGTAAGGTGATTTTCTTGTAGATAGTGTATAAATATGTCATATTTCCTTATCCATTCTACCAGTCTCTGTCTTTTGACTGGAGAGGTTAATCCATTACTATTCAGTATTATTACTTTACAAGCAGTACTTACCTTAGCCATTTTTCTTTAATTTTATATATGTCATATTTTTATTTATCCTTTTAGTTACTCTTACTAATAATCCTCCTTTTTACACTCTCCTCCAACCCTCTCTCTCCTGTTTTTCACTTTCAACCTGCAGAACTCCTTTTACTATTTCTTGAAGGACAGGACTCTTGTTGATATATTCTCTCAGTTTCTGTTTTTCTGTGAATATTTTGAACTCTCCCTCGTGTTTTTTTTATTTTTTATTTTTATTGCCTAAGAAGGCTTCATATTTTTTTATTTAGCTTTCTGACTCTGTGCTTGTGCTTTCAATACTTTCACAATGATTTTCTGCTCCTCAATCAGGAAAGCACTCTTGATCCTATCACGGACACATTTAGCACACATGGAACCGCCATAGGCTCTGCTCACGTTTTTTTTGTTTTAGATAACCTCATAAGAACTTGAGGTCTCACAGCACAAATCCCTCACATTTAGCCTGGGCGCACACCACATGCAGATTTTGGTGCTTTCCCAACCTTCTTGGTATAAAGGTAAACAATTCTATTATATTACCAGGGGTCCAGGATAGCCTAGTTTTGTTAGAAGTAGTATTGTAGCATAGCCTACAATGGTACGTCGAACACTGGACCATTTTGAATGTCTCTAGGAGCTGTCCCTGGAAGAAGAAAAGGCCCTCATTTTTTAATTTTTATTAGAGAATTTGCGTACTTATAAAACAGTCATGCACATAAGTGGAATTCCCATTCAACACCCTTCCACCAATACACTACATTGTTATAGAATATTTGTTCCAGATTATGAGATAATATCATCAGCCTATTACTGCTAAATATGGTCTGAAGCATGCATTTGGTATGTTTTTCCATACCCATCTAGTATTAACACAGCATATCTTTGGCATTGATGTAAGAATATTACAGTATTGCTGTTAACTATAGTCTATAGGTTACATTAAATGTATTTTCCCATGCTTCTCCACATTCTTACTACCTTGCAATAGTGATGTACATTTGTTCTAGTTCATAGAAGGACATTCTTGTATTTGTACTATTAACCACAGTTCTCATCTCCCTCTGGGTTCAATATGTTATTCAGTCTCTAGATTATTCTGTATTTCTTTCAGTTGACATTTACATCACTAGATTACCTTTTTCAGCCACAATCCCATTTATTAACCCACATCTTTAATTCTACTCACTATAATATGTTACCATGAACTCTTTCCATTTCCACACTTTTACAGTCAAGTTAATTAAAACTTGTGCATCCTCTTCTCAGCCTTCCTCTTATCTCCTAATAACCTATAATCTAGGTTTTAACTCCATGCATTTATTTTTCATATTTAGTTCATATTAGAGAGACCATGCAATATTTGTCCTTTTGTGTCTGGCTTATTTCACTTAGCATAATGTTCTCAAAGTTCATCCATGTTATTATATGTGTCCCAATTTCATTTCTTCTTATAGCAGCACAGTATTCAGTCAAATGTATATCACATTTTGTTTATCCATTCATCAGTTGATGGACACTTGTGTTATTTCCATCTTTTGGCAAGTATGGATACCACCAGTATGAACATCGGTATGCAAGAGTATGTTTTTATCACAGTTTTCAGTTCTTCTGGATATATTCCTAGTAGAGGAATTGCTGGATCATATGGCAGTTCTATATGTAGGTTCTTGAGGAACCACTAAACCTTTCCACAGAGGCTGCACCATTTTACATTCCCACTAACAGTGCAGGAGTGTTCCTGTTTCTCTGCAACCTCTCTGGCACTTGCTGGTTTCTCTTTTTTTAATAATGGCCATTCTGTGCTGTGTGAGATAATATCTTATTGTCGTTTTGATTTTCATTTCCCTAACAGCTAGTTATATTGAACTTTTTTTTTTTTTCATGTGCTTTTTGGCCATTTATATTTCTTTTTTGGAGAATGTCTATTTAAGTCTTTTGTCCATTTTTAAATTGGATTGCTTGCTCTTTTATTGTTGAGTTGTATGATCTCTTTCTATAGAATGGAAATCAAACCATTATTGGAAATGTGGTTTCCAGATATTTTCTTGGATTGAGTGGGCTGCCATTTCATCTTCTTGATGACATCCTTTGAATCACAGTGTTTATTGAAGATGTCCCATTTAACTGTTTCCTTTTGTTGCTCATGCTTTCAGAATCCACCACCTACCACCAGGTCTTGGAGAGGTTTCTCTACATTTTCTTCTAGGAGCTTTGTGGTTCTTCTTTTATATTTAGGTCTTTGATCCTATTTTGAATTAGTTTTTGTATAAAGTGTGAGATAGGGGTCCTCTTTCTTTCTTTTGGATATGGGTGTCCAGTTCTCCCAGCACCATTTGTTGAATAGACTGTTCTGCCGTAGCTGGGTGGGTTTGACAGGCTTGTCAAAAATCACTTGACCAGAGATGTGAGGGTCTGTTTCTGATCCATCAGTTTGGTTCCATTTGTCTATGTGTCTGTCTTTATGCCAGTACCATGCTGTTTTTAACCCCTGTAGCTAGGTAATATGATTTAAAATCAGGAAGTGAGAGTCCTCCAACTTCACTCTTCCTTTTTAAGATGCTTTTGGCTATTTGGGGCACCTCACCCTTCCAAACAAATGTGATAATTATGTTTTCCACTTCTTTAAAAAATGCTTGTGGAATTTTTATCAGGGTTGCATTGTATTTGTATATCTATTTGGGTAGAATTGATATCTTAATGATACTTAGTCTTCCGGTCCATGAGCATGGAATGTTCTTCCATTTTTTAGGTCTTTTAAAAATTTCTTTTAGCAATGTGTTGTTGTTTTCTGAATACAAGTGCTATATGTCCTTGGTTAAGTTTATTCCTAAATATTTGATTTTTTAATTTGCTATTCTAAGTGCAATTTCCCCCTGACTTCCTCCTCAGATTGCACTTTACTAGTGTATAGAAACACTACTGATTTTTGCGTATTAATCTTGTATCCTGCCACTTTGTTGAAATAGTTTATTAGCTCTAGCAGCTTTCTTGTAGATTTTGGGGTATTTTCTTGGTATAGGATCATATCATCTGTGAATAGTGAAAGTTTTACTTCTTCCTTTCCGATTTGGATGCCTTTTATTTCTTTTTCTTGCCTAATTGCTCTAGCTCGAGCATCTAGCACTATGTTGAACAATAATGGTGACAGTGGGCATCCTGTCTTGTCCCTGATCTCAACGGGAAACCTTTCAGTCTTTCACCATTTAGTACAATGTTAGCTGTGGCTTTTTCATATATGGCCTTTATCATGTTGAGAAAGTTTCCTTCAATTCCTATCTTTTGTAGAATTTTTATCAAGAAAGGATGTTGTATTTTGTCAAATGCCTTTTCTGCATCATTCGATAAGATCATGTGATTTTTCTTCTTTTATTTATTAATGTGGAGTATTATACTGATTTTCTTGTGTTGAATCACCTTTGCATGCCTAGTATAAAACTCACTTGGTCATGATGAATAATTCTTTTAATGTATTGTTGGGTTTGATTAGCAATTTTTTTTTTAGAATTTTTGCATCCGTATTCTTTAGTGAAATGGGTCTTTAATTTTCTTTTTTCATAATATCTTTATTTGGCTTTGGTATTAGGGTGATATTGGCTTCATAGAATGAGTTTGGTAGGGTTCCTTCTTGTTCTATATTTTGGAAGAGTTTGAGTAAGATTGGTATTAAATCTTCTTTGAATGCTTAGTAGAGCTCACCTCTGAGACCATTTGATCTTGGGTTTTCATTTTGGGGAGTAGTTTGATGACTGTCAATTTCGGTACTTGTGATTGGTTTGTTGAGGCCTTCTATTTCTTCTAGGGTCAGTGTAGGTTGTTCGTATGTTCCTAGGAATTTTGCCATTTCATCTGCGTTGTCTAGTTTCTTGTCATGCTAGTTGTTCATAGTATCCTTTTATGATATTTTTTATTTCTGTGGGGTCAGTTTTTATTTTATTAATTTGCATCTTCTCTCTTTTTTTCCTTGTGAGTCTAGCTAAGGGTTTGTCTATTTTGTTAATTTTCTCAAAGACCCAATTTTTGTTTTTGTTCATTCTCTCAATTCTTTTGTTCTCAATTTCATTCATTTCTGCTCTGATCTTTGTTATTTCATTCCTTCTGCTTGCTTTGGGAATAGTTTACTCTTCTTTTTCTAGTTCATCCAGCTGTGTAGTTAGTTAATTGATTTTAGCTCTTCTTTTTTTAATGTAAGCATTGAGGGTTATAAATTTCCCTCTCAGCACTGCCATCACTGCATCCCCTTAGGTTATGATATTTTGTGTTCCCATTTTCATTTGTCTTGAGATATTTGTTGATTTCTCTCATAATTTCTTCTTTGACCCACTGATTATTTGAGTGGGTTGTTTAATCTCTCTATATTTGTGAATTTTCCCTTTTTCCGCCTGTTGTTGATTTCCAACTTTATTCCATTATGATCAGAGAAAGTGCTTTGTATAATTTTGTTCTTGTTGAATTTATTGAGATCTGCTTTGTGACCCAATATATGGTCTATCTTGGAGAAAGATCCATGAGCACTTGAAAAGAATGTATATTCTGCTGTTTTGGGGTGTGATGCTCTGTATGTGTCTTATTAGATTTTGTTCATTTATCTTATTATTAAAGCTCTCTGTGAGCCTCTGCCTAGATGTTCTTTCCAATACTGAAAGTGGTGTATTGAAGTTTCCAACTCTTATTGTAGAGACATCTGTTTCTCTGTTGTAATTCAACGTGGAGGAAGACGATGCCGGGAATGATCCAAAGAGAGATTGGGATCAGGAGACCTCACTCCATGTGGAATGCAGGCAAATTTATTTAGGCTGAAGCTGCTTTTTATACTAAAAGCTGATAACAAAAGTAGGGCATCCTTTGCTAGTTCCTCTGCATGGCACATGAGAGAGCTGCTGGTTCCTGTATTTCTAGATAATTTTTCTTAGGAATTTATACAATAACTTCTTAGTGGTGGGTTCATTCCGCTTCCTCCCATTGACGTCTGCAGTGTGCAGAGTCCTTGGAGACATTTGCTAATGTTTCTTTTCCAGCAAGTATGCTTTTTAGATGCTTAACCCTTTATGCTCTAACTCTCAGCATCTTCTCCAACATTTCTCCCTTCAGTTTTGCCAGTGTTTGCCTGATGTAATTTGGGGCATCCTGGTTAGGTACATATACATTTATTTTTGCTTGGTGAATTGCCCCTTTTATTAGTATATAATGTTCTTTGTGTGTAATAGCAGTTTTGCTTTTACCACTTTCAATCTATTGGTATCCTTGGGTCTAAGGTGAGTTTCTGGTAGACAGCTCATAGATGGCTCATATTTTCTTATCTATTCCACCAGTTTAATCTATTAACATTCAGTGTTATTACTGTAAGAGCAGCTCTTCACCCGTTTTAACCTTTGAGTTTTATCTGTCATATTTTATTGTCACCACTCTTTTTACACTTTTAGTTACTTTTAATGACATAATCTTCATTTCTAGACTCTCTTTCAAGGCTTTTCTGTCTTGTCTTTTCAGACTGTAGCACTCCCATTATTATTTCCTGCAAAGCCAGTCTCTTGGTTACAAACTCTTTCAGTTTCTGTTTGTGAATATTCTAAACCCACCCTCATTTTTTTTTCAAATTCTAATGTTTATTGAATTCATAACCTCTATAACATATGAAGTTGATCTTTAAAAAAATAATGTTTGAAAATTGATCGGGGAATTTTGGACATAGTTAAAGGTAGAGTAATATAAAACATAAAGAGTTCAATCATGATACTATGTAATATTTAAAAATGCAGTTAATATTCTTTTTACACTAGTTTTTCTATTTGTGAATCATAGAATATTCCATATTTCTCTATTATTTGTACAATGTGTTTACCAATTTAAAAAGACAGTAACTTGGAGCACAAAGTAATTATCAATAAATACTTTTCATCGTCTTGGATTTTTGTTCTATCCTGGGTTGTGCTGGAAAATGGGATGATTGAATTCATAACAGAACACATTCACAGGGAACCTTTATCACCATTATTTCATCTTGAAGGACAAAAGAAAGGGCGGATTGGCTCAGAAGTTGAAACTTTGGTAAATAGAAAGATATGGGATCCATCGCTAATGTTACAAAAGGAAATATTTCCAATATCCATATCCAGGAAAATCCCCACTTTGTGTAAACAGGGATTAACCCAGAGGGCAGTGGAGGTATGGTACAGGCCCAAAGGTAGCTTCCCTTTCTCAAACTCAGTGTCCAGGATCTGAGTTTGGTAGATAGAAGGATCTCTCTTTGTTGGTGAACAGATTCTTTGCAGATACCCTGATCCCATTCTTTGTTCCCATATCCACCTCCCAGTAATGATGGCCAGAAATGAACCAAGAGGAGCCCAGGATACAAAATGAGTAGCTGAATCTCTCTGCAGATTTTTTCAGGTTCTGTTTGATAGTCCCTCATTGGACACTTCTCAGGTCATCAGAAATGATGAAGAATTCATTGACTGTGTCAATGTCCAAGGTAATATCCACTCTCCTCCCATAGGGACTCCTCTGGCATCCAGAAGCTGCCACTTACAGCTCAGTTCTGGAGTTTCGCCCTCATTTTTGAAAGACCGTCTTGTCAGATATAAGATTCTTGGCTGGCAGTTTTTCTCTTGCAGTATCTTAAATATATCATAACACTGCCTTTTTGCCACCATGGTTTCTGATGAGAAGTCAGCACTTAATCTTATTGGGTATCCCTTGTATGTGATATATCACTTTTTTCTTGCTTCTCTCAGAATTCTCTTTGTCTTTGGCATTTCACATTCTGATTAGTATGTGTCTTGGAGTAGGTCTATTCAGATTTATTCAGATGGGAGTACATTGTGCTTCTTGGACACGAATAGCTATGTCTTTCTATAGGGTTGGGAAATTTTCTACCATTATTTCTTCAAATATTCCCCTTTTCCCTTCTGGGACACCCATGACACGTATGTTTGTATGTCTTTTGCCATCATTTAGTTACCTGAAATCCTGTTCAATTTTTTCCATTCTTTCCGTTATCTGTTCTTTTGTGTGTTCGCTTTCAGAGGCCATGTCTTCAAGCTCACTGATCCTTTCTTCTGCCTCCTCAGATCTGCTGTTATATGCCTCCGGTGTATTTTTAATTTCATTTATTGGTCCTTTTTTTCCCAAGATCTGCTTTTTTTTTCTGTGTATCCTTTCAAACTCTTCTTTCTGCTCACCCAGTGTCGTCTTAATATCCTTAATCTTACTAGCCATCTCATTGAATTTATTAAAGAAATTAGCTTGAACATCTATGATTAGTTGTCTTAACTCCTTTATGTCATCTGGAGGCTTATCTTGTTCCTATGACTGGGTCATATCTTCCTGTTTCTTGGTTTGGATTGCAATTTTTTTTTTTTTTTTTGCGTCTTGGCATCTGGCTTATTAGATATATTTTATACTGGATGTAGTTTCTCTCTTTAGGGCTTTCTTGCCCTTTCTCCCTTGCTGGTTGTATAGTAGGATCCGAGAATATAGTTGGTACTGTAAGCGGTGGAGACTGAAGCTTCCCGTGTTGCCCCAGGAACCAATGAAGCTTCTCCTACCTTTTTCCTCTGCCAGGGTTAGGGACAGAGCCACAGCTGTGTGTAGTAATCCAAGCTGTGCAGACCAAGACCAACGTAGTTGCCCAGAGACTGATGAAGCTTCATGTTCCTTCCTCCCCTGCCTGAGGCAGGGATGGAGCTGCAGGTGTGGGCAGCAATCTATACCATGCACATCCAAAATGGCCGCACTTGACCAGGTAGACTGACATAGCACCAGCCCACTTCCTCCCCTTCCAGGGGTGGGGATGGACCCTCCAGATTGCCCAACAGTCTAATCTGTGTGGGTCAAAAACATAAGCTGCTGCCCTAAGAGCTGGATGGAGTACTGTCCCTTCTGCCCTTTAAGGGGTGGGAGTGGAGCCACATGTGCTCAACAGTCCAGTCCATGCAGGCTAATAGTGCCTGCAGTTGTTTGGGGAGGCTGAGGAAACACCAGCCCCCTCCTATTCTATTGGGGGATGAGGGTAGAGCTGCAGGTGCCAAACAGTCCAGTCCATGCACACTGTAAATGCCTGCAATTGCCCAGAGACACTGAGGAAACATAGTCCCCCCCCATCCTATTGGAGGGTGGTGATGGAGCCACAGGTGTCTGACTGCTTCAGTCTATGTGGCCCAAAAGCATCTTCAGTTGGCCAGAGAGGCTGGGGAAACACTGTCCCCCCCTTGTCCTTTGGGGGTGGGAGTGGAGCCATGGACGCCCAATAGTCCGGTTCATGCAGGCCAAAAGTGCCTGCAGTTGCTCAGAGAGGCAGAGGAAACACAGCTCCCCTCCTTTCCTTTTGTGGGGCAGTGATAGAGCTATGGTGTCTGAGTATCCAGTCTGTGCAGGCTGAAAGCACCTGCATTTGCCCAGAGAGGCTGAAGAAACACCAGTCCCCTCTTATCCTATGGGGAAGTGGTGTGATGGAACCGAAGGCACTCAACAAACCAGTCCTGTCTGGTCAGAAGCACCTGCAGTTGCCCAGAGAGGCTGAGGAAACACAGCTCCCCTCCTATCCTATTGGGGTGCAGGGATCAAGCCGCAGGTGGTCCAACCAGCCAGTCTGTACCAACTGAAAGCACCTGCAGTTGCTTGGAGAGGCTGGTGCAGGTCCCCCTAGCTTCCTCCCTGCTAGAGGTAGGGCTGGAGCCTAGGCTAGGGCTGCAATCCGATCTGGGTGGAAAGAAGTCGATCCCTACTCTCACTGTGATTTTTAGTCAACCACGCTTCCCCTCAGGCCAGGGGTGGAGTTAAAATGGTGGCTGCTGGCCTCTTTCCAACTTGGATAGTTTCAAACCTTCCTAGGATTATACTTTAACCAGCTGAGTTTACTAATCAGTAACTGAAGTTGGTGCCTGACTGTCTCTCCCTCCCCTCTTTTTGGAAAATGGAGTTTCCAACTCCAGCTGTGGAATAACTTCCAAGGTGGCTTGTGCCACCAGTGGAGGATGGGCTTCAGACTCCACAGTGTGGAGTGCTCTATTCATGAATCTTTACTGCAGATGGACAGACTCCTCCTTCCATACTTCCAAGGATGTTTTGTGATGTTCTTCTGGTCTCCTGGGCCCCTCAAACAGGTGCTTTAGTTAGCTCTGGGTTTTTACTACCTGCCCTGTAGGACAAGCTGACTCTTGGAGCTCCTTACTCAGCTGCCATCTTGCCCCTTCTCTCCTGTTCCTCATTTTTGAAGGACAATTTTGGTGGATAGAGAATCTTGGCTGTCAGTTTTATTCTTTCAGCACCTTAACTATGTCATACCACTGCCTTGTTGCCTCCATGGTTTCAGATGAGAAATTAGCACTTAATCTTATGGGGCTTCCCTTATATGTAATGGATCTCTTATCTCTTGCTGCTTTCAGGATTCTTTCTTTGCTTTGAGCATTTGCCATTCTGATAAGTATGTGTCTTGGGGTAAACCTGCTAGGATTTATTCTGTTTGGAGTGAGCTGTGATTCCTGGACAGATACATCCATGTCCCTCAAGAGAGTTGGGAAAGTTTTGGACATTGTTTCCTTCAGACATCCCTTGTGCCCCCTTTCCTTTCTCTTCTCCCTCTGGGATGCCTCTAATATGTATGTTTGTGCATTTTGTGTTGTTATTCAATTCCCCGACTCCCTTCTGAATTTTGCCCATTTTTTGTCTGTTTTACTCTCTGCAATTTTGGATATCTTTGATGTCACTATTTTTTTCCTCTGCCTATTCAGATCTGCTCTTACGTGCTTCTAGTGTATTAATAATTTCTTGCATTGTGCCTTTCATCACTATAAGATCTGTTATCTTTTTATGTATTTTTACAATTTCTTCTGTATGTTCCTCCTTTGTCTTCTTAATATCCTATATTTCTTCCTTCATTTCTTTGAATTGATTAAGGATATTTTCGGACATCCTTGATTAGCTGTTCCATATTCTGCATCTCCTCCTACACTTTTTAGTTTGTTCATTAGACTGGGCCATGTCTTCCTGTTTCTTAGTATGGCTTGTAATTTTTTGCTGATGTCTAGGCATCTGTTTATCTTGACGGGCATGTTCAGTTGGTTAGTTTTTCTTTCCGATGTAGTTTTATTTTTGTTTGGTTTTGTGTTAAGGGTCCTCTTTGACACTTGGTTCCACTTATTCTATATTTTGTAGTTACCTGTGTTCAAATGAAAAAAATATTAAGAAAGAAGAAGAGAAATAATAAAAATTAAAAAAAAAAAAAAAAAAAAGAAGGAAGGAAAGGGAACAATGAGACAGGAAAAATAATTTAGTGAAAGATAAAAAATAGTAAGGAATAAGAATTAAAAAGGGGAAGCGGCTGTGGCTCAATCAGTAGGGCTCCTGTTTACCATATGGGAGGCCCCGGGTTCGGTTCCCAGGGCCTCCTGGTGAAGGCAAGCCCGCCCGGACGGCGTGGTTAGCTGACCCAGCGAGCACAAGCAGCAAGTGGGGGATAAATGAATAAATAAATTAAAAAAAAAAAAAAAAAATTTAAAAAGGTGAAAAAAAATAAATGGGACAAAATAAAATGAAAGGCTAGAAAAATGAGAAGAGACAAAAGAAAAGAAAAACAGTAGAGGGTGGAAAGAAAGAAAAAAAAGGAAGAGGGAAAAAATGAAGAAAGAAAAGAAAGAAAGAAAGAAAATAAGAAGAGGAAGGTAAAAAAAAGTAAGAAAACAAAACAAAACACAGGCCACACTTTCAGGACACCAGCAACTATCTCAGGCTACCTGTGCCTGCCAGTCAATCACCCCCACAGCCTGCCTCTTCTCAGATACCTGGATGTAGGGAAAATAAAGCAAACCTTTGTGTAGGTTCCCTCCCAGAGAGCCAGCTGGGCACCTGTCAGCCCACCCAGTCACTCCCCCAGTTCCTCTTTTTCCCCAGGGCTGGCTCATTGCGTCAGCCTGCCCGTTCAACTCCACCCTACCCTTTCCATGGAGCTGCTTAGACGCCGCCTGTAGCTCTCCTCTTCCCTGGAACCTGCTTAAGGCCAGTCTGCCCACCCTCTTCACCTCCACCCCTGCTCCCCTCTCCCCCTGTGCTGGCTGGGTGCCCTATGGTTCTCCTCCCTTTGAGAGCCAGCAGCACACCCGGTTGCCTGAAGGCTCTTATCTCCTCCAGGCCTGCTGGATGCCGTTCTGTCTGCCAGATCACCCCACACCCTGCTCCCCTCTCCTCCTGATCCAGCCAGGTGCTGGTCCTCACATCTCATTGCCCCGCAGCTCCCCTCCCCTCAGGCACCTGCTGGGCACCAGCACACACACCTGGTCACCCGGCATCTTTCCTCAATTTCAGAGCTGGCTGGGCACTGGGCTGCCAACCAGATCACCCCTTCTACTTCCATCTTCCTCAGAACCAGCTGAGTGCGGGTTTGTCCACGGCTTCCCTCTCCCCTTGAGCCAGCTGGTCTCCCCTCTCCATCTGCTCTCTCCGATAGCCCCCCACAACTTCCTTTGTGCCAGGCAAGCCAGCCTTACCTTCCAAGTTTCTGGAGGAGGAGTGCAGCCTGCTGTTCCCTACTCCACCATCTTGGATCTTCCCCAGTGTCGTCTTAATATGCTTTCTCTCTTCCTTTTCTCCTTGAATTGATTTAGGAGATGTGTTTGAACATCTTTGATTAGTTCCAAATTCTGTGTTTTCCCTGTCTTTTTAATTTGTTCATTTGCCTGAGCTATATTTTTTTGTTTCTTCATGTGTTTCATAATATTTTGCTGGTGTCTAGGCATATGATTATCTTGAGTTTACTCTGATGGTCAGTTTCTCTCTCTTGCCTAGGGTTTAATTACTGATTAACTTTGTGTTAAGGCTTTTCTTTGACACTTGGTTCAACTTATTCTGAATCTTTAGTATTGCCTGTATTTAACAGATCAAAACTGGGCCAGGGACCTATGAAGTGGGTGCAGACTAGTTCTAAAGGACCCTTGGGAGATCGTCAGGAAAAACTCTAAAAAGCTGCTTTTTTTTTCCGTCTAGGTACCCAGAATGCATGCTTTCCTGGCTTGCCCAGCAGAATGTGCTCTTTTGTCATGTGTTTGCCACAACCCTAGGGAGGGGAGTGTTTGCTTTTTTTCACCCCCTCCACATGCTCCACCCCTATTTGGGGTGGTGTTGAGACAATGGCAGGGGGCAGCCCTGACCTGGCCGGGTGGAACCACTATTAAGCTGTGACCCAGCAATCCATACTTTCTCATCAGGAGCCTTGCTTGGCCCTTGGCCCTATGCACCCCATTCCTGGGGAGGAAGGTTTATCCACTCCTCTCAGTCTGCAGGCAGCCATCCATAGTCTGTGCTTGCCTCCAGGGTGGGGTATGGATACCAGGCACTGCCGCTGAGCAGTTGACTCACAGTTCCTCTTGTGCTCTGTCAGTCTCCCAGTTCTGCTCCTTACTGGATGCTGTACTGTGGTCCCTTGGCCTCAGGAGCCCAATTACCACTTTCTCAGTTTCTGCTTGTCTTCTCGCCATTTGTGGAGGCAGAGTGTGCCCTGCTGCTCCCTACTCTGCCATATTGGATCTCTGTCGTTTGCATCCCATAAGTTTTGATAGGTTGTGCTCTTATTTTATTCATCTTGACTGACTTCTCTTGCAATTTCTTCTTTGACTTTTTCTTCTTTAACTCTTGTGTTTAACTGGTGTATATTTGTGAATTTTCCAGTTCTCCCTTTGTGGTCAGGGAAAGTGCTATGTATAATTTCAGTCTTTTAAAATTTATTGAGACTTGTGATCCAGCATGTCTGTCCTGGAGAATGATCCATGTGCACTTGAGAAGAATGATATCTTGCTGTTTTGGGGTGCAATGTTTTATATATATCTGTTAGGTCTTGTTCATTTATATTATTTAACTTCTCTCCTTCCTTACTGATCTCTATCTAGATGTTCTATCTATTGATGAGAGTGGTGTATTGAAATCTCCAACTATTATTTTAGAAATGTCTATTTACCCCTTCAGTTTTGTCAGTGTTTGCCTCATGTATTTGAGACACCCTGGTTCGGGAATCCCTTTTAACCTTCATGAGACCACCTGTTCGAATTTATACCCTCCTTTACTTATTGAATAGGAAGAAACGGTCTTCCTGAACAGGGTACTCAGTTTGGCCCGGGGAATGCTCAGTTTCAGGCAGGGCAGTTCTCAGTCAGATACGTCCCTGCAGGGCTGGACAACCTAGGTAACCTTAGAGGATTTATATATGTACATTCTCTCTTCTCCACTTTTGACTTATAAAATTGGACCAATGATATGCCTTCTCATCGAGATGAATCTAAAAGGTTGGAGAATCTTTTAACCTCTATCTTTGCTACTCATAATCCACATGGGGAGATATTTAGGCCCTCCTGAATACCCTCCTCACACCCAAGGAATGTAGGACAATTTTTGAAAAAGCCTGCCAGGAAACTGATAGACTGTATGAATTGCTACCTAACAATTCAATTCATATAACCACAGCAATAGCTATTCCAAGGGCAGAACCAGGATGGGACCCAAATGAACTTGGAGACTGAACCAGACTAAATCATTATAAAGGGTGCATTGTTGTTAGAATGCAAAAAGGAGTCCCAAGGCCAAGAAGTTTAAGAAGGGAACAATAAGTACAACAAGGGGCAAAAGAAAACCTGTTTGCCTTTCTTGAAAAGTATTTGCGGCATACTGGCAGTACACTGACCTTGACCCGGAACACTTGGATAATATGAGGCTAGTCAGTGTGACCTTTAATAGTTAAAGTGTCCCAGACATAAGAAAGAAATTACACAAATTAGAAGGGGACTAGGAAAGCCTATGTCCCAACTGGTTGAGATTGCCTTCAAGGTTTCTGATAAGCAAGACCAGATCCAGGAGATGCATATGAGATCCCATATGTACTGACTGCAGCCATAAATTACAATTTGTCAGGAGCAAGAAAACCTTTGACAATGGGAGGCAGACAACCATGGGTAAGACCCCTGGGCCCTTCTCTCACTAACCATAAAGGCCACCAGTTAGGGCCACAGCAATGTGCCTACTGCTAAAAGGAAGGACACTGGAAATGGGATGTCTAAATCTCCCAAGAATAGCTCATCAATTGCCCCACCTCAACGAGGGTGGGCATGACCAGGACTGACAGGGCCAGGGGCATCTTTTGACCCGACCTCTCATATCACTATTTCCCACAAAGAGTCCCAAGTATCTGTAATGGTGGGAAAGGGACTTGTTGACTTTCCAGCAGACACTGGAGCCACCTGCACTCTTCTAAATAAGAAACAAGGCTCTCCCTCTCCTAAAACTGTAGCTATCAGTTATAGGAGCCATGCCCCATAAGCCCTTCCTGCAACCCCTCAAATGTCATCTGGGGGACACTAACTTGAAACATAGCATTATTTATACAGTAGGACCTCATTTTATGCAAACTCAATACATGAATTCAAGTATATGTAATTGGAAGTCAAAAAAAAAAGGTAGAAAAGCAGAAAGAATTAAAATATTTTAAAATTATTTCTGCGATTAACTTTGCCTACTTATTGTTACTAGAGTGTTTATTTGCCTTATTTATAAAAAATGTGGGCAAGTGGATGTGGCTCAGGCGACTGGGCTCCCACCTACCACATGGGAAGTTGCTGGTTTAAATCCCAGTGCGTCCTAAAGAAGACAGCAAGTGGGCGTGATGGGCAGGCAGGGCGAGCTGACACAACAAGAGACACAAGAAGAAAAAATGTAGTGAGAGAGACAACAAAGCAGGGAACAGAGGTTCCCGGTGCCTCTTAAAGAAGACAGTGAGCTGACACGACGGGCAGGTGTGGCGAGCTGAAGCAACAAGATGATGCAACGAGACACAGGGAGGAAAAACATAATGAGAGACACAACAAAGCAGGGAGCAGAGGTGGCTCAGGCGATTAGGCACCTCCCTCCCTCATCAGAAGTCCTGAGTTTGGCTGCCGGTGCCTTCTAAAGAAACAAGGAAGACAAACAGACACAGCGAGTGCAAACAGTAAGGGACTGGGGAAAAATTTTTTTTTTAAATGTGATAGGGAAGTGGATGTGGCTCAGGCAGAGTGCCCGCCTCCCACTGGGAGTCCTGGGTTTGGTTCCTGGTTGCTTTCTAAAGAAGACAAACAATGAGCAGATAACAAGCAGACATTGAACAAAAACAGTGAGCAGACAACGAGCGAAAAACAAGCAAAAAATGAGCCAACAGACAAGGGAGCAATCTCGGAGGAAAAAATGTGTGATAGGTATGTTCATATAAGAAATACTTATTAAATAATGGGGTTTGCTATTATGCACAATTTTCAATTTACATGAAGGGTTTTGAAACATACTGGTTGTGTAAAATGAGGTCCTACTGTGTGCCTGAATGTCCTATGCCACTGCTGAGATGGGATTTATTGGCCAAGCTAAATGCTTAGGTGACTTTCTCCTCAGAAAGTATCAAAGTTCCTCCCAATCACGCATGTGCACTTCAAGCTGCTTTATTATGGTTGGAAGGAGAAAACTAATTTGAGATCCCTGAGGATATTCTGAGGATATTCTCCTGATAGTGAAACCAGAGGTATGGGCAGACAGAATGCCCGGAAGATCTAAAACTACTGAGCCAATCAAGGTAAAAAAAGTCACCCTGATAGGAACATCCCCCACTTAAAACAGTTTCTTAAGGAGGGAGACCAGAGAAAGTATAGAACCACTAAGTGTCTTTTTCCCTACATCAGTTGATTCAGCCTTGCTGACCTCCGTACCATACTCCTGTAACGCAGGAGGTCAAGCCCCGGTAGGCTGACCATATGTTTCAGTGTTCCGGAGAAACCACATGGGAGGCCAGCAGCGGTCATGCCGTTTATTACTTATAGAGCCCAATGGCGGGAGTTCGGGAGAAGTGCTCTGCACTGCCCATTCAATACAACAAGGCTATACCATTAAGCACCAGCGGGGTAGTGAGCAGTACAGGGAACAGCAAGGAAAATCAACCCCCTAGTTAATGATTACTAGACCTTATGATTATGATCTCAGCAAGTACTTTTGATGTTTACTGCGCCTTGTTATTCCTGTTATGTAGGTGGGCTGCTGGCCAGTTCAACCCTACCCCATTCTATGCCTTAGGGGTTGCAGAAGGGTTATTCCCGCCTCCACTTACCCTACACTCCACCCTGTTGTAAATCAACATGGAGTTAGACGGTGCCGGGAATTATCCAGAGAAAGATTGGGACCAGGGGACCTCACTCCATGTGGAATGCAGGCAAGTTTATTTAGGTTGAAGCTGCTTTTTATATTACAAAGCTTATAACAAAAGTAGGGAGTCCTTCACTAGATTCTCAGCTTGGTGCGTGAGAATGCTACCTGTTTGTGAGTTCCCAGACAATCTTTCTTGGGAATTCAGACAATAACATCTGTGTGGTGAGTTTACTCCGCTCTGCCTCCTCCCACTGATAGCTGCAGCATGCAGTGTCCTTGGAGACATTTACTAATGTTTCTCTGCCAGCAAGCATGCTTTTTAAATGCTTAATCCTTTATGCTCTGACTCTCAGCATCTTCTCCAACACCACCCCAATGCTCTTTCCACCTTACTATCTGCCTGTTAGATCTTCTGCAATATGTAGGTGGTCAGAACATTGGCACTATGCGCACAGAGGCCGCAGCAACAGTAGAGAGCACAGCACCTTATTACAGTAGTTAGGATAATACAGACAAGAATTATAAAAACTTTTTGCCAAGTTGCCCCTAGAGAATTAAACCATTGTGAAAAAGAATTGGAAGTATACTTACCAATGTTATGAATTTGTTTGTAAATCAGCTAAGGCAATAGAAATGTTACAGGAACAATTAGGAATATATACACAACATTCACTTCCTAACATAGCACACACTCCTTGTGCTGCAGTGAGCATATCTAAAGCCATTCTTTTCTACAGCATTATCTTACACATTTGGGTGGTTTCTTCATTTAATAGTTGGATTGATTGTGTGGTGTCATTTAGAGCCTTAGCTGTGTAATTGGCTAGTGCTATGATTGCTTTCTCTGTTAGTTCTGCATCCATAATTACCCCTGCAGAAGGGCTTGTGATAGATACAGGAATAAACCAAGATTCTAAAGATCTCCACTCAACCTTATGGTGGGCTTTAACTGAGAGCCAATTATGGGGCACCTGTGGGAACAGGTTAATATTTGTCCTGGGATATATGGCTTACCCCATTGGCACTGTCCAGTCCATTTGTAGGGGAGATAGGGCCATCCTTGGGCCCTAAAGGCCCAAAGGGAACCTGCTCTCCATCCACAGTACTGAGCTTTGTTTTTATTTATTTAATTTTATTCTTTTAAAAAGATGTATTTATTTATTCCAACCCCCTCCCCCCCGCCCCCTGTTGTTTTGCACTCACTGTCTGCTCTCTGTGTGTTCTGTGTCTGCTTGTCTTCTCTTTAGGCAGCACCAGGAACTGATGCTGGGGCATTCCGAAGTGGGAGAGAGGTGCTCAATATCTTGCGCCACCTCAACTCCCTGGTCTGCTGCATCTCTCATTGTCTCTCCTCTGTGTCTCTCTTTGTTGCGTCATCTTGCTATGCCAGCTCTCCGCAGGCCATCACTGCTGCACGGGCCAGCTCCCCATGCAGGCCAGTTTGCCTTTCCCCAGGAGGCCCCGGGAGTCAAACCCTGGATCTCCTATATGGTAGATGGGAGCCCAATCGCTTGAGCCACATCTATTTCCCTGGGCTTTGTATTTAATATCTGAATTGCTGGTGTTGTAATTTGCCATACGGATATAAGTTCCTTTAGAGATACTGTCTTCACCTGATAAAATATATACAATTTGTAGTGGCCGTGTAGCTATAATGGGGGATTTATAGACATATTTAAATCTAAGTCTTTTCCCCAAGGACTGAGAAGAGCACACCACCATGCCTCTGTTTTTACCTTCTAAGGCCACTGTAAGGTACCTGACCCTGGGGTTATAGTATGGGGTGCTGGCAACAGCAATTTATTAGAGGGGCCAATTCCGGGACAAACTCCATACTCTACTGTTATTTGTAACCTAATGGGAGCAGCCCAGGCATTCATCATAAATAGAAAAGGGGGAATCTGACCCACTTCTGGGTCGTTCATTTATCACTCTTATGCATCTATCAATCTCTTGGTCCAGCCTTGCCAGCCTGCATTCTCACTTCTGAGACCGAAATTCTTTAATGAGCCATTACATCGTTCTAGAATTTCTGCACCGGTGGGATTATAACATAAGTGAAATTGCCAAATTATATCATGATGATTGGCCCAAGTTTGTACCTCATGTCCTGTAAAATGAGTGTCTTGATTACTCTCAGTGACTTCAGGTGTGCCATGCATGGCAGCTAACTATTTTAAGCCACATATGGTGGTATGCTGAGTTGCTCGTTTGCTTGGGAAGGCTTGCATCACACCACTGGCTGTATCTATGCATGTTAGAGCATATTTACAATTGTCAGACCCTGGTAATGGGCCTCTATAGACCACTTGCCATTGGGTACACGGAGTACCTGCTCTTCTTAGGTGGCCCTGCCCTTGTGGTAGAGGGCAGGGATGTCTTTCAGCAGTATTACACAGTCTTTTACAGCCGTCCATACATTGGCATAGGCCCTGGGAAGTCCCCAGGCTTTTATAGTAACCCACATAGTGTTGGCCCCAGCATTTTCATTTTCTGATACAGCCAAATGGCCACATCCTCAGAGGTTGCTTCTTCAGTCCAGCATAAACGAGCTAATGTATCAGCTTCAACATTTCCAGGAGTTTTTAGTAGTTGAAGTCCTATAATGTGATACACAGTGACATGCTTCCTACCAGTTGTTGCAGCAGTCCAGATGTGTTCCCACATACCAGCTCCGCACAGGGGACAGGTGTTGATGGTCTACCACTCTGCATGCCACTGTGGCATCCAGGTAGAAAGGTCTTTAAACATAGCCCAACTGTCAGTATACACAGTGAGGGGACAGGGCTCTCGGGTAATTACCATCCAGGCAACCCGTAGATCCGCCCACTGGCTGCTTGATTATTTCCTTCATCCATCCAGATGCTTTCAACCAACGGTTGGAAGGCTATAGCCCTCCATTTTGAGGAATTCCCCTGCCTGGAGCCATCTGTATACCAAGAGGTATCTGGTACAGGCAGCAGCCCTTCTTTTGACATGTGAAGCCATGACATCTTCAGGTGTATCAGGTCCGTCCGTTAACTCGGAGACAAACAGTACAGGACTCAAAACCTTTTGTAATTCTTCACTTAAGAGACTAGTATTTAGTATACTTCTTTGTTATAAGTACACACCCCATTTGAATGGGGTTTGTAGTTGGGCCACTGCATTGTTTGGCTTTTTCTGCCGGCTCTCGATCCATTCTTTTACAGGATATGAAGTGTACTCTTCTACAGTGGCCAGTCCTGTTAAAGATTCAGTGGCCAAGAGAGAGTTACAGACAGCACAAAGTTGTTTTTCCATTAGAGAATACCGTTGCTCAGCTCCTTAATTCTATTAATTGTGACCAAAATCCTGAGGGAAGTTTCTTTCCCTGCTGCTGTTGCCAAAGGCGCCAACCAAACACCTCAGGTGTCATGTGTATGTCTAATTGACAGGTTATAGTTTGATCTATAATCAAATGCCTGGGCAGTTTTTACTGCCTGTGTAATCTCAGTAAATGCTCGTGCAGCAGTATTGCCCCAATCCCACACTGCTCCTTTCTTTATTAATCCATACAGGGATCTAGCTAGCTGAGCTAAGTGGGGAATAAATGCATGCCAGTAGCTTACTAGTCCCCAGAATTCCTGCAATTGGGTTATCTTAGTAGGTATAGGGAAAGCTTGTATTTTATCTACTGCTGCAGTTGGTATTTGTTTTGTTTTACCTGACCAGACAACTCCCAAGTATTTGACAGATAACCCAGGCCCTTGTAGCTTGGGACGAGCTCAGTAAGGTAGGCAAGCAAAGACTCTTGACACTTCTGTAAGCATAGATAAATCATTAAAAGTTAACATCACATCATCAATATAATGAAACATAGTTAGAACACTTGGTTTTCTACATTTTTCCAGATCTGCTGCTACAAGTCCGTGACACTATGTCGGGCTATGTAAATAGCCCTGCAGCAGTACCTGGAACGTCCATTGACAGCCTTCCCAGGTAAAGGCAAACTGGTCTTGGGAAACAGGGTCAATAGCAATAGAGAAAAATGTGCTAGCTAAGTCAAGCACAAAATGATGATATGTTCCCAAATGGAGGCTTATGTCATCCAATAATTGGGCAATGTTTGGTACTGCTGCAAATAAAGGTGGGGTTACTATGTTATATAATCCACCATCATTTTCCATGACCCATCAGGGTTTTGTACGGGCCGCACGGGAATTGAACAGGCTATGGCATGGGTGAATAATATTCACTTTAGCTAACTCAGTTATAGTTTGCTCAATTTCTTCATGGCCTCCAGGTAGACGGCATTATTTAACAGCCACTGTTCTTCTTGGCTGTGGTAATGTGAGAGGAGGATGTTTGGCATATCCTCTCAGAATAGCTTTAACCAGGCATTTTCTCAGGCAAAATTCCCCCACTGAGGTTTGTAGAGTTAAACCTAACAATATGTCTACACCCAGTATGTATTCTTTAATTGGTGAAATGTGCACATAAGGCTGTGGTGGCAACTGATCAACCCCTAATACTAGCATCACACACCGCACCAGTATGGTTGCTCTTCCATATCCATCAATAGCTACCAGGGGCTCTTTAAATTTGTCTGGAATACCATATAATATGGAACATTCAGCCCCAGTATCGACTAGTACCGCAACTCTGTACATTTTTTATTGGCTAATGGATAGCAAATTTAACGTGGGGCCTCCAGTTCCCCTGCACTTGCATTCTCCAAGTACCTTGGGCCCACCCCTACTCAAATAGGGACCCCCCAGAGTGATTCCTCTGGAGGTGCTGTGGATTTTTTTTTTCAGATTAAAAAAAAAATTTTATTTCCCCTCCCCCCTGCCACTTGTGCTCAATGTCTGCTCTCTGTGTCCATTCACTGTGCATTTCCTCGGTGTTTGCTTGTCTCCCTTTGTTGCGTCACCTTGCTGCGGCAGCTCTCGGTGGGCACAGGCCGTCAGCTCTCTGCGGGTGTGGGTATGAGCTGTCAGCTCTCCGCAGGCGCAGGCCAGCTTGCCCTCACCAGGAGGCCCCAAAAACTGAACTGAGGACCTCCCATATGGTAGACTGGAGCCCAATCGCTTGAGCCACATCCACTTCCTGATGCTGTGGATTTTAATTCAGTAGTGACAGCAGGGGGCACCAAAGGCACATGTTCAGTGGGAGTTTTCAGATATTCAGCCAGTTTGGGCACGTTTGTATTTACTGGCCCCTGCATTCCAAGCGTTCCTACTCCTGGGGGTGGCAGCTGTTGACACCTTTGTTCTGACTTTAATTGCTTCCATAGCATTAGAAGGGTGCAGTTAGGTTATTTGTCGATTTTACGCCTATCTCCCCCCTCCCCCCCACTGCAATTAAATCAGTCTACATTTGCTTTCCGGTTACTTTCTTTGGGCCCTTATCCATATCCCCATCATCTTGTCCTCGTTTTTGTCCTTTCCTACAATCCACAAGCTTTTACCATGAGATGAGCCAGCTTATACCACATAGAGGAACAGGGCCACCCTGGGATTTTCCCCACAGAATTCCCTGTGACAAATGTGCTGTCCATGACACTACTACTGTGAGAGGTCTCTGGAAGATCCTGCCAACTACGCCAATTGTAACGCAAGAGGTCAAGCCCTGGTAGGCTGACCACGGGAGGCCAGCAGCGGTCATGCCGTTTATTACTTACAGAGCCCGATGGCGGTAGGTCAGGAGAAGTGCTCCGCACCACGCATCGGCTAAAACAAGTTTATATACCATTAAGCAGCAGCGGGGTAGTGAACAGTACAGGGAACAGCAAGGAAAATCAACCCCCTAGTTAATGATTACTAGACCTTACGATTATGAACTCAGCAAGTACTTTCCATGTTTACTGTGCCTTGTTCTTCCTGTTATGTAGGTGGGCTGCTGGCCAGTTGAGCCCTACCCCATTCCTTGCCTTTGGGGTTGCAGAAAGGGCATTCCTGCCTCCACTAACCCTATAACGCCCATCTTGCTCTCCCCAAAACCTGGCACCACAGAGTACTGATTTGTATAAGACCTGAGGACCGTTAATCAGATAGTGGAGAACCTTCATCCTATATGGTACTCACAACCTTATCAGGAAACTTCTGTTGGTTCTATAGTATTGGCCTACAAATAGGCTTTTTTACTGTATACCTTTGAGTCCAGAGTCTCAAACTGTTTGCTTTTGAATGAGATGGTCCTAAAATCAATGTAAACCAACAATATTGCTGGATGATGCTCCCACAGGAATTTTAAAATGCCCGAACTCTATTTGAAGAAGTACTGGCTAAAGATCTGAGGGAATTACAGCTACAGGAAGGAGTTTTACTACAATATGTAGAAGACATCTTAATTGCCGATAATACCAAGGAAGTGTTGGATCAGAATACTATTCCTGACCCTGAATTTCCTCACAGACTAAGGAGTTGGTGGTCAGTGTCTAGGTTCTTGGCTTCGTCACAAGAAAGAATTCAAGGAAAAGCCACAAATCAATTAAACCAGCAGAAAATTTATTGGAGGGTAAAGCAAAAGGACAGAAATACACCTTTAGAGTGTAAGGTAGGCATTTTCGAGAGAGAAATGCAAAATTCTGCCCTGGAGTCCCCTTTTTTTATGGGGGTACAGAAGTGCAGGGTCTGTGCTGATTGACATATTTGGGTGATTTGATTCTCTTGGGGTTAGGGGTTGCTGTTTGGTGGTGATTGGCTCCTAGCTGCTGTCCAGCGGTGATTGGCCTCTGGTCATTGTCCACGAGGCGTGAGGTAACCTGAAAGCAAGGTGGGTGGATAGTGGTGATGCCCCTTCTGCCCCTTCCCTCTTTCCCACCATGTAATGATGTTGCTGGCTGCCTTCTGATAACACAGCTGCTGGGTGTGTGCTGTGTGCTATAAGCTGCAGAGTGTTTGTGCTCTAAGTTGCCCCTTCCTAACTTACCTGTGTGGCTCAGGCCATTGACCCAGTTTCTGTTTGTGTGGCTTATTAGGTTTTCTGCTCCCTTCCTCCTCAGGTCACTATCCTATCCTGCCTCAATAGGACCTTGTTTTACGTGAACTCAATACATGGGAATTCAGGTATACATGATTGGCAATAGAAAAAAAAATAATAATAAAGGCAGAGAGAGAAAATTAATTTTTTTAAAATTTTGATCAATGTATTCAATTTTTAAAAGTTGTGTTCTTTGAAAGACACCAGTAAGAAAATGAAAAGTAAAAGTCACGTCCTAGTATAAATATGTTCAATATTTACATCTGACAAAAAACTTTTTTACTTTTTCTATTTTTTTAATTTTTTAATTTGTATTTATTTATTTGTTTGTTTATTTAAGATACTTAGATTAAATAAATGTTACACAAAAAATTTAGTGCTTCCCATACGCCCCACTCCCCACACCTTCCACACCCTCCCACATAAACAACATCCTTCATTAGTGTGGCATATTCATTGCAATTCAAAAATGCATCCTGGGGCATTGTCACTGAACATGGACCATAGTTCACATTGTAGTTTACGCTCCCACACAATTCTGCAGGTTATGGGAAGATATAAAATGGCCTATAACTGTCATTACAGTGTTATTCAGGATGATTTCCAAGTCTTGAAAAAGCCCCCATATTACAACTATTTTTCCCTCTCCTTGCCCCCAGAGCGTCCAGGGGCCACTGGCTCCACATCAATGTTGTAATTTCTTCCATTGCTAGAATCTCAATATGTCTATAGTAGAATACCAAAAAGTCCACTCTAGTCCATAGCTCTTCCCCCAATCCTGAGGATCCTGGGATGGTGATGTCCACTCCACCCCCAAATGAGAGGGGGCTTATATCCCATGGGGAAGATGGATTGGACTCTCCTGCCTGCAGCTGCAGACCTCTCTGTTCCTTGGGACGGCTGTTGTCCATCATCATCTCCCTGCCAGTTGTGCCCTGGGTGAGTCCAATGAGCTGTAGAGTAGGTGTCGCAACTCCGCTGAGGTTCCAGGCCCAGCTGGGACATGGACAGTCCAAAGACTTGAGCCTTTGGACGTTCACCTCCAAACTCCAGCACCAAGTATAGATTTAAATAGAAGGGACAGATGAGCCATGTGCAGGGAAGACATAATTGAGTCCAACTCTATCACTCTCAGGAGCACAAAGTCCAAAGTAGGGTCCACTGGCAAGGCACCAAACTCCGGAGCTGTCCGCCCTGACCATAGGACCTGGGTGTCTCCAGAGCTCTCAGGAGCCCCATTATTTGGGGGTAGTATCTACTTTGGAAGTTCTATGAGATCCTGCTGAGATTTGCATAAGCGTTACCTCTGGGATGACCTCCCGACTCACTTTGAATTCTCTTAGCCATATAAACTCATTTGTCTTTACCTTTCCCCCCTTTTATTTGAGGTCTTTTTCCAGTTGCATTGCTTGTTGGTGCTTGGTAGCAATCCCTCGATGCCAGGATGGCACATCCCCGGGAGTCATGTCCCACGCTGGCGGGAAGGTAATGCATTCATATGTTGAGTTTGGCTTAGAGAGAGGCCACATTTGAGCAACAAGGAGGCTCTTAGGAGGCAACCCTTAGGCACCCCATAACAATTTCAAGAGCAAAGGCTTATAAGGCTAGTCATCATTATCAAGGGCCCATCAGTGAATAATCCTCCTTCGCCAGTCACTGCCCCTGTACTTGGGGGACTGTTGCTGCTCCCTTAGAGAATGTGGCAGAGGTCTCCAGGATGGGAATTCAGGATGGGAATTCATATTCAAATGTGACAGAGCTCTCCAAGATGGGAATTCAAATAATTTTTTAAAATTATTTGTATGCTTAATTTTGCTTGATTATTTTTTTCTAGGGTGTTTATTTGCCTTATTTATTTAAAAAAATGTGTGATAGGTATGTCCGTGTAAGAAATACTTATTAAATAATGGGATTTGCTAGTATGTGCAATTTTCAACTCACGTGAAGGGTCTTGGAATGTATTGGTCGTGTAAAATGAGGTCCCACTGTATAAAGTTTCCAAGAAGAAGGCCCAGATCTCAGAGCCCATTATAGTATATCTAGAATTTGAACTATCAAAAGGAGAAAGGAATTTATTTTCAGATAGAAAAACATTGGCTAGAGTAGTGGTGCCAACCACCTGGGAATGGCTGGGTTTTGCTTATCTGGATCTCCAATTTTGGACTTCTAGTTAAACCATCATACAGAGCCCTTAAGGGGAAAGACAATGAACCATTAGATTGGACTACTAAATGTCAATGGGCATTTCGCACTATCAGAGAAAAATTATTAACTGCACCCAATATTGACTTCCCAGACATTAGGAAACCTTTTGATCTATTTGTGCATGAACAACAGGGGATAAAGCCTTGGGGTATTATCATAAAATCTAGGTAGCACACAGAAACCTGTTGCCTATTTTTCCAAACAACTAAATATAGTAACCCAAGGATGGCCAGTATGCCTCTGAGCAGTAGCTGCCACTTGTGACATGCTGCAAGTAGCTGAGAAGTTTACTCTGGGACAACCAACCACAATACACATCCTTCACTGGATAATAACCCTTCTCAAACTTAAGGATGGTTATTGTCTCATGTTTTCATGTTTTTTTCATATAATAAACTATTTTTAAAGAAGTTTTAGGTTACAGAAAAGTTATATTGAAAGTATAAGGGATTCCCATATACCCCACCCCTTCCCCTCCCACATCTTACTCTATTAATAACATCTTAACAATTGTGTGCTACACTTATTAAAAGTAATGAATAAATATTAAAGCATTGCTACTAACCAAGGTCTATAGTTTACATTGTGCTTTACACTTAATTCCAATGCCCTATGTTCCACCTATTATTGCCTCCCCTAAGAACCTCTGATAACCACTATCTTTATAACAATGTTACATGTTCTTCCATTACTACAATATTAATAAGTTTACTTTGTCCATAGTTGTATCCCCCCTCATGTTTGTTCATTCCTCAACCTTGAGGATTTGGGGATGGTGATGCCTGCTCTGCCTCAGATTGAGAGGGGGCTTATATCTTATGGGGCAGGTAGAAGGAACTGTTCTTAGGGAGGGAAAGGGGTGGGGTATATGGGAATCCCTTATGTCTCTGAGACATATATTTAATGGGTATAGAGCTAATTATAGGCTCAAATAAAAGGGGTAGAAGAATCATGTGTAGGGAAATTATAATGAGTCTAACTGTTAAATGGAGGAAATAGGTTGTCATGTATTCCAAGATAAGGCTCACCAAAAGGGTGCTGATTTCAAGGGGTTGTGTGCCTTGCCTATAGTGTCTGGATGGCTCTAGAGCCCTCAAGAGCACCCCTATTTGAGGCTTTAGTCACAGTGGCAATTAGTAAGATCTGCCTAGAATGACCTCTTAACTGATTTTTTGAAATCTCAGCTGAAAAAACTTTTGTATTTCATGTGTCCCCCTTTTTGGTCAATGTCCTTTTCCAAATACATCACTGGTTGGCTCTTGGTGCCAGGGAGGCTCATCCCAGGGAGTCATATCCCATGCTAGGGAGAAGGGAGTGCATTTATTTGCTGAGTTTGGCTTAGAGAGAACCCACATTTGAGTAAAAAGGAAGTTTTGAGGAGGTAACTCTTAGACAATAGTTACTATTAGGCTAAGTTGCAATTTTACAAGAGTAAGATTTATAGTTACATGCGTTAATATTGAGGGCTTGACATATTGGTCTGTTTTCTTTTGTTAAGCACTGCCTATATACTCAAGAGATTCTTACCTCTCTATTTGAGAATATAGCAGGAATCCCCAGAGTGGACGTTTAATATTTTGTTATTTATTATGTGGATCTCCACCCACTGAGATGATACCCTATGTATTAGTCAGCCAAAGGAGTGCTAATGCAAAATACCAGAAATCTGTTGGTCTTTATAAAGAGTATTTATTTGGGGTAGATGCTTACAGTTATCAGGCCATAAAGCATAAGTTTCTTCCTTCACTGAAGTCTGTTGCCACATGTTGGAGCAAGACAGCTGCTGACGTTTGCCAGGGTTCAGACTTCTTGCCAGGGCTCAGTTCCCAGGGCTCAGTTTCTCTCTGGGCTCAGCTCCTCTGGTTCTTCCACAAGGCCAGCTGTAGACTATCAGGCAAACAGCCTGTCTCCTCCCCGGGCCTTCTCTCCTTCCTCATGACCAAGCTCCTCTGTGTGCATGCTTCCCTGGGTTCCAGCATTAAAACTCAGCTTCAGAACTCCAACTCAAAACTCCAACTCTGTCCTTTGCCATGTCTTCCATCCTTGAGACCGCACCCACCAAGGGGCAGGGCTCAATGCCCTACTGACATGGCCCAATGAAAGCCCCAATCACAACTTAATCATGCCCAGATGAACAGACCAATCATCAGGCACAATCCAATATCTGTTTTTGCAATTCATAACTGTATCAAACTGCCAAACTGCTACACCCTATGATAAGATGAACACATTCATATTCCATAGAAGCATGCCCCAGGTGCACCCTTTCCTGCATATGGCCCCCACCACCAACGCTCTACACCAGTGATCCACTGCCATATTTGCTAAAGGAGCATTCCCACAACTGTATATTCAACCACAGACCTCCACCTCCCCAGATTTGATCGGTTCCTTTCTCCAGCCCTTGCCCCAGTTCCATGGAGAGCCCAGCCCACCCCACAACCCTGCTTACTCTCACACTTCAGTGACTGCACTGACATCCTTGCACCACCATCAGCCCCATCCACTGCTAAAACACCCCCTTCCTCTTATCATAGATTCTGCCCAGATTGAGCATCAGCTCACCACTCTCTACTCCCTTTCTATCTCCTGGTAACCTGTCTTCCAGACTCTATCTCTGTGAGTCTGCTCAGTATCCTTAAGTCATATCAGTGAGATCATGTAATATTTGTCCTTCAGTGACTGCCTACTTCAGTCAACAGAAGGTCTTCAAAATTCACCCATGTTGTCACGTGTTTCAATACTTCATTCTTTTTTACAGTGAGTATTATTCCATCGAATGTATATGTCACATATTGTTTATCCATTCCTCTATTGATGGACACTTGGGTTGTTTCCAACTTTTGGCAATTGTGAATAATGCTGCTATGACATTGGTGTGCACATATTTTTTTGTGTGCCTGTTTTCAGTTCTTCTGGGTATATACCTAGTAGTGAGATTGCTGGATCATATGGCATTTCTAAAGTTAGTTTCCTGAGGAAACGCCAAACTGTCCTCCACAATGTCTACATTCCCACCAACAGTGGATGAGTGTTCCTTTTCTTCCACAACCTCTCCAACACTTGTAGTTATCTGTTTTTTTTTAATAGCAGGCAGTCTAATAGGTGTAAGATGATTCTCATTGTAGTTGTGATTTGCATTTCCCTAATATCTAGTTATTTTGAACATTTTTTTCATGTTTATTTTCACCATTTGTATTTCTTCTTTGAACAAATATCTATTCAAGTCTTTTGCCCATTTTTTAGTTGGGTCGTTTGTGTTGGGGACAACGAAGGTGGCATGTCTATTCACCTTCAGCGATGCCGGTAACATGCAACATGGCCGCCAGGGCAACACCTTAAGCTGTAATTAGCCTTCTTCTAGAACGTCATTGGTAGTTCGCACCAAAAGAATAGTTCGCGCCAAAAGTTCGCGCCAAAAGCACTAACCTCCGCAGCCGCCACCTACCCTAGCAACAGCATCCACCAATCCTAAACCGCCACCCATCCTTATTAGCCACCCCCTCTTCCTTTAGAGTATATATACCCTGCCTCTTCAATAAACTTTTGCAGCTTGATCAGAATCCTGTCTTGCTGTCATTCTTCGTGTGTCTTGTCCCATACCATTCTTCCCTCATAGGAGCTGGAGCCCCAGTTGACTGTCCCGCAGGCCGGGACAATTTGTCTTTTTATTGTTGAATTGTAGCATCTCTTTATATATCATGGATATTAAACCCCTGTCAGATGTGTAATTTCCAAATATTTTCTCCCATTGAGTAGGCTGCCTTTTCACCCTTTTGAAAAAGTTCTTTGAGGTGCAAAAGTGTTTAATTTTGAGGAGGTCCCATTTATCTATTTTTCCTTTTGTTGCTCGTGTTCTTGGAGTAAGGTCCAAGAAACCACCACCTACCACAAGACCTTTAAGATGTTTCTTTACATTTTCTTTTAGTAGGTTTATGGCCCTGGCTTTTACATTTAGGTCTTTGATCCATTTTGAGTTGATTTTTGTATAGGGAGTGAAAAAGTGGTCCTCATGATGTTGCACTTTTTAAAAAATCTTAATTATTTTGAGGTACCAGGCACTGGGGATTGAAACTGGGACCTTGTATGTGGGAAGCTGGCGTTCAACCACTCAGGCACATCGGCTTCCTGAGGTTTTCATCTTTGGTTTGCATGTTGTTCGTTTTTGTTTTTGAGCACTGGGATTTGAACCCGGGATCTCCCATGTGGGAGGTGGGCCCTCAACTGCTTGAGCTACATCTGCTCCCATCATTGCTTTTTAGCCATTTGTATTTCCTGTGTGGTAAAGTGTTTCTTGCCCATTTTTAAAATGGGTTTTTTTTTTTCCTAGAGATCTAAGATTTCTTTATATATATACTGGATATTAGACCTTTATCAAATAATCGATTCCCAAATATTTTCTCCCATTGAGTAGGCTACCTTTTTACTTTGTTGACAAACTCCTTTGAAGTGCAAAAGTTTTAAATTTTGAGCAGGTCCCATTTACCTGTTTTTCCTTTCGTTGCCCACACTTTGGGTGTAAAGTTCATGAAACCATTTCCAACTACAAGATCTTGTAGATGCTTCCCTACATTATCTTCTAGGAGCTATATATATGGTCTTGGCTTTTACATTAGGCCTTTGATCCATCTTGAGTTAAATTTTGTTTAAGGCATGAAATGGTGATTCTGTCTCATTCTTTTGGATATGGATATCCATTTGTAAGAGAGTATTCTATCTCAGTTGAGTGGGCTTTGCAGCCTTGTTGAATACCAGTTGGCTATATATGTGCTGGTCTGTATCTGAACTCTCCTTACAGTTCCACTGGTATGGAACTGGTATGTCTAGCCTTGTGCCAATACTGTGCAGTTTTGATGACTGTAATTTGTCATATGCTTTAAAGTCAGGTAGCTTGATTCCTCCAATTTCGTTTTTCATTTTCAATATGTTTTTGGCTATTTAGGGTCCCTTGCCCTTCCAAATATATTAATATTTCATAATAGGCTTTTCCAGTTCATAAAAAAATGCTGTTGTAGTTTTTATTGGTATTACATTAAATTTCTAAATCAATTTGAGTAGGATAGACATCTCAATGATATTTAGTCTTCCAATCCATGAACATGGAATTCTTCCATTTATTTAGGTCTTCTTTGATTTCCTTGAACAATGTTATGTAGTTTTCTGTCTACAAGTTCTTTACATCCTTAGTTAAGTTTATTCCTAGATATTTGGTTCTTTTAGTTGCTGTTGTGAATGGAATATTTTTCTTGATTTCCTCCTAAGATTGCTCATTATTAGTGTACAGAAATGCTACTGATTTTTGCATGTTGATATAATATCCCGCCACTTTATTGAGCTTATCAACTCTAGAAGCTTTGTTGGAGATTTTTGGGGGCTTTCTACATCATATAGGATCATGTCATCTGGAAATAGAGGAAGTTTTACTTATTCCTTTCCAGTTTAGATCCCTTTATTTCTTTTTCTTGCCTAAATGTATTGAGTAAGTACTTCTAATACAGTGTGAAATAGGAGTGTCTTGTTCCATGTCTTAGAGGGAAAGCCTTTAGCCTTTCACCATTGAGTATGATGTTAACTGTGGGATTTTCATATATACCCTTTATCATGTTGAGAGAGTTTTCTTCTATTCCTGACTTTCAGTGTGTTTTTATCAGGAAAGGATGCTGGGTCTTGTCAAATACTTTACTGCATCAATAGAGATGATCATGTGATTTTTTTTTTCTTTTGATGCTAACATGTATTACAATGATGTGTTGAGCCATCCTTGCATACCTGGTATAAAAACCACTTGATCGTGATGTATATTTCATTTGATGTGTTGGATACAATTAGCAAGTATTTATTTGAGGATTTTTGCATCTAAGTTCATTAGAAATTGGTCTGTTGCTTTTTCTTTTCTTGTGGCATCTTTATGTGGCTTTGATATTAGAGTGATGTTGGCATCATAGAATTAGCAGGTAATGTTCCCTCCGCTTCTACTTTTGGAAGCGTTTTAGCAGAATTTGTGTTAATTCTTTCCAGAATGATTGGTAGAATTCACCTGTGAAGCCATCTGGTCCTGGGCTTTTCTTGTTGGGAGGTTTTTGATGATGAACTCAATCTCACTACTTGTGATTGGTCTGTTGAGTTCTATTTCTTCTTTCCTCAATGTAGTTTCCTTGTGTGTTTCTAGAAATTTGTACATTTTATCTAAGTTATCCATATTGTTTGCACACAATTTTTCAAAGTATCCTCTTAAAATACTCTTTATTTCTATGGGATCAGTGATGATAGCCCCTCGCTATAATATTTTATGTTTTTGCATCTTCTCTTTTCCCTTGTTAGTCTAGCTAAGGTTTTCTCAATTTTATTAATATTCTCATAGAAATAGCTTTTGGTTTTGTCGATATTTTTTAGTGTTTTTTAATTCTCAATTTCATTTAGTTCTGCTCTAATTATTTCCTTCCTTCTTGCTTTGGGATTAGTTTGTTCTTTTTCTAGTTCCTCCAGATGGACAGTTAAGTCTTTGATTTTAGCTCTTTATTCTTTTTTTAATATAGGCATTTATGACTATAAATTTCCCTCTCAGCACTGCTTTAGCTGTATCTCCTAAGTTTTGTTATGTTATGTTCACATGTTCTCATTTTCATTCATTTCGAGGTCATTATTGATATCTTTTGCAATTTCCTCCTTGACCCACTGATTGTTTGAAAGTGTGATGCTTGATTTCCGTATATTTGTGCCTATTCTGGTTCTCTGCCCCCTTATTAATTTCTAGCTTTATTCACATTGTGGTCAGAGAAATTACTTTGTATAATTGGTCTTTCTAAATTCATTGAGGCTTATTCTGTGACCTACCATGTGGTCTAAACTGGAGAATGATCCATGTGCACTTGAGAAATAAATATATCCAGCTTTATTTGAGTATAGTGCCCTGTATATGTCTATTAAGTCTAGTTCCCCCAAGAGATTATTCACAGTCTGTTTCTTTATTAACCCTATGTCAAGATGTTTTTTCTAATGGTGCTAGTGGTATATTAAAGTCCCACACTGATTGTAGAGGCATCTATTTCTCCCCTTGGTTTTGCCATTGTTTGCCTTATGAATTTTGGGGCACCCTGGTTAGGTGCATAGGTATTTACAATTGTTCTTTCTTCTTGTTAGATTACCCCTTTTATTAATATAAAGTCTCTTTCTTTGTCTCTTACAACAGTTTTGCATTTAAAGTCTATTTTGTCCAATATTAGTATAGCTACTCTGGCCCTCTTTTGGTTTCTGTTTGCATGTAAAATCATTTAATAACCTTTCACTTGCAACCTATTTGTGTCTCTGGATCTAAAGTGAGTTTCTTGTAGACAACATATAGATGGGTCATATATCCTTATCCATTCTGTCCATCTGTGTCTTTTGATTGGAGAGTTTAATCCATTAACATTCATTATTGTCAAGGCAGTGCTTACATTAGCCATTTTTTTTAGGTTTGTATATGTCATGTTTTCTTTTTACTTCTCTTTTTCTCCTTTGTTATTCTAATAACCTTCCATTCTACATTCTCCTCCAACTCTCTCTTCACCAGTTTTTTTACTTTCAATCTGCAGAACTCCCTTTAGCATTTCTTAAAGGGCAGGACTTGGGAAGCGGCTGTGGCTCAATCAGTAGGGTTCCCATTTACCATATGGGAGGCCCCGGGATCGGTTCTCGGGGCCTCCTGGTGAAGGCAAGCCTGCCCGCACGGTGTGGTTAGCTGACCCAGCGAGCACAAGCAGCAAGGGGGGGGATAAATGAATAAATAAATAAAATCTTTAAAATAAATAAATAAATAAAAATAAAGGGCAGGACTCTTGTTGACTAATTTTCTCAATTTCTGTTTATCTGAATATTTTAATCTCTCCCTCATTTTTGAAGGACAATTTTGTTGGATACAGAATTCTTGGCTGGCAGTTTTTTTTCTTTTAGCACTTTATGTCATATCACTGCCTTCTCGCCTCCATAGTTTTCGATGAGAAATCAGCATGTAATGCTTGTTATTGAGCTTTCCTTATATGTGATGGATCTCTTTTCTCTAGCTGCTTTTCACGATTTTCTCTTTGTCTTAAGCATTTGACAATCTGATAAGTATGTGTCTCAGGGTATGCTAGTTAGGATATATTCTGTTTGCAGTGTGCTTTGCTTCCTGAACAGGTACATCCATGTCCCTCATAAGAGTTGGGAAATATTCAACCATTATTTCCTCAAACACTCCTTGTACCCTTTATACTTTTTCTTCTCTTCCTGGAATGCCTATAATGCATATGTTTTTGTATTTCATGTTGTCATTCAATACCCTGAGTTCCTGATGAATGTTTTCATTTTTTTAAATCTATCGTTTCTCTTATGTGTGCGATTTCAGATGTTGTGTCTTCAATATTGCTAATTCTTTCCTCGGCCTGTTCAAATCTGCTGTTACATCCTTCCATGTATTTAGAGTATTTTAATTTCTTGCTTTGTGCCTTTAATCTGCCATCAGCTCTGTTATCTTTTTATGTATGTTTACAATTTCTTCTTTATTTCTTCCAGCACTTAAATAAGTTGATTCATGGTATTTCTTTGGACATCCTCGATTAGTTGTTCCATGTTCTGCATCTCCTCCTGCTTTTTAGTTTGTTCATTAATCTGAGTCATGTCTTGCTGTTTCTTAGTATGGCTTGTAATTTTTTGCTGGTGTCTAGGCATCTGTTTATCTTGATGGGCTTATTCAGTTGATTAGCCTCTTATTCTAGTCTAGTGTTTTATTTCATTTTGTTTTGTGCTGAGGGTTCTCTTTGACACTTAGTTCCACTTATTCTATATCTTTGTAATTGTCTGTCTCCCCCACAAAAAATTTTTTATTAGAGCCATAAAAAAGGAAAGAAAGAAGAGTAAAAGAAGAATAAAATATAGGATGGCAAAGGAACAGTAAAAGCCAGGAAAAAATTAATAATAAGAATGAAAAATCATAAAAAACAAAAAGTAATGAGAGTAAAAAAAGTGAAAGTGGGAAAAAAGAAAAGAAACAGGAAAAAATAAAAGACTGGAAAGATGAGATGAGAAGAAAGAAATGAAGACCAAACAAGAGAAGGTGGAATGAAAGAAAAGAAAAAAAGGAAGAGGGGAAAATGAAAGAAAAAAAATAAGCTAAGAAGAAAAAAACAAAGAAAAAACAGGCCTCCCTCTCAGACCATTAGCAACTGTCTCAGACATCCAGTGCTCACCAATTAATCACCCCATGGCCCACCCTCTGCAGGTAAGGTACCCTGAAGAGAGGGAAAATAAACCTTTAAAAAAATCTCAGTCTAAGTTCCCAATCAGGAGGCTGCTTGTCCCACAGCTCTCCCTCCCCCAGGGAGCTGGCTGGGTATCCGACAACCTGCTGTATTACTCTCTGGCTCCCTTCTCTTCTGGGCTTGATGGGTACCCTTCAGCTCACCATTTGCCTCTCCCGGCTCCCCTTTCCCTCAGGCCAGTTGGGCACTTAACAGCTTTCCGGCTGACTCTCCTGGCTCCCCTCTTACCCAGGCGGTTGGGCACCTATCAGCACATCCCTTCACTGCCCCAGTTCCTCTCTCTCCCGGGGTGGGTGGGTGGGTGACAGTCCTCCTGATCAGCTCCCCACTCTCCTTTCCATGGAGCTGCTTCAGTGCTGGTGTGTGTCTCTCCTTTTCCCAGGAATGATCTGAGTTCTGGTCAGCTCGCTCTATGTCACCAACACTACACCCAGTTGCCCCTCAGCTCCCCTACCCATTAGAGAGCCTGCTGGGCACCAGTACCCACCCCCCGGTCGCCTGGTGGCTTTCCTCACTCTCGGAGCTGGCAGAGCGCTGGTCTGCCAGCCAAATCACTTCCCCAGCTTCCCTCTCTCTCTGAGCCAGCTGGGTGCTGGCTTGCCTGCCCTATCTCCCATGGTTTCCCTCTCCCCACCAGCCAACTGGACCCCCTTTCTAGCTGCCCTCTCCAATTGCCCCTGCAGTCCCATGTCTTCTCTTCTGCCAGATAAGCCTGCCAACCTTCCCACAGTTTCTGAAGGAGTGTAGCCTGCCATTCCCTACTTCACCATCTTGGATCTCTGGTTCACTTTTAAAACAATTTCTGTTTTAATTTGCCAAAGGGCTGCTGATGAAACGTATCAGACATATGTTGGTTTTTATAAAGGGTATTTATTCGGGGTGAAAGCTTATAGTTCCACGGCCATGAAAAGTCCAAACTGAGGCACCATCAGAGATGCTTTGTCACCAAAGTCAGCTACTATTGATCCTGGATTGCCGTGTGGTGAAGCAAGATGGCCACCCATCTCTGCTGAGGTTTCAGCTTTCCCCTCCAGGTTCACCATCTCCTTTTGAGCTGCTCCATGGGCCCAGTCTCTTGGGGCTTCATGCTTAAGTGATCCTCTCTCTTACACGACAGGATCAAACATGGCAGCTTCCTTTTCCTGTATCTGTCTAAGTTAGCCTCTCTCCATGTTTCTATTTATATCAGACCCAGCAAGGTGGGGACTCAGCCTGAGTCACACCTCACTGACGTAGTCCAATCAAAAGCCCTAAAGCAATCATATCAAGTAATCTAATAAAAGTCCCCTCAACTGAATTTAATGTAGTCAAAGGGTATCACACCCAGAGGGAATAGATTAGGTTATAAACATAATATTTCTCTTTTTGGAATTCATAAAATAACTTCAAACTGCCACAAGTATTAACACAAAATCCAGGCAGCACACAAAGGCCTGTTGCCTATTTTTCCAAACAACTGGATATAGTAACCCAAGGTTGGCCAGTGAGCCACTACTTGTGACCTGCTGCAAGAAGCTGAGAAGTTTACTTTGGGACGACCAACTACAATACACACCCCTTACTGGGTAATACCCCTTCTCGAACAGAAGGACAATTATTGGCTTACTTCTCAGAGACTAGGCAAGTAGGAAGCCATATTATAGATGGTCCTAACTTGAGGTCTTTTTCTTAAATCCAGCCACCCTGCTTCCCTGCAGAAACAGGAAGAACCTATCCATGATTGTGTACAAATAATTGAGCAAGTTTAGTCTAGCCATCCAGGCCTCACTGATCAACCTCTGGAAAATGCAGACCTAGAGATGTTCACAGACAGGAGGAGTTTCATGGATCATAGACTCTGAAAGGCTGAGTATCCATAGTGACTCTTTAGGAAACCTTAGAAGCAAACACCTTTCTTCCAGATTCATCTGCACAAAAAGCAGAACTCCTATGTCTTGCTAGGGCCCTACACCTGGGGGACAAGAAACAAGTTACCATTTATGCAGACTCACAACATGTATTTCAGTGGTATATGCACATGGGGCCATCTGGAAAGAGAGAGAGGACTGTGAACCTTGGGAAGAAAGGAAATTAAATTTGCAGAAGTTATTTTAGCCTTGCTAGAAGTCATTATGTTGCCCGAAAAAAATAGCAATTGTCCACTGCCCAGGGCATCAAAACTTGATAACCTAATAACAGTTTAGCTGACTAGGCTGCTAATTGAGCAACAAGAACCCAAACCCAAACAATGATTTCTTAACCTTGATACCTAGCATGGACTTGGACTCTTTTTTTTTTTTTTTTCCTTCATTTAATATTTTTTTATCAGTGTTACAAATTATTCAGTTAACACAAGATAATAATTACAACAACAATAAATCTGCAGTTTGTCAGCAGTTACGCTTTTACCTTATGTTTGTTCATTTCTCAATCTTGAGGGATTTGGAACGATGTCCACTCTGCTTCGGGTACAGAAGGGACATAGATATTATGGGGCAGAGGAATGGAATTGTTTTGCTTGCAGTTGAAAATACTCCTTGCTTTGGGGATGGGGCTCGTTCATTATAATCATTTTGTTAGTTGTCCAGGGCAGGCCTGAAGAACTGGAGAGTAGGAGTTGGCTGCATATCTGCTGGGTTTTAGGGCTCAAACAGCATAGACTAACCCAAAGGCTTTAAGCCTCAGAATTTTATTTATTTATTTATTTATTTATTTATTTATTTATTTTAGCTACTGTGAGGGCAGTAACTTTGTGACAAGGAAAAGCATCTGTCTACCCAGAAAACATACCTATGGCAACAAAGACACAATTATATCCCATAGAAGGCTATAGCTATATAAAGTTCAAAAGAATCCTTCCATCAAGACACCTGACCTTGTACCACCTTTACCTTCTTACCAGGGTTATGTTAATTGACAGAACATATTTTATATATTTGCCTGTCTTCTTATGTAAAGTTGTTCTTTTTTTTCTGAAGAGGAAGCTTTGACCTGCAGCTGGGTGTATGCACTTTCAGAGAAGCCTCAAAGTAAAACAGTGTAAAGAGCAAGGAAATCTGGTTGTTTCTGTGATACGTAACATTTTTCTAAGAGTAGAAAATACAGCATTCCCATATACTCCTTATTGGTGACTGTTATTGTTGGCTTGATACATTAGTTACAATTGATGCAAGAATGGTTAAAATAGAGAGGGAGCGGGGATCCAAGATACCCAAGTAGGGAGTAAAGGTTGCACTTGTCCTCCAGAAGCTGTGGGAAGACAAACAGGCTTGCTGAGCAAAGCAGAAGCCATGGGGCCATGGGAGCGGGTGGGCAGCCAGTGAAGGGGAACCCATCTGGGTACGGGGGGAGTGTTGGGGCTGTGGGGTAAGCAGCATGGGTGGCCAGCTTCCTTCTGTTGTGGCATTGTGTAATTTCAATATTTCTAAATTCATTGAGACTTGTTCTGTGATCTAACATGTGACCTATCCTGGAGAATGATCCATGAACACTCGAATACTGTATATGCTGCTGTTTTAGGGTTCAGTGTTCTGTATATATCTGTTAGGTCTAGTTTTTTTTTTATCATTATTTAAGATCTGTTTGTTTATTGATCATCTGTCTCGATGTCTGTTGCTGAGAGTAGTGTATTGAAATCTCCCACTATGATTGTAGAGGCATCTATTTCTTCCCTCAGTTTTACCGGTGTTTGCCTCATGTACTTTGGGGTACCCTGGTTAGGTACATAAATATTAATGATTGTTCTTCTTGGTAGATTGCCCCTTTATTAATATATAATGTAATTCTGTGTCTCTTATAACAGTTTTGCATTAAAGTCGATTTTGTCAGATAATAGTATAGCTACTCCAGCTTTTTTTTGGTTACTGTTTCCGTGGAAAATCATTTTTCAACCTTCACTTGCAACCTATTTGTGTCCTGGGTCTTCAGTGAGTCTCTTATAGACAGTATATAGATGAATTATATATTTTTAATCCATTCTGCCAATCTGTATCTCTTAATTGGGGAGTTTAATCCATAACTTCCAATGATATTACTGTAAAGGCAGTACTTACTTCAGCCATTCTATCTTTAGGCTTATATGTATCATATCTTGTTTTTGTTTCTCTTTTTACCCTTTTTCATTACTTTTACTAATACTTTTCCTTTTTACCCTCTCTTCCAAATGTCTCTCTACTGTCTTTTCCTTCAACCTGCAGAACTCCCTTTAGAATTTCTTAAAAGGCAAGACTCTTGTTGACGAATTCTCTCAATTTCTGTTTATCTATGAATATTTTAATCTCTCCCTCATTTTTGAAGAACAATTTTCTTGGGTACAGAATTCTTAGCTGGCAGTTTTTCTCTTTTAAGTACCTCAACTATGTCATACCCCTGCCTTCTAGCCTCCATAGTTTCAGAGGAGAAATCAGCATTTAATCTTATTGAGCATCCCTTATATGTTTTCTCTTGTTGCTTTCAGTATCCTCTGTTTTCTCTTGTTGCTTTCAGTATCCTCTTTTTATCTTTGACGTTTGATAGCCTTATAAGTATGTTTCTTGGTGTAGATCTGTTAGGATTTATTCTGTTTGGAGTATGCTGCGCCTCCTTGACAGATACATCCATGTCCCTATTAAGAGTTGGGAAATTTTCAGCCATTATTTCCTCAAACACTATTCTGCCCCTTTTCCCTTCTCTTCTCCCTCTGGGCCACCCATAATGCATATGTTTGTGTGTTTCATGCCGTCATTCAATTCCCTGAGTCCCTGCTCATTTTTTTCCCTTTTTTTCCCCTATATCTGTTCTATCTATGCAATTTTGGATATCTTATCCTTGACGTCTTTAATTCTTTTCTTGTTCATACCTACTGTTGTGTGACTCTAGTGTGTTTTTAATTTCTTCTATCATGCTTTTCATTACCATAAGATCTGTTATTTTTTATGTATGTTTGCAGTTTCTTCTGTATGTTCACAGTATCTTCTTAATATCCTTTATCTCTTTCTTCATCTTCTTGAATTGACTTAGGAGATTTGTGTGTATATCTTTGATTAGTTCCAAATTCTACATCTTCTTTGGCTCCTTTGACCAGGCCATATCTTTCTGTTTTTCAGTATGGCTTGTAATTTATTGATTATGTCAGGTCATCTGTTTATCTTTATGGGTGTTTTAGTCAGCCAAAGGGGTGCTGATGCAAAGTACCAGAAATCTGTTGGCTTTTATAAAAGGTATTTATTTGGGGTAAAAGCTTACAGTTACAGGCCCTAAAGAGTCCAACTCAAGGTACCATAAGAGGTACTTCCTCACCCAAAGTCTGTTGCCACATGTTGAAGCAAGATGGCAGGCGATGTCTGTGAGGGTTCAGCCTTCCTCTTTCCTCTTAAGGTTCTGTGGTCCTAGCTTCTTCCGATCTCAGCTGTAGGCTGGCATAGGGCTTGTTTCTTTTCCTGGGTCTTGTTTCTTTCTGGGCTTAGCTGCTCTGGTCTCTTCACAAGGTCAGCTGTAAATTATCAGGCTCATCTCTCTTCCCAGGGCTGCAGGATCCTCTGTGTATCTTCTCTGTGTATCTACTTCTGTGTGAGAGTGTGTTTTATCAGTCCACCAAGGGGGTGGGGACTCAGTGACCTGCATGCCCTAATAACGTGGTCAAATCAATGCCCTAATCTTGATTTAATAAAGTAAAAGTGAAACCTCTGAATCCAGTACAATCTAATATGCCCAGAGGAACAAACCAGTTTACAAACATATCTTTTTGGAATTCGTAAATAAAATCAAACTACCACAATGGGTTTACTCTGTTGGTCCATTTCTCTCTCGACAAGGGTTTTTATTTGGTTTGGTTTTGTGTTAATGCTCTTCTTGACACTTGGTTCCACTTAATCTAAATCTTTAGAATCGGCCATGTTTAACTGAAAAAAAGAAAAGAAAAAAGAGGGAGAGAATTAAAAAAAGGAAGAGGAAACTATAAGAAGAATAATGTCCCGTCCAGCGGGACGATCAACGGAAACCTGGAGAGGGGGAGCGGGAATGGGATGGGACAAGAGACGCAAGAGAGTGGAGACAAGACAGGAGTCTGATCAAGTCTCGTTTATTGGCGTTAAGTCGTGGGTATTTATAATTTTGAAGGAGCCTCCTGATTGGTTGCTCCTACTATCATGGAGTCCCCTGATTGGGCACGCCCACTTCGGGGGGAAACCACCCCCCGGGGCATTCAAACCTCCGGCGGGAAACCGCTGGCCAGTGCTGGCTGCATAAAGAAGAGGTACAGAACAAGAAATAGGAAACAGTTGCACAAAATGGCATTAGCATACAAGATGGCCATAATAATAACAGTGCCAGGGGCAATGGTGCCAGGGGCAGCTTCCCACAGGTCCCCCTTCTTAATTTTATTTCCAAGAAGGAGATGACTGACAAGGTGACTGGTCTTGAGGGGACTGTGCCTGTCTTAGGTCAGGGCGAGCTATAGAAAGGCAGCGTCCAAACATGCGCGGTGTTTACCTTACCCATCATCGAGAATCGAGGCAGCAAAGGCCACGTCTCTGTCTTAGGTGGTTACTCCTGCCTATATGAAATGCCCAGTTGCCCGTCATTGGCTAACCAGTCCAGCGCACCAAGACACTTTGGTGAAGTTTTTTTAAGCTTTACGATCGGCCATGTCCAGTCGATGATAATGGACCTGGATGGGCTGCATTCTTATGGCATCCAGTTGTTGTTTCAAAAAGGCCATGATTTTGTTAAAGAGAAAAGGTCCTAGCGATAGAAGTATTAATAAACCAAGCACAGGTCCTAAAATGGGGAGTAGATAGGGTAGCATCCCATTAAGCCCACTCCATAAGGGGTTGTCGGCTAATTCTTTTCTTTTCTTCTCCAGATCTTCTTGCAGCTTCTTGATTTTGTCCCAGACAATGCCAGATTTATTGGCATAAAAGCAGCATTGTTCCTGTAAGGCTAAACATATCCCCCCTTGTCCAGCAGTTAATAAATCTAATCCTCTTCTGTTTTGCAAAACTAGTTCAGCCAAAGAGTCTAATTGATCCTGTATATCTCGGATAGTGCCGGATAAGGCTTGAACATCCTCAATTAATTGTTTAGACAATTTTGAATAATGAGTAAAAGATACTCCTAGGCCGGCGGATCCTGTGGCAAGGGCCCCTGTTATACCTAAGGTAGCCAGAAGTGGGATAAATTGCACGGCCCTCTTTTGGCGGCCAGCTATGAAATCCAATCTAGGAGTTGGCACAGGTTCATCTCCAGGAATGATATCTATGTCGGGGAGGAGGTTGGCTAGAGTGCACAACCACATCCAATTAGGAGGCAGCAGGGAATAGGCTAGATTATTACCGCAGACAAATACTGAACCCTGGCCTGCACAGAGAGCATCGGACACATTGCGTATCGAATTACATCGAGTAAACTGGAGTATCCCTAAATCGAGCTCAGTACTATCATTGTGCGATGGAGAAAATAAGCAAAGAGAACTATTTGGGAACATGGGTTGTACTGCAACGGGTGGGATTAGGATGCAGGACTTATTAAGGGGGGTGCGATTGTGATAAGGATAATAAGTAGTATAGAGTGCTAGTATAGCTAATGGCATAGGGGTCCCCGCATGCAGACACAGCCAACAGTTCTGACTGAACTTAGAGTGAATATCATTAAGTAACTTAAGGGTGGCTGTAAGAATATCATACGTTTGAGCATCTATATCTGAGTTAGCAGCCTTTGGTAAGGCTAAAGGATGATATTCAATTTGAGGAAATAATTTTTTTTGCCAGTTCTTCTACTCTATGTTGGATAATGATCTGTCGAGCTTGGTCTTGTGGGCCTCCCCCGTCTGACACATGTACAGGGGGTTTTTGGTTCCAGCAGACCTGGTCTCCTATCTTGCTATTCACAGGGGGCCTGGGCAAGATTAGGATTGCCCAGGACTTCAGTTCCCGATCCTCCAAATGAGCCAGTAGATGTTTTTACCAAAATGGCAGTAAAATAAGTATGGTTATTTGGACCGGTACAGGGCTGAAATGTGGAATAACAACTGCGGTGGATAGCTGGATAATAAGTATTGCCGCAGGGACATGGCCCCGGTTTGCTGTCGTTAGAGGGGATTATTTTTGAACGACTTACGCAAACCCACTTCAACTGCAATCCTCCTGTTCTGCTAGGGGTAGATATTAGATAGGCTATATGAGTGGGACAATGCACGTACTGGAGTCTGGTGGTATCTCTATCGGGTTTAGGCAATTTACCTCCTCTACAGTCACAAGGTTTACCATAGAGTTTTTCAAGCAAGGCGTCATGAGAAGCGGGAGGTCCCATACCTCCATATAAGATTCTTGGCATGACACATATAAGGAAGATTTTGAGCATGGAGCAGTTAGGCTCGTCCATTTTGTATATAGGGAGAGTTATAAAAGGCAGGTGGTGGCAATAAGCAGGCTTATATACGTTACATAAAGTGAGATGATCAAGAGCTTGTGTACAGGAGTCCAATCACTAGGGGCACCGGCATACAACAGGAGAGTTCCAAGGCTGGTGGCGAAGCCGCATAGGAGAAGTCCCAGGGTAGTGCAGAGTTGCATCGGCAGGAGGTATCTATAGTATGAAGAAACAACATTCTTCTCAGGGCGAATTTTCTGCCCTGGTTACTTGGTTAGTGGATTTCTGTTTGATTAATCTTTCAAGGAGCCATCTGGCTTCCTTCTCTTCTTTTGGATATATACACACTGAGCCCCTTCCCCATATTAGAACAGGATCTGGTCCGTGCCAGGTATTATCTAATGGATCTCGCCTATAAACCTTGGCAAAGCCGAATTTTGTATTAGCGTGCCAGAAACGTTCGGTTGTGGAGCGGCCACTGGCGTCTAAGTTTTAAAAAATTTAAAATAAAGAGTGCATGGGATAACAAATTTCTGGGGGAGTTTTTAATAGGGTACCATTCTCCCCTTTTTATTTTATTGAGTGCGATTTTCAAGGACAGGTTGGCCCGTTCAACTATGCCTTGTCCCTGGGGATTATAGGGGATACCTGTGACATGGATGATGTCAAGTTGTTGACAGAATTTTTGAAATACATTGCCGGTGTAGCCGGGTCCATTATCAGTTTTAATTTGTGTAGGGGTACCCATCGTGGCAATAGCGGCCAGCATGTGAGCAACGACATTTTTTCCTGCTTCTCCAGTTTGCAGGGTGGCAAAAATGAAACCACTGAATGTGTCAATATTGACATGAACATATCTGAGATTGCCAAATTCAGGGATATGCGTCACATCCATCTGCCAAAGAGCATTAGGCAAAAGACCACAAAGGTTGATACCATAATGGGGTACAGGTTGATGCGGAAGGCAGGCAGGGCAATCTTTGACAATGTGGCGGGCTTGTTCACGGGAAATTTTAAACATGAGTCGTAAAGTATGAGCATTGAGATGGTGGAGTTGATGAGCTTTGAGGGCCTGGGAGATAGGTACATCGGTAGACTCCAATGTGGGGGATGCAAAGGTATGGTTAGGACGAGTGGCTAGATCGGCAAGTTGGTTGCCGCCTGCCAATGGACTAGGGAGATTGGAATGCGCTCGAATGTGTCCGATGTAGAAAGGTTTTGTGCATGTGTGAATGAGTGTTTGCAGTTGGCGAAAGTACTTAGCAGCCTTGGAAGCATGCTTAAGCTGCGCAACTGTTTCTAGAAGTGGGACCGAATTGGCAATATAAGCACTGTCAGTCAACAAATTGAAGGCTTGTGATAGAAAAGTAGAAAAGACTGCAATGACTGCTTGGAGTTCTGTAAGCTGGGCGGAGCTACAGTGGGTCTGGAATCGGTGTGTCCGCTCTCCAGCTACAAATGCCGCTAAACCGGTGGAGGAGCCATCAGTAAATATCAAAAGTCCTCCCTGCACATGGTTCACCAGTCCCTTCTATTCAAACCTACATGTGATGCTGGAGTTTCTTAGGTATACTTCCAGAGACTGGAGCCTCCCACCTACCTATGTGCCAGGTGTGCATGAAATCTAGGTGGAGCTGCAATTCCTACCCTACAGCTCAATGGACTCATCCAAGTCACCTGGTGAGGAGACAACGATGGGAAATGGCCATCCCAGGGAATGGAGAGGGCCTGCATCTGCAGGCAGGATCATCCCACCCACCATATCCATGGGATATAAGCCCTCTCTCACTTGGAGTTGGAGTGGACATCACCATCCCAGTCGCCTCTGGATTGGGGGAAGAACTATGGACTAGAGTGGACTTGATGGTATTCTCTTGCTCACATATGGTGATTCTTGCAATGCAAGAAATTATAACAATGAGGTGGAGCCAGTGGCCACTTGACAGTTTTTTGGGTAGGGAGGGGATGAGCAGTTGAAATACAGGGGCTTCTTTGGGAGTTGGAGGTTGTCCTGAGTACTGTTGTGGCAATGGATGTAGGCCATTTTAAATCAGCACA